>CM053583.1:309813463-309827130 GCA_028627135.1 Pseudochirops cupreus
GGGGGGGAAGAGGGAGGGAATAGGTCTGGATATACATATCTGAAAGTCATCTACATAGATTGTCTTTGATAATATAGATAATAGATAAGATAGATACTACAATAAGCTAGTTTTTTTTTAAAACCCCATAACTTAAAAAAAATTAAATTAAATTGTCAGTTTAATGTCTCTATTTTTAAAAAGTGAAATAATATCTTCTCCAAATCAGCTTATAAATCAGTAAGATAGTAGGCTATGCCTAGCAGCCTCCATTTATCTTTCACATGAAAATGCCAGGATACTAAAACAACTCTATATACAATTCTATATCCTAACATATTTGCAATTGAAACAATTGATTTTTTAAAAAAACATTTAATGGTGTTAAATTCTGTATGCTATATTAGGTTAGATGAATGTAGCTTGCCTTACCTTCAGTATATTTCCTATAAATCTTTCAGTCAGTTATGTTAAAATTTTCTATTTCTGGGAAGAAAAATAGGATTTAAAATCTCCCTACCCAAATTCCCCAATAATTTGTAGTACTTTATTAGCTAACAGCCTTGTAAATACTTAACTGATTTGAAAGGAAAAGTCACCGAGGTAGCTGAAAGTAGTATAATCAAAGACCATGGAGACAGTTTAAATAGCAAAAATACAGAAATGCAAAGTAAAAAGCCCAGATCCAGAAAATAGGATTCACTGTATTTATAATTTGGATTCACAAGTACTGTTAATTGAGAAGAAAGATCACTGGCTTGTCTTGTATGAATGCTTTAATTACAGATAACATGAAACCTAGTGAATTGAAACATCTTAAAAATGTATGTGTGAAAAATGTTGGCAAAGTAAGATTTTTTTTCTAAAGGAAAGGAGAGATTTTCAATAAGCAAAATCAAACTTTTTCACAAACCATATCTGGGTCATTAGAAGGAGTGCTTGTATCATATAAAATTGCTTACAGAATTACTAAGTGTAAAAAGTCTCATTTGTTAGGAGAAATATTAATGGTACCTGCAGCTAGAGACATGGTTGAAATGAGGTTGGGTAAATCACGTGCAAGAAAGCTTTGAATAGTTCTTACAGGTATTAAGATGTGAAGGGAAATTGCCCACATGTCTGTAGACCTTTGGGATGAATTTACTGAGAAATCTTGTTTTGTATTGCAAGGTGATGAAGTGCCAAATGTAAAGGTGGACATTTGGTTATATATGTGCAGTATGTTGTTGAAACTGATGTTAGGGAAGATTTGTTGCTTTGCAAACCTACTGATAGCAATGCCACATTCAGAGAAATTTTCAATGTGACTGTGGACTTTTAAATGAAAACATATGGGAATATTGTATTGGACTTCACACTAACTGAGCTCAAAGTCAGAATGAAATGAAAGCCTATAAATCCTAATTGAAAGGGTGGCCCCTTGTGCAATCTGAATACATTGTAGGTTTTACAGATAATCACTTATATCAAGAAATATAGGGGCACCTTGGTGGTGCAGTGAAGAGAGCACCGGTCCTGGAGTCAGGAGGACCTGAATTTAAATCCAGCCTCAGACACTTGACACTTAACTTGCTGTGTGATCTTGGGCCAGTCACTTAACCTCAATTGCCCTGCTTTCCCTCCTGCAAAAAGATTAAAAAAAAGAAATATAAATGAGGAGCTACATAGAGGTTTTGGGTTGTTATGAGTAATCAACTTTATTTAAAAGAAAACAGTCTGTTAGAAGAAATTAAGGTTTTTGGCAAAATTGTGACAATATGGGGGCAGAACACGGAACACTTCTATATTCTTGCAAAACACACTGGGTTTCTTGTGCTAAAAGAGTAAAAGACTATTACTCTTAATGGTATAAAGATGAATTAAATTCACTTTACAACAAAAATTTTACTCCTTGAACTTGTGGGTTAAAATAAAAAGAGTACCATAAATAAATTCTAGGTATTCAGGTTCATACTCTGATCCAGAAAGATAAAGTGTCTACAATTATGAAAAAGTTAGAGCTATTGTGTATAAAATAATATTTTAATATATTCCCCACTTAAAAAAATACTTGCCCTACAAAAGTTGCTTATTAATTGTTTGATCATTCTACAGAAGAAATTATAATTTTATTTTTAGGTATCTAGATATTTCTAAATATGAATGGATAAAGAATTCCTTTGTCATAAACAAATATGATACATTGGTCTTATTAAATCTGAGCAAGAACATTTTGTAGACTTGCCTTATGATAGTATTTTAGACAAACATTTGAACCTGAAAATCTTATTTTGTTTTGGCTACAGGGGAATAAAGAATTCTCTAATTTATTAAATGAAGCAATACAAATTTGACTATACTTTTTGACATCTTATTTGTGTGAAATGGAGTTTTCTGCCATAGCTATTATAAAAACAAATATTGATCTTGATTAGTAGTTGAAAAAGAATTATGGGTAAGTATATCATAAATGACAGAAATTTCATGCCAAAAATAAGCCCACTCACATTAATAATGGCATATATAATTATTATTTTATGAGTTATAAATATGAAAAACCCAAAGGATTTAATTAGTTAATATGTACATTCATGTTTTATTATATTTTATGATTTCTTGTTATAAAAATGTAGTACATTTCTAATTTTATTAGAATAAAATACCACATGAGAAAATCTTTATATAAATAACTTTGTAGAAAGAAGGAAAGTAAGATAATTTTTTAAAATTAAAAGTGGGGAGATTGCTATTTAAAGTTTGGAAAGTACTGGTATAGGAGAACTTTGTCGAACTTTGCTGCATTTGTACAGTTTTGTATCTGGAGTTGGGTATAAATGTTCCAGGTCCACTATGGACAAAAGATTATTAATTTGATTTCGGAGGTGCCTAATAACTGTGCATCACGGACAGTGCCTGGCACATATTAGGTAGTAACTGCTTCTGGACTGATGCATATTAAGGCAATTTAGAAAATTTAGAAAAGGAAAAATCTGGAGTTTCCCTGGTTTAGCAGTAGGAAGACCCACCACCACCAGGGGCATCTTTGCCTCTTTTTCTTCCCCCCTTACCTCCTTCCCACCACAGGCTGTCCCACTGTGGTATATGAAGGCAACAATGAAACAGTCCCTACCTTCAAGGGGCTTACATTCTATCAGGGAAGAGGTACAATAATATGTAAATATATAAAGTAAATACAAGGTAAATTTTTTTTGAGGGGGGTTAAGGAGTGCATTCCAAGTGTGGGGTACAGCCAGGGCAAAGGTGTGTAGATGGAAGATAGAGCACCATGTGCAAAGAGCAACAAGAAGGCTTGTTCACATAGCACAAGAAACACAGTAATACATTGTGATATTGGAAAGGTAGATTGGGACCAGGTGCTGAAGGGCTCTAAAAAAATAGTTTGCATTTTAAATAGAAAAGTTTTGTATTTTTATCTTAGAGGCTTTAAAGAGCCATTGGAATTTGTTGAAGATGGGAGTGATACCATCAGATCTGTACTTTAGGAAAATCACTGTTGAATTTATGTATGGGATGAATTAGAGACAGGAGAGACTTATGGCAGAGAGATCATTTGAGGGGATATTGAACCAGGACAGAATTAGGCCATAAGTGGGGCTGTGTGAATGAAGGGAAGGAGACATATGTAAAAGATGTCATGGAAGTAGAAATGACAATATTTCACAAATATTCATTTATATGGGGTGAGGGAGAGTGAGGCATCAAGGATAATGCCAAAGATGGTGCCCAGAGGCACCCCAGTTTGACTTCTTGGGACAGTGAATATTAACTGGGGGAGTATAAGTGGGAGTTGATCAGAGATGTCCTTAGATCAATTTCATTAACTTACTTTTCTCCCTTCAGAGTATGGACATTCCCACTGGTACCTTGTTAAGAGGACAAAGGCTGTGTCTGGGGCTTGTCTTGTGATGAATTAACTGGTTTTGAGACTCCCTTTGGTCCTTCCTTAAGGATAAGTTTCAGTGACTGGACTCCCCTGACATGATTTGGCAGCCTAGGACTCTAGTAAAGACAGACTCATGTTGAAAGAATCCTTCTGTGGCAGACTATAAAAGTGAGCTGACAAATTTTTCCTCAGCCTTGTTTCCCCCTTTTCCTATTTTCCCTTGTTTCCCTAAGGCAAACAACTTAGAGGTCTCTTAGCAGAGGTTAGATGATTACTTATTGATTCTATTATAGAGGGGATTCTTGTTCATCTATACCCCGGATCAGATGGCCTTTATATCACTTCCAACACTAATAAGATTCTGTGACTCACTGGTATTATTTGTTCCCCCAGGGTCTGTCCCTGGGCCTTCCTCTCTTTTCTTTCTATACTCTTTCCTTTAGTGATCTCATCAGCTGTTCAATTATCATTTTTATACCTATGATTTTCAGATCTTAAATAGATTCAACCCTGCCCTTTCTTCTGAGCTCCGATCTAACATCATCAACTGCTTCTGAGACATCTAGAGTTGGATGTCCTGTAGTCTTCTCAAACTCAGTATGTCCAGAACAGAACTCATCTTTCTTCCCAAACCCTCTCCTCTTTTAATCCTGTCTCTTACAGTCAAGGGCACTGCCATCTTTTCAGTCTCTCAGGCTTATAACCTCTGCGTTATCCTTGACTCCTTGTTTACATATCTAATCTGTTACCAAAGTCTTGTCTATTTTTCTTCCTTCCCAATATCCCTTGTATATGTCCCCATACTCTCATACAACTGCCACCCTAGTGAGACTTCTCATTTCATTTCTCCTAGACTACTGCAATAGCCTTCTGGTCAGTGTCCCTGTCTCAAGGCTCGCCCAAATTCAGTTCATCCTCTACTCAGCTGCCAAAATGACCTTCTTAAAGCACAATTCTGAACATAACACTTCCTACTTCCACTCAATAAACTCCAGTGGATCCTTATTACGTCTAAGATCAAATATAAAATCTTCTGTTTGGCTTTTCAACACTCATTTCACAACCTGGCTCCTTCCTACATTTCCAGTTTTCTTACACTTTACTCCCTTCTTGTACTCTTATGATCCAGATTCATCGGCCTTCTTACTGTTTCTCCTATGTAACACTCCATCTCTCTGCTCCATGTCTTTTTACTAGCTGACCCTCAAACCTAGAGTGCTCACTTTCCTCACTTCTACTTCTTACTTCAAGATTCAATTCAGATCTTGCTATTTGCTAATGTTTTCCCTCCAAGAGACCACCTATTTATACTATTATCTTGCATATTCGATTTTTTGTGGCCCCCCCCCCCCCCCCCGGCCCCATCAACTTGTGAGTTCCTTGAGGACAGGACCTATTTCTTTGCCTTTCTTTTTATCCCTTGTATTTAGTACATCACCTTGTACATAGTAAGCACTTAACAAGTGCTTTTTTTGACTGACTGATGATCTATACTATACACTTTGGCACTAAACCATATAATGTCTTGTGTTAGTATTGTGTCCCCAACTAGGCTGTGAATTTGGTAAACATCTGTTGAATGAATTTGTTGAAGGACTGACTGTGGTTCCTCACAGAACTGGAAACAAGGCTGAGTACAATTCAATTAAACAAATATTTATTAAGTACTTATCAGATACAAAGCATTGTGTTAGGCATTAGGGATATAAAAATATATGGCACAGTTCATATTTTCAAGGGAGGAAAACACACATGCATGCAACTATGATAAGGAAAGAATGCGTGGCAAAGGTGAAAGAGAGGTCTTGGTAAAATATAATCAAAAAATTTTAGGAGGGAGAGATTATTTCCTATTGGGAGGTAGGGATAGAACAAGGAAAGGCTTTTTAGAGGGAGTGGCATTTGACCTGGAAGAGGGGATATCCATTTTAGGCATAAATGTTCTAGGTTCATGAGGCTAATTCCAAGGGCTGGAGAGGTGATCAGCCTCTTCTGTCCATTCTCTTCACATTTAGAAGCAAATGTTCTGTAAATGGAGAGTTGTGTGGTAAAGATTACCTTTGTCCCCCACAAGGATTTAAGCAAAACCTAATGTTCAACTCATGTATACTTCGTAGGAGTTTATCAAAGGATATTAGTCATTGAAAGAGATGAATTCAGTTGGACATATCTCAGATGGATATAAGAACAGGAAGCATGAAAGCCACCAAAGGCCCCCCTCAGCAGGTACTTCCAACTTGAGGGACATTCTCTTTTGGTTTCTGCTTTAGTCTCTTCTATGCTGATATAAGCACTGCTATCTGTGATAGGGTCAAAGGTTAGATCTTTGGCAGCAATGCAATTTGAGACTGAATCATTCTTGCTTATACGGATCTACTTCTGGTGTCATTCTTTATCAGTAAGGCCCTCAGTGTTCAGGTTTACTCAAAGGTTTAAAAGTATTACCTGGCCAAGTGGTGATAGATGTGAAATTAAACAGTCTTTTCTGATTGACCGAGGGCATGTGTCCCTAACTTATGCACAGTCTTTTCTGTACTCCTCATTGGTTGGTCTTTGATGCAACTTGGCCTTGGCATACATTCAAGACCCTTAGTGGCCTTAGATATAGCTTTGTAACAGCAAGCACAGAAGTAGTTCACACCTTGTTTCAGCTATTGAATTAACACCTTGTTTCAGTTCAAGTTTCTTTTGAGCCTTGTATCAGGTCTGTTAAGAAACAGAACATGTGAACCCCACAACTTGTGAACCCTAGAACTTCTGAACTCCTGGGGAGGAGCTAATGACCATATATAAGGAGAGCGCCAGGCTGGAGATAGCAGAACTGAGAAGAGGACTCTTGTGGTGGCAGAGTCAAGAAGGAGAAAACTTGTGGTATCCCAACACTCTGTCTGCTCTATCTGTGTTGATGTTTGTTCTTGATACTTTGTACAGAAGCCCTGGGACCCTACTGGAAGCCCTGAAAGAGGATTTTCTGGTTGTATGTTTACAGAAGTCCTGGAGGAGGGTTTTGGAGGTCCTGGGACTTTACTGATGATTTGTGCTGACCTCTTGGACCTTGTTTGTGGGTCTGTGTTGATTTCTATGTTGATTTGTGTTGAGTTCTCAGGCCTTGTTGGTGGGTCTGCATTGATTTCGCAGGCAGATAGTGAATTGATGATGGTGCTGGCAATGTGCATGAATATTATTGTGGCTCTGTCAAGCTTTGTCTTTCCAGAAACAGGAACTATGAAGGACTTGAGGTGGATTGGACACTGTGAGCTTCAATATGGAATGGAAACTGGATGAAGAACTGGACAAGGAGCTGGGAGCTGCCTGCCTTTGAACCTAGGTGACAATTGGAGCTGGGACCATAGAAGAGGAACCATGGAAGCTGAGAGCCAGCCTCGAGTCAAGCTGAAAGAAGACTTTACTTGGATACTGTGTACTGACTGAGAAGATTATGATTTAATGTGACCTAGGGGTGGAGAACTTTGACTTTTGTACTTTGCGATTGAATTAAGGGTTTTGTGATTGACTAAATGAATGTATTTTGTTTAAAACTATGTGACCACTTTGGTGAAAACTATGAGGCCATTTTAGTGATAAGTTGTTGAGTTATGGCATGATGAATGCTGTATTTTGATTTTCTATGAATGTTTTGCTCTGATTTGTGATTTAATAGAAAGCTCACTATACAATGTAATCAGAACCTTGAAAGCTGTCCTCTGGAAAGCTGCTCATGCATGGCTTTACAAGCTCCTAACCCAAGATCATATATAGATAGTGACATTAGAAGGTCCTGGTTTTCTCAGAATAGGCAGCCTACTCAACATGGCTACTAATATCCTGAGAATGACTTTGACAGAAGCTACTGTTGGCTGGACCTTAGGGTGCAAAATCTTTAGCCGAAATTAAGAAAAAAAGAAAAAAATTGTATTTTTGACATGCAAATTTGAAAACTAAAAAGATCAACACAAATCGTATTTAATACAAATGTTTCTTCTGTTTTGGAAAAGAATCCCCCCCAAATGGGGAATGCCTTTGCAGTTTTACTGCACAGTAAGTACTGATAACAATAATAGCAACAATAATAATACTAATTTGATGCATCCTAAGTAGCTTCACTTTTGCAGGCAGAAATTCATACATCAGTAGTCTCTTAACTCATAAAGTCACAGTAGTCAAAATAAGACAGTGTCTAACAAAAAAAGCCATGTGGGGAAATAAAGGAAAGGCTGAACAAGGGCTTGGAGAAAACAGAAGGCAAGATTAGAATGAGGTACAGAGAATTTCTCTAGAATGGGGCCCATACAATGTGACCAGGAACATACTGTGAGATAAGGCCAGAAAGGGAACCAGACTGTGTTCTGTGTTGTGGCCTTCAAGGCCAGAATAATAAGGTAATACTTTTTTAGATAGTCAATGGAAAGCCCCAGGAGGTTTTTCTGCAGAAAAGTAACCATAACTGACCTTGTTGCCTCTGTTTAAGAGTACTTGAGAGTCCCTTTAACGCTCTCCTTAGGCAGTACCTCCTATGGGTAGTCTGCCTTCACTCTCCTTCTCAAATATTCCCAGAGCATTTAGTCTGGCTCCATCTTCTGCTCCCCAAATACCCCATCTGGTTTTGTATCTTTTCTGTATTGTAAAATGTTTGAGAAGAGGGACTGTGTTAATTCCATTCAGCTCAGCTCATATTCAATTCAATGAGCATTTTAGTGCTTATTCTGTGCCAGGCAATGGGCTGGATACTGAGGATATAAAAACAACAATGAAAAATCTTTAACCTCAAGAAGCTAATATTTTTATCTTTATTTTCTTATACCTAGCACAGTGCCTTGTATATAGTAAGAATTTAGTGAACATAGATTGAATTATGATGTTCTGTATCTCTCTTTGCTTCTTTTTTTTTTTTGGAGGTAGTCAGGGTTAAGTGACTTGCCTACGGTCACACAGCTAGTGTCTGAGGTTGATTTTGAACTTAGGTCCTCCTGATTCCAAGGTGGATGCTCTATCCACTTTGCCATTGTTTGCCCCCTATATGTATATCTATCTATCTATCTATATCTATCTATCTATATATATATATCTATATATATATATATATATATATCTTCTCTTTCATAGACAGACTCCTAGAAAAAGCTGTCTATGTTCATTGCCTCCACTTCCTTACCCTTTATTCACTTCTCAACCTTTTCTGATCTGGCTTCTGACTTCATCTTTCACTGGCAATTGCTTTGTACAAATTATTTAGGATCTCTTTAATTGCCAAATCTGATGCTATTTTCTTATTCCTCATCCTTCTTGACCTTTGTGCAACACTGGTGACCACCCTTTCCTTCTGGGTGCTCTCTCTAGGTTTTTGTGAAACTTTCCTCTCATGGTTCTCCTTACCCATCTGTTTCTCTACCTCCCTTGCTGATTCATCATCCATATCATGCCCCCTAACCATGTGTGCTCCAAGGTTGTACCTTAGGCCCCTTTCTTTCTTTGTTTAAAAAAAAATTACAATTCATGAAATAAAACAAGCACATTACAGTAAAAAGGATAATTGTACATGAAACTGCAAATCTACTATGTATAACTTGCTATTCCCTCCAAATATACAACAAAGTTATCATGTACATTTCTTTTTTCTCCTTTTTTCTCTTTCCTTTCCCTCTCTATCTCTCCCTCTCCCCCCCCCAGAGATGGCTACCATTAGATACAAATAGGTATGTATATGTATATGTATATGTATGTGTATGTGTATGTATATGTATATGTAAGATTATTCTATACACACTTCAATTTATCAGTTCTTTCTTTTATCTTCTCTGTCCTTTATTTTTAATTTTAATGGAGATGTGATAAAATCTTCTCTTTTCTTTCTATGCTCTTTCTCTTGGTAGCTCATCAGCTTCCATGGATTTAACTATCATCTCTACATAGATGACTCAAAGATTTGTGTATCCAGTTCCAAGCTCTCTCCTGAGCTTCAATCCTGAATCACCAATTGCCTATTGGAAATTTTAGTCTGAATGTCCCAGTGATGTCTCAAACTCAATATATTCAAAATTGAACATATTATCTTTTCTCCCAAATGCTACTTTCTTCCAAACTTCCCTAGCACAATCATTCTTTCAGTCTCCCAGGTTTGTAACCTCAGCATTATCTTTGACTCTTCCTTCTTCCTTACCCTACATATACAGTCATTTAACAAATCTGACCATTTCTCCCTTCAGAACATCTTTCACATCTGACTCCTTTTCTCTACTCACATAATAACCACCTTGATTCAGGTCCTTATCACTCCTCACTCAGATTATCGAGATAGCCTCTAATAGATCTCTCTGTCTGAAGTCTCGTACATTGTACATCCCCCCATCCTACACACAGCTGCCAAAGTGATATTCCTTAAATCCAGATCTAACGATGTTATTCCCCTACTCAACCAACTCCTGTGATTCATTATTGGCTATAGGATAAAATGTAAACTCTTCTGTTTAGTTTTTAGACTTTTACAACTTGGCCCCAATCTTTCAGGCTTCATTGGACATTACTACCCCTCCTTTACTCTGTGATGCAGTTAAACTGGTCTTCTCTAAGTTCCCGTCCCTATGCCTTTAATGAGCTACTCCTCATGCCTAGAATGTACTCCCTTCTCACTTTTGCCTCATAGAGTCCCTTTCTTTCTATAGGGTTCAACTCAAGGCCTGACTTCTACATGAAGCCTTTCCCAATAACCCCAACTTCTAATGCCTACCCTCTGAAACTATTGTATTTTACTTGCCAGGAAAGGGTAAAACTCATCCCACCACATCTCCTTTGGTACATTATCAGGTGAGACCTTATCTTCATTTTTCACCAGTTGTGAACAAGGCCTGGAAACTTCCCTTGGCATGAAAGATAGTCTTCAGAATGAATGAGAAACTCAGTCATAGCCTCTGGGGCCCATTTAATACAAGAGCTAGTTTAGAACCCACAAGATTCAAGTGTCTGGTAATGGAGAGGAGAGAAATATGCCCTTGAGAAGGAAATACTTGGGGGGAAAAGAGAATGTTTTAGCTTCACTCTAGGTCTCCTCTGTATCCCAACCCTGTATTGGAGATTAAGTGGAAGATTTTGTATTTCCTATCTTCTTATTGGTATCTAACTCCTCAGGACTAACCTTAGACCCCTATAGGGATGTAGACACCCTAGCTTTGCTATTTCAAGTGGGAGTTGTGATAAGGACCTTCAGAGTGTGTGTGTGTAGATAGATGGGTATATGTATGTATTCATAAACGGATTTGTATCTTGTAGGTATTTGTTCATATTTTGTATTTGTAGGCCCAGTGTTTAGCATAGTACTTGGCTCACAGTAGGCACTTAATAAATGCTTGTTAATTAATTGGTTGTTGTGTGGTTTTAGTCCCCTCAGCTGCTATTGCTTTCCTTACAAGGTCCATTGCATCTGTTTTGTATGTGTCCTATATATGTGCATGTTGTCTCCCACATTAGAACGTAAACTCCTTGAAGGCAGGGATTGTTTTATTTTTGTATTCCCAGTACTTAGCAGAGTGCCTGGCACATAGCAGTTGCTTGGTTTTGATCATAATTATGATACCTCTGTTTTCTGGGCATTCTTCTTTTTCTACATACTCTCCCTTGATGACCTCATCAGCTCCTGTGGGTTCTATGATTTATTCATTATCTCTTCCCCCTCTTAACTTCCCTATTTCTGTCAAGGACTCTGCCATCCTTTAAGCCACCCAGGTTTGCACACTCAGAATTATCCTTAGCTCCTCACTCCCTCACTGTACATATCCACTCAGTTGCCAAGCCTTGTTGATTCTACCTTTTGCACCCATCTCCTTCTCTTTACTCATGTAGTTACCGTCCTAGCTCATGCCCCTATAACTTCTTGTCTGGACCTTTGCCATAGTCTCCTTACTTGGTTTCCCTGATTCAAATCTCTTCATCTTCAATCCATCTTTCATAGAGCTGCCAGAGATTTTCCTAAAGCACAGATCTGACCATGTCACTCATAAATTCTAGTGGTTCCCTATTACCTCTATGATCAAAATGAAACTCTACCATTTGGCGTTCGAAGCCCTTTACAACCTGGCTTCAGTTATCTTTCAAGCCTTTTTCTTAGCTAGCATTTTTATAGCACTTTAAGATTTGCAAAGTGCTTTACAAATATTAGCCCATTTTACCTTTACAACAACCCTTGGAGGTGGGTACCATTATTATGCTCATTTTACAGATGAGGAAATTGAGGCCAGTAGAAGTTAAATGACTTTCCCAGTCACACAGCTAAGTCATATGTGAGTCTGAATTTGAACTAGTTTTCCTGACTCTAAGTCCAGCTGGACCACCTATCTGTCTTAATACATTATTCCCCTTCACACTGTATTGTTCAGCCAAACTGGTCCTCTTTTGCTCATACACAATACTCCACCTCCTTTCTCCATGAATTTGCCACCTTTTTTCCTCCTGCTGTTTATAATGTACTCCCTACCCCCTCCATCTCTTACAATTTCTAGGTTCTCTAAAGCTCAGTTCAGGCAGTGTGTCCTTCATGAGGCCTTTCCTGAACCTCTTCCTTCCCTCAGCTTCTAGAGTCCTCACCCAAATTACCTTGTATTTATTTTGTATATATTTTCGTGTATACTTGTGATCTTCCCTGATAGAATGTAAGCTCCTTGTGGGCAGGCACTGCTAACATTTATTTTTTTTTGACTTTGCATCCCTAAGCACCTAGTGCAATCCCTATCACATAGTGTATGGTTAATAAATGTTTGTTGATGGGTTGACTCTAGTGACCATTGCAACACATTAAGAAGATTATATGGACAGTGGTGTGAAGAATGGATTGGGAAGAGGGTGGAATAGAGAGAAGAAGACCAGTTAGAAGCCCATCCTAGTTTAGGTGAGGAAGGATGGGGATTTAGACAAGGATGGACTTAGTTGTAGAGGAAAAGGTTCAAAAGATAATGTGGAGATTGGATTAACAGGGTGAGACAATGGGAAGAGTAGGAAACTGACTCTGATTTGAAAGACAATAGGACTATCAAGAAAAACAATGAAATTGGAGGGAAGAATAAGTTTTAGGAAGAAGATTATGGAGTTGGTTTTGGACATGCTGATTTTAGGATGCCAGTGGTCAAAGAGTTAGGAGGACAACCGTGAAATTACAGTATCAATGAAGGGAAGATAAACAATCAATAAAGAGTGGATGGGCCACAACAAAAAATTCTGCAGAGGCCAACCTGGATAAGGAAAGGAGAAAAGGCCGCTGAAAGCAGTGACATTTTAGGTAGTTTTAGCAGAGGAGTAGGCCGGGAAGCCAGACTGCAAGGGGTTGAGGACTTGAGTGGGGGGTTGAACAAGTGAAGGCAGTGAGTGTAGAAGAGATGAACCCTTGAAGGTTGACCCTTTCAGCTGAGGAACCTGCAGCGGGGAGAAGTGTCTTGTCCAGGGTCACCCAGGGAAGAAATGTCTGAGTATGAATTTTTTTTTTGTTTGTTTCCATCATTTCTTTTTTTATTTCTTTTTTTTATTTTATTTTTTAAATTTTATTATAGTTTGCATCATTCATTTCCACAAGATTTTGAGTTACATATTTTCTCCCCATCCCTCCCTCACCCACCGCCCCAAAACAGCCATCCCAGTGTGTCCCCCTCCCCCAGTCTGTTCTCTCCTATGTCACTTTTTGGTAGGGCAGGATGGATCTCCCAACTGCAGTGCCCGTGAATCTCAAGTTCCAGTTGGATGTAGTCGATAATAATAATAATAATTGCATATATATAGATATAGATATATAGATATATATTTATAACATTTGATTATGGAACTCCAG
>CM053583.1:309827630-309849361 GCA_028627135.1 Pseudochirops cupreus
AAGAAAGTTTGACACTCCAGCACAAGAAGCATGAGAAGACAAACATGGAAAAGAAATCATAAGGTACCTATCAAAGATGAACTATTTACATGACAACATGGAAAAGTGACAATTGTAACAGTTGAAACTTTTCTCAGTAGAAAAATCTCTCTTTCTCTCTCTCTCTCTCTTTCTCTCTCTATCTGTCTCCCCTCCTCTCTCCCCCTCTCTCTCTGTCTCTTTCTGTCTTCACTCCCACCCTCTGTCTCTCTGTTTCTCTCTCTCTCCCTCTCTCTCTCTTTCTCTTTCTCTCTTCTGGAATAAATGACAAACTAAATAGGGGGCATTTCTATATATACAATAGAACAAACAAAAAACTGTACTTCTCTTGTTTCTCTTTCTAAGTATACAATAAACTCAACTTGTAGCTTCCAACACTATCCTGCATGTCTACTTACTTTTAAATCTTCCTTCTCCTCTCTGCATTTTAAAAAAATTGCTTCAATGGCCCTCTTTTTCCTTTCCTTTCCCTTTTTCCCAATGGGAGAGGGTCTAGGAGGATAAGAGATGATAGGGACAGGGTAGCAAAAAAAAAAAAAAGAAATTGAATTCTACTACTTCCACCCAAGAACAGAGTTCTTGGGGTGCAATCCAAGCCATGGCTTCCCAATCCTGAAGACTCACAGTTTCTGTGGGGATAGGAGTTGCTATCCTAATGTTTCTAGCTTTTCTTTATTGACCTCAGTCTCCAAGGCCCAGCTGTACCTATCTAAGGCAGGATGACCTTTACATATTTGGGGAGAAGAGGGAGGAGAGAAGTGACTTTCTTGAGCCTATGAAGTTGAGAGTTATGCACCTTCTTATACACAGATCTTTACCATGTGCAACTCTATTTCTTCCAAGTGTCAGGGATTTCATGGATGTAGAGTCTCCCTCCACCAGCAGCTAACTGTCCTTCCATGGCTTAGTGATTGGTCTTCATGACCTCCTCAGGCCAATGTTTTCATGATGAGCTTCTCAGAACTTAGGCTGGTCATTGAATAATCAGACCATGTTGGACGCCTACAGTTTGGTAGGACCTGTCAGAATTCGTCTTCTTATAGCCTTCAAAAACTCCAAGTTCTCTTCCCATCATGATGATGCATCTTAGCAGGATTATAACAAAGAACAAATCTAACACTTGGATTTTACTTGACATTCTTTTGGCTAACTTTTAGCTTGAGTTTCAGAAAGTTTAACAAATAGCTTAGGCACTATGTCTGTCCTTAGAGTCACAGAGTGTCCTTGTGGAGGATTTAAACATTATTTTTCCTCCCCATAGGTCTCTACCTTTAATCTCTTCTTTTAGACTCTCCTACATGTACTTACTAATGCATATCTTGATTCCTTGCTTGAAAACTTTCAACAGCTCCTCATTTCCTAATAAAGAAGAAAGCAGCTTGGGGTGGTTAGGTGGCACAGTGAATAGAGCACCAACCCTGGAGTCAGGAGGACCTGAGTTCAAATCCAGCCTCAGACATTTACCACTTACTAGCCATGTGACCTTGGGCAAGTAACTTAACCCCAATTGTCCTGCCTTCCCCCCTGCAAAAAACAAAACAAAACAAAAAAACCAAGTAATTTGTCCTGGCCCTAAGAGCCCTTGATAATGTGAACTTTCCAACCTCATAGGGTTCTCCAGCCCCACAGGTACTCTGTTCTCTAGCAGCACTAAACAGCTCACTGTCACTTCCATATGTTTCAGGCTGTACTCACTGCCTATGTGAGGATGCCTTTCCATATAACTATCTTTTCTCTCTAAGTCCACGTCTACCTTTTGACATCCCAACAATCCTTCAAGACCCAATTCCTACTGTACTCACTCACTGAATGATCACTGACAAGAACTCTCATGCTCAGACTTCTTTCTTACTGATCTCGTAGTATTTTATATTCCTCCAATGCATATATATATCATATCCTTTCTTCAATACTGCAAAAAGATCTGAGATTTCATCAAACAAGCAGCCAATTAGCATTTGTAAGTGCTTACTATATCCTGAGCAACACAGGTACAATTTTTAAATCTTCTGCAAGGACATCCTGTGCCTGCAGGCACAACCACAGGACCTAAGCTTTTAGTGATGTAAAGACAAAAATGGAAAAAAAAATCCCATGACCTTAAGGAGCGTTCTATTAATATGGGGACTTCCTTCACCAACACAAATACTACCATCTAAGGTGAGGACCATTGTCTTTCTTACATTAGCAGTGTAATCATGAGTGGCAATGGTTGATCAATTTTATAACCAAGCTCTTGGTAATGAGCCTCTCTGCTCTGAATGGTCCTTAGATGACAACTGCTTAGCCTCCTACTGGGCTAGTACCTAACAGCTTAATAGAATGGTTGTTATTCGTCCTTCATTCTCAAAGAGGACCAAGACCATCACAAGGGTGATGACTTGTGGTAAATTGTATTTAAGTGAGGTAGATCTAGCAAAGTTGTCAGTCTCACCCTCTTCTTCAGAGTCATGAAAGTCTAGTGACAAGACAAAAGTCAAGACAACTGGTGATAGACTAGGTGGTATAGTGAAAAGAATGCTGGACTTGTGGAATCAGGAAGAACTGAGTTTGAATTCTCCCTGATACTAGAACCTCTCTCTTTCTCTCTCTCTCTCTCTCCCCAGATATATCTTAAGGCATGGTAAAAATAAAAGTTATTGGGGCGGCTAGGTGGCAAAGTGGATAGAGCACTGGCCCTGGAGTCAGGAGGACCTGAGTTCAAATTTGGCCTCAGACACTTAACCCAAAACTAGCCATGTGACCTTGGGCAAGTCACTTAACCCCAATTGCCCTACCTTCCCCTCTCCAAAAACCAAAAAAAAAGTTATTAAAACATTTCATATATATTATAGAATCATGTAATTTTAGATCTGAAAGAAAGCTTAAGATATAGAACAGAACATCTTAGCTGAAAGGGGTGATAGAACAAGGAAGGCACAAAACTGGAGGGGACCTTCAGCTGCAGAATGTCAGAGTTGAGAGGCCCCTTGAAGATCATCTAGTTTAGTTTCCTCATTTCCAAAGAGTGGAAAATGAGACCCAGGGAGGTCACATCATATGTATATGGGCTCTTATAGATATCACATGTAAAAACCATATAGACATACATACAGAGGAAGGAAGAGAGGAAAGAAGGAAAAAGAAAGGGAGGAACATATATTTTTATATATTTTCTATCTATCTATCTGTCTATCTATCTATCTATCTATCTACACCTACCTCATAGAGTTAAGAGGACCAGATGAGATAATTTGTGTAAAGTGCTTTGCAAATAATAATAATCAGCATCTACATAGCGCTTTAAGGTTTATAAAACATTTTATACTTTATAGCTCATTTGATCTTCTCCACAACCCCAGGAGATATTACTATCCTCACTGAACAGATGAAGAAACTGAGGCAAACAGGTGAAGAGGCTTGTCCAGCTTCACACAGCTAATAAGGGTCAGAGGTCAGATTTGAATTCAGGTCCTCCTGACTTCAGGTCCAGTGTTCTATTCGCTGCACCATTTGGCACCTTGAACACCGAAGTGAGGGGCTGCTGGGGCTTCTGTCCGTGAGTGTGGCTGGCAGGGCTACAAGGGCTGCTACTGCTGTTATCTGGATAGTCCCCAGACATCCCCTGTCTGTGAGCAGCCATGCTGGATGACTGGAGACTGTCTTTGGCCTAGAGGCCATTATGCTAACAGCTCAGTAGTTGTTTTTTTGCCCCCCTATAAGCAGAGGTTTGTTTTTCCACTCTGCTCTCCACCTAGAATTCAGTAGTGCAGTAGATACTGACTTCAGGCTTGTGACCTTATTTAAGGAGAGAATTCCTGGCAACTTTGAAAGGAGACCATCAGGAGCTCTTGACAAGCTGCTTCAGCTTGTATTCTGTCAGATCCGTCAATTAGCAACCAGGTCACATCACCATGCAGCATCTTGGGATGTTTTTGATGTGGCTTCAATTCAGCACTACTGTGGAGCAAGCCATATGCAATTAGTTCATTTAATTTTTTACATGTGATATCTATGAGGGCACATACACATATGTCATGCATATAGGTGACCTTGAAGGAAGGATGTAACCTCCGTGTCCTCTCTTGTGAAATGAGGAGACTAAATTAGATGATCTTTAAGGTGCCTCTCAGCTCTGACATTCTCTCGTTACTGTGCCTTCCCTGTTTCAGCTAAGACATTTTATGTTCTATACCTGAAGCTCTTTTTCACATCTAATATTTCACAATTCTATAATACACATACATGTGAAGTATGTTTTAATAACTCATATTTTTATAATGCCTTAAGGTTTTTCTTTCTTGATTCCCTCTTGATGTTAGTGCCTTACTGCTGTGATTATCTCCAATTTATCATATATATAGATCTTGTTTGTACATAATCATTTGCATGTGGTCTCCCCCTTTAGACTATGAGCTCCTTGAAAAGCAAGATTTGTTTTTCTTTCTTTGTATCCCCACTGTTTAGCACAGTGATTGGCACAGAGTAGTCACTTTAATAAATTCTTGTTGGCTTTTTTTCCCCATAACAACCTTGTGAGGTAGTTCAATGATTATTATCCCTGTTTTACAGATAATAATAACTATCATTTAAAAATATTTTATTTTTTCTAATTACACATAAGAATTTTTATCATTTGCTATTTACAATTTTGAGTTTCAAACTCTCTCCCTCTTCTCTGAGATGGCAAGCCACTTGATATAGGTTTTGTATATATATATATGTAAATAACTATCATTTTTACATGGTATCCCAAAAATCTTAGTGTAGCTTTAAGCTATTAAAAGTTTAAACTGTACTATGATTTTTAGGACACTTAAAAGTTTTCAAAACACTTTACATAAATTATTTCATTTCATCCTTGTAACAGCCCTGTGAGGTAGGTAGTTCAATGATTATTATCCCTGTTTTACAGAGGATAATAAAAATAACCATCATTTTAAGGTATTTTATTTTTTCAATTACATGTAAACTTTAACATTTGTTATTTAAAATTTTGAGTTCCAAGTTCTCTCCCTTTCCTCCTGCCTCACTGAGGAGGCAAACAATTTGATGTGGAGTATACATATGCAAATAATTATCATTTTTGCATGGTGTCCCAAAAATCTTAGTACAGCTTTAAGCTAATAAAAGTTTAAACTATAGTAAGATTTTTGGGACACTTCAAAGTTTTCAAAATATTTTACATATGTTATCTCGTTGGATCCTCACAACAATTCTGTGAGGTAAGTACTAATATTACCCCCATTTTAAATCTGAGGTTGTGACTTTCGTAGGATCATGAAACCAGAATTTGAATCCAGGTCATCCCTAGTTTTCTGCCACACCGCTGTAATAATGATAGTGACAATAATAAACATTTATATAGCATAGCAACTAGGTGGCTCAGTGGATAGAGGGCTGGGCCTGGAGTCAGGAAGATCTGAGTTCAAATATAGCCTCAGAGACTTACTAGCTATGTGACCCTGGGCAAGTTACTTAATCCTGTTTACCTCGGTTTCCTCATCTGTAAAATGATCTGGAGAAGGAAATGGCAAACCAGTCCAGTATCTTTGCCATAAAACCAAACAAACCCAAATTAGGTCACGAAGAGTTTGACATGACTGAAAATGACTGAACAATAACCACAGCTTCCTGACTCCAGGCCTTATCATTTATCCACTGTACCACCTGGAAGGTAAGCAGATGGAAAATTGGAGTTGTTCCTAGAAAGATCTCAGTTAAAATCCTGCCTCAGATACTCCCTAGCTATGTAAATCCAGTAGGTAAGTTCTCCCTTCTCTTGCCTGGGCCCAAGTTCCTCTGTCAGTTCCCTGCAATTTCCTTGCCAAACCTTTTCCTCTTTGCCCACTGTCCTTCCCTTCCTCCCTCGGACTTTGCTTTTAGGTCCCCTCACTCTGGCAGGTGAACTTTCACCTCATCTTGCCCAAAGCTCAGACCTTCAAACCACTTTGCTGCAGTCTTCTTACCATGCCACTGAGCTAGTCTCTCTGCTTCCGCCTCTCCTTCTCCAGCACCCCTTTATCTGCATTCCTTCCCCCGTTAGAATACAAGCCCCCTTAAAGCGGGGAATAGCTTGCTTTCTGGTGTTAGAATTTCCATTGCTTAGCACTGTGGCTGGCACATAGCACTTAATAAATGCTCTCTCCCTCTCTGTCTCTCTGTCTCTCTGTCTGTCTCTCTCTGCATCAACACTACTTTCCTCGTTTGTTAAATTGACATAATAATAGCACTTACCCCCTAAGGTTGTTGTGAGGCTCAAATGAGACAATGCATGGAAAGTGCTTCACAGACCTAAAATGCTATATAAATGTGAAGAATTATTAAATGACCTGTGTAGTTGGCTGTGTCTGTTCTACTCTTTAATTCTTATTAGATAAAACCACGGAAATATATACACACGTAAGAACTTAGATACATAACATTTTAAAAAGAACTTTCAAGACTACCTCTTTAAAAATAAAAAGAATCTCTACCCCCCACCCCCATTGCTTCAATGTCACACATTTATCAAAGTCAAATGAAATCTCAATTAGTAAATAAAAACATGAAAAGGCAACTATCCTTCTTCCTCATGGGCTTTTAAATCTTGCTTTTTGGAACTCTTCTGCTGATCCAAAGATAAGATATGATCTCTGAGGTACAATCGACCTGTAAGATGTATGTATGTATGGGATACATCTTTCTGGGTTACACTGATATGTTATGTTGGTAGTCTCTTCAACTGGTGCAGATAGCAGCAACTCTTCCTTGCCTTCTTATGCTGTCTGATGCTTGTTCAAGTACTGACTTCTAGCCTCCATAGCAGTTCTACTCCATACTCTAAGAGCCTTTCCCCATTTCTCTTTGGATATTTTGTGGAGACCAGTCTGGTTTTTGTGGTTGTTGTTCAGTTGTTTTATTCTTGTCTGACTCTTGATGACCTCCTTTGGGGTTTTCTTGGCAAAGACATTGGAGTGGTTTACCATTTCCTTCTTCAGCTCTTTGTACAAATGAGGAAACTGAGGCAGACAGAGTTAAGTGACTTGCCCAGGGTCACACAGCTAGTAAGTGTCTCAAGCCAGATTTGAACTCATGAAGATAAATCTTCCTGACTCCAGGTCTGACACTCTATCCACTGTACCACCTAGCTGCCTGACTCTACTTAGATTTACCATTTTTTTCTCCATTGCTTTTTAGATGACCTGTGATTTTGATTCTTATGAAATTTTGGTGGTTTATGATATAGATATATAAAACCACTGAGAGAATATGGATGAGCTTTTGTGCCTGGGAGTAGCTTGCAATCCTTGAAAGCACATCACATTTTATAAAATGCAATCTAGCCCATTTTCTTACTTCTAGTCAATTTTTGGCCCAAGTAGGTCACTGTCTCCACACAATCCCTAACCAAGATTTATGTTCCAATGCAATAACTCAATGGGATGTTGATCTAATTAATTGCCTGTTATAATCTGATCAATATGTGTTCTTCATTTACATTTTTAAGTCTTCATGAATTTCATTGGAAAAGCCCTGCAGTATTATCCAGGGCTCAGTACAACAACCACAATGTCCTCTGCAAACAGGAACTTCTGCAGAAATTCACTCACTATACAAGGAATCTTGTATTTGTTGATATTCCATGCTTGTTGACTTGCTATCCTGTGTATCTCTCAGTCAAATGAGTGACTCTAAAGTAAAGCTTACCTATTTTCTTCTCATATTTTCATCAAGCATTTTCCCCATTGTGTCTATAGACGATTTTCAAACACTTTCTAGAGCTGGAAAATCTGGATAAATAGGTTAGCAGTTACTGATATTTTCTTAGTCACTTTTTGGGGTTAACAGTATCATTTGTGATCTCTTCCATTATTTTGGAATCTTCTCTTTAAGGTAACCTTGAAAATCAATTCCTAAATGCCTTTAAAGTTATGTTATCTCCTGCAAGGATCATTTTGTATGTTTTTGGTCAGGCCCACTTGTTCTTCCTGACATCACTTTCTTGATAGTGCACCTTGTACCTCTTCATGTAGGACATTGGGTAATGAGATGATAGCGTTCAAATGTGATGGTTCCAAAGCTGTCAAAGATAAGATTACTATAGAAATACAAGCAGTCCTATTCTGTTTCGCGTCAATTTGTTTTCCTTCAAATTTCATTTATAAATGTTCTTGGGATGATATGTTTTTGTTTCATCTCACACCAGGTTTTCTGGAGGTCCATTTTCATTTCCATTACTTCCTCATCCCCCCACTCCATATTGTGAAGTTATAGCTCTCATCATTTCTTTTGTTCTCTTGTCCACCTTAATGTTTTGCAAATGAGCATATATTCTCAATGAGTGTTGGTCTTGGCCACTACTTTTCTCCATTAGAAATATCACATTTATTGACTAAGGTAGTTCCTGTGGTCCTTTAGCTTCTTTGTTGTGGAAATTATTTTACATCGGTTAAAATTCTCTAGGAAATGGCAATAATCAGAGTCAATGTTGTCACTTTTATTCATTTCCATTTTGGAGTAAGCTATATAAGTCTTTGATATCTCTTAATTCTTAATAATCTTGAACTACATGCACCGACATATTTTTCTATTCACTTTTGTGCCTTCTTTTATATTTAAGTGACCATGTATGTTGACTTGGTTTAGGGCAAAGGTTCTTAACCTTATCTTGTGTCATGGACCCCTTAAAATAATCTGGGGAAGACTATAAACCCTTTCTAAGGATAATGTTTTTAAATACATAAAATAAATACCTGGGATTACAGAGGAAACAAATTATATTGAACTAAAGATGTATTTTTTTTCCCCATCGACGTTCACTGACCCCATGGTTTAGAGAATCTTGTTCAGTTTTTCATAGAATTTCTCTACTCTCTACTTCTTTATCTTCTGCAATAGTTGTTTATATATATATATATGTATATATATGTGTATGTATGTGTATATATGCATACATACACATACATATATACATATATACATCATACATACATACATACATACATACATATATATATATATATATGTATATATATATATATATATATATGTTGCTGCAGTTATCTTCATGGAGGTCCCTTGCCTCCATTGTGAATACTTCTAATAAGATCACCGAACATCTCATGGAATGATATTTCTTGTTACCCTTGGGTATACAGTGAAAACTGAACCAACAATTTAGTCATCTCTTTGTGGAGTAACTGTGAGCAATCTTTCCATTTATGTACAATTTTATATGTAGTTTCATTTATGGCAAGAATGATAATATGGATAGAATTCATTCAGTCAATAATATATCAGTTTATTGGATGATAGTTGAAGATCTCTGCTTTATAATACCAACAGTTAAATTAATGTTTATAAACTATTTGAAAAGTGCTCTCTGCCCTACTTTCTACCATTTTGCCACTACCATTGTTGAAATGAAAGGGGGCCCTAAAAGGACTTAGGACAACTTCGTATTTTATCAGAACAATTTTATTTCATAGGTTTTATTCGCTTTGCCATGGCTAAAGAATTTAGCCTCAAGTGTCTAGGTGATGAGCCTTGTCATACCTAGCGATGCTTTGGGCAGCAGACACAAGTCTATTGATGAAATAGACTTAGTTTCCTCATTTGTAAAATGAAGCAATTGGATCTGATGATCTCAAAGTCCCTTCCATTTCTGCTTTTATATCATTTTTTTAGTCCTTTCTACTTTAAACTATATAGTCAGGAAATTTGTAGCCTTGAGTAAGCCATTTTCTCTCACTGGGTCTTACTTTCTTTGTGTAAACTGAATGCGCTGGACCTTTAAGGTTCCTTCCTAGCTCTGAAATCCTTATTGCATGAATTAAACCCAGGCCTTCTGAGTGCTTTTTCATTACTGTTTTTGATTATATCACACTGCCAGTTTTGATACTTAGAATTTGTTTAATGTTTTAAAATATCTTTTTGTGACTGTAATGCTCAAATATACTTTTAAAATAAATATTGAGAAAAAAATCAAATGCTGGAGTCTCATAGCTGTCTTCTAAGAACACCCCCACAAGCTCTCAGTTCAACCCCTGTCACCAAGCAAACTGGGTCTGTTTCTAAACAAAAGGCTCTTTCATTCACTTTGCAACTTTTTTAAAGGAGTGTTAGTTTGACATTGAACAGCATATTAAGTGTTGAATAAGACCAGTTCTGCACCATTTATTTGGTTGAAAACAATATAAGTATAGTATTGCTAGCAACTTACAACATTTTAGTCTTCAGTTAATTAGCCAACAAATTAACAAATGAACCAGAAATGGAAAATTTGTGGGCAGTGGACTGATCAGATCAAATTCTCAAAAGTCAGCAAGGCCCCCAACCCTCTCCAAGTCACTGAGGGAGTTACTGTTGTTTATGTAAGGGTGCTAGGAACTAAAAATAGAAAGAAATCATATACTTTAAACAACTTTACTACCAAAATGTAGTCTGGATCACTTAATGTTTCTGGCTTTCAGGGAAATAGACTGAGCAATCATTCATTCATCCACTCATCAGTCCATCCATCTATTCATCATTATAGTCAATTATTTATTCATTCTTTCATTAGTTTGTTCATCATTTTATGAATTCATTCATTCAATAAATATTCTTTGAGTTGGAGCCAGGCCTCAGCTAAGTACACTGACATGGAAATAAGAGACATAGGTTTTCCTGCCTTGAGTCTCTTTCTCCTTCCCATGTATCAGAATAATCATTCTAATGTAGAGTTCCGATTATAACTTTTCCTTGTTGAGGAATTTCCAGTGGCCCCCAATGGCCTCCAGAATAAAATCCAGACTTCTCACAGTCTGGCATTCAAGACTCTCCATCCCTAACTTTCACTAGAAGATCACACTACTCCCCTTCACTATTATATTACCTACTGGATTACTTGCTATTTCCCAAATATGAATGAAGGCATGGATTGATGAACAAATGAACTAATATATCTGACAAGAGGTCATCTGTCCTTTGCTTAAAGAGCTTGGATGAGGGGGGATCTACTAGTTTTGTTGTTCTTGTTGTTCAGTTGTTTTTTAGTCATGTCCAACTCTATGTGACCTCATTTGGGGTTTTCTTGGCAAAGATACTGGAATGGTTGGCCATTTCCTTCTCCAGCTCATTTTACAGATGAGGAAACTGAGGCAAGCAGGTTCACATAGCTAGTAAGTGTTTGAGCCTGGATTTGATCTTGGGTCTGCCTGACTCTAGGCCCATTTCTCTATCTACCATACCCCCTATTGTTCATTCTATTCATTTGAATACTCCTAATTGTTAAGAGTGTTTTCATTCATCATCTCTAAATCTGTCTTTCTGGAACTTCCAAACCTTTGTTCCTAGACTTACCTTTTGGGACTATGTAGAGCAAATCTACTTCCTGTTTCACAAGTCTGCTTTCAGGTACTTGAAGATAGCTACTATATCCTCATTGCTTCAAGCTAAATAAGACCAGTAGCTCCAGTCTCTCCTCATTTGCCATGGCTTCAGGGTTGGCCCTTCACCATTTTTATACTATTCCTTAAGACGGTTTCTAGGTGATCAATGTATTTTATAAAACCTGGTGCCTAGACCTGAACGCAACAGTTCAGATGTAGTCTTATGAGTTCAATGTATGTGGAGAATATCCCCTACCTGTATATGGATACTATACTTTTCTTAATGCAGCCTAAGTTCACATTAGCTTTTTTGGTTGTCCTATTACACTAAGGACTCTTATTAAACTTGCAGTACATTAGAACTGTAGAATTTTTTCTTTTTTGAGAAACAATATAGTTACATCTTTCCTATTTTATACTCTTCAGATTTAGTCTCAAGCAAAACCTTATTTTAAAAAAGCCTACATGTGAAACTTTAGTTATTGCAACTAAACTTAACCTCATCAGATTCAACCTAATATTATGGGTTGTCAAGATCTTTTTGGGTCCTGATTCTGTCATCCAATGTGTTACCTATCCCTCTTGGCTTTGTGTGATACAAAAATTTGATAAGGAAGTCACTTATATTTTTATTCTAGTCATTGATATAGCCAACAACACAGAGATTACCTTCCAAGGTGACATCAAACCAATGACAACTACTCTTTGTGTCTGACCATTCAACCAGGTGTGAATCTGGTTGAATGGTCATAATCACATATAATAATATCATAGTCAGTATGCTAGCCACATAATAATCATAGTCACTATACTAGATAATGCTATTATCTAGCCAGATTTCTCTCTATCTTGTCTGCAAAAGTAGCATGAGATATTTTGTCAAATGCTTTGCTAAAATATAGGGAAACCATAGCACTCCCATAATTGAACAGCCCAGGGAACCTGTCCGAAAAGGAAATTAAGATAGTATGGCTTTTTTTTTGGACAAGCCATTCTGGCCCTTTGAGATTACTGCATACATTTCTATAGGTTCCCAAACCACCTTTAATAATATATTCTAGAATTTCCCTAGGAAATGAAATCAAGCTCACTAGCCTATAGTTTGTAGATTCTTCTATTCTTCCTGTTTAGAAAATGGGCGTTGCATATGCCCTTCTCCAGTTCTGCAACATTTCCCTTGTCCTCTGAAATCTTTGAGAGATCACTGACATTGGCTCAGCAATAACATGTGCCAGTTCTTTCATTACTTTTTAATACAGCTTATCTGAG
Organism: Pseudochirops cupreus; assembly: GCA_028627135.1. Taxonomy (NCBI): domain Eukaryota; kingdom Metazoa; phylum Chordata; class Mammalia; order Diprotodontia; family Pseudocheiridae; genus Pseudochirops; species Pseudochirops cupreus. The sequence goes on from CM053583.1 coordinate 309,840,272, forward strand.
CTTGAGACTTGAACTCATTAAGGGTAGCTGGGTACTCTATCTCCGTACTCATCTTGGGTTTTGATTCACATCTTTGTTCTTTCCTTTCCAGTTCAAAAGTCAATCTTCTTGGCAGAGAAAACAGAAACAAGAGTTGAGCAGTTTTGCTTCATCACTGTAGTCCAGTATTCTTGTCCCATTCACAGTCCTTTCTGTCTCTTCTTTGACCCCTCTTTTTCCTTTAGTTCAGGGCACCCCACCTCCAAACCTCACATTCTCTTTGTTGTCTTTAGCTAATCTTAGATCATTCTAAGATTTAGAACTGTACAACATTTATGTATTCATCCTCTCTTGCCTGCCCTTGCTTCTATCTTCTTTTTGTACATAGCCTTAAAAAAAAATCTATTTTCTGTGGCAACTGACTGATTATATACACAGGAAGTTCTCTTTTTTTCTGGCGAGATTTGTGAGAGACTAAGCCAGAGATTCTAACCTTTTTTGGTGTGTTTTGGACCCCTTTGGTGGCCTAGTGAAGTCTATGAATTCTTTCTTTCAGAAAAGTATTTTTAAATAATTGAAGGAAATACTAAATTAAGGAGCTCTGCTTTAAACAAACATTTGTAGAGTCCTTCTGACCTTATCCTATTATCCAGGAGTTCTTATCCCCTTTTTGTGAGTTATGGAACCTTTTTGGCAGTTTGGTGAAGCCTTCTCAGGATCATGTTTTTAGGTGCATAAAATAAAATATATACAAAGAAAAAGAAATCTAATATATCAAAATAAACTTATTAATGGATAGCTTATACAATGGATGACAGGACACAAAAGAGATCTTGGCAGGCTATAACATTGTGCTGAATCTAATGAGATTAAATTTAATAGAAATACCTAAAGTTTACATATGGTTTTAAAAAATTAATTTTGGGTTATGACTATATCTGGAGTATTATACAAAGCATAAGATAGGAAAGATTATTTTAAATATTAAATTTAAAATGCCAACCCCTTAATCTTACAGATGAAGAAACTGAGACTGAGAAAAATGCAGCTGCTTGCCCAAGATTACGCAGTAACTAGTGAACCTGGGATTCAAACACAGTCTTCTCTGCACCATCTCTCCCTCAAAATACAGACTATTGTCTTGCCTTCCTGGTCACTTGATGTCCTGTCTTAATGACTTCTCAGCGTCACACAGGTCATTATAAACCGCCTAGCTGGACCTCTGCAGTGACAGATCTTCCTACCTCCACTCTCTTTCCCCTTCATCTAGCAAATGAGACGATATTTGTGCTTAGCAGTGTCTGACACACGGTAGGTGCTTACCAAAGGCTTGTTGTAGAGCACCGCATTGTGGAGTGCAATGTCTTAGTTTTCATGTGCTTTCCTTAACCACCTCTGTGGCTCTGGCCCCATTCTGGCCATCTGTGTTTGTCCTCTTTGTCTGGCCTACTCTGGTGAACTCAGCTAGTATTTGGTTTACACCTTTGCCCGCTCTTTGGAGCTGATGTTTTTGGCTCCCACTCCAGCTCTCTCCTTATTCTGCAAGATTTCACATTGAGGTCTTTGGCACATAGGAACTCCTCCTAGGGACTCCCAGATCTGCCCAGCTCCAGCTGAAGCTGCTGGCCATTAACTCCTCACCATCCATTACATTTTAGCTCTCCTTTCATGGGAGGCAATCGTGGCTGAAAAGGTGAGACAAGAAAGTTACGTTGTGGCCAGAATGTTATAGACCTTAAACTAAGATATTGGGCTTTATTGGGCAATGGGAAGCTATTATGGTGTTCTGAGAAGACTAACTAGTTACATGATAAAATCAGTCATTTTAGGAAGGTTAGTGCAGATTATAAATTCCTTTAGGGCAAGAGATAGCTTGCTTTTCATTTATGTATTCTCAGCAACCTACCAAAGTGCCTAGGAGTATGGTAATTCACAATTATACAGCACTTAAAGGTTTACAAAAAGCTTTTCTTAAGGAAAAAGTATAAGCATTTTTATTCTCATTTTATAGTTTAGGCCCACGGTGGTTATTTGCCCATAGTGGCACAGGTCATAGTCATCAGAGGCAGGATTCAAACCTAGATCTACTAACTTTAAGTCCTCTTCTTCCACTATGCCAAAAATTAGTAATGTAGATAGACAATATACCAGGGCTTGAGCAGGCAGGTGGCACAGTGGACAGAGTTCTGAACCTGGAATCAGGGAGACTCATCTTTCAGAGTTCAAATCTGACCTCAGACAATTACTTACTAGCTGTGTCACTGTGGGCAAGTCACTTAACCCTGTTAGCCTCAGTTTTCTCATCTGTAAAATAACCTGGAAAAGGATATGGCAAACCACTCTAATATCTTTGCCAAGAAAATCCCAAAAGGGATCATGAGGGGTCGGACACAACTGAACAACAATAACAATATTAGGGCTTGGGAAGAAATTGCTACAGCCACAAAAAGACTTATAGGCTCACCTCGATGTAAAAATATGCAAAGATTGATCAGTCTCATTTTCCTTTAAACCTTTTCGAACTGATCACTGACAGATTTGACTACCATATTCAATAGAAGTATGCAGTTCTCCATTAAACTCTTCAAATAAATTTATTTAAGATAAATCATCCTCAAAAGAATTACAAACCATTTCCCAGCATACCCTTCCCCTTTTCCCTTTAAGAATCACTCCTTATAACACAAACTAAAAAAAAGAGGGGGAAACAAGGAACATATGTAAAAATGCTGCAAATCACGACTAATAAGAGAAGTGTAAATGAGAATAGCTCTAAGGTTTCATCCCGTGTCCAGCAAACTGGCAAAGGTGGCAAAAGTGGCAAAGGCGGGGAGAATGAGTGCCGGAGGGACCGCAGAAAGACGAGCACACTGGCGCGCGCTTTACTGGCGGAGCTGTGAACTGTTCCCAGCACTCTGAAAAGCAATTTGTAATTATTCAAAGAAAGGGATCAAACGCTCTGACTACTGCGAAAGGCGCTACCGAACACTTTTTTAGTAGGAAGGAACTGGAAACAAAGTATGTGCCGATCCGCTGGAGACTGGCCAAACAAGCTGTGGCACACGCGTGAGACAGGACGCTATTGTAACGTAAGAAATGATGACTGTGATGGATATATAGAAATTTGGGCAGACTCATATGGACTGATACAAAATAGAGAAAAGCCAGGAAAACAGTACGCCAAAGATGACAACAATGTAAAGGGAAAAAACAGCAACAAAACCATCAAAACTGAATGCTGTAAAATTGTAATGACCAGAAAACAATTCTCCTCCTTCTTTGTGGAGGCAGAAGACTGGATTATGGCACACTGCAGATAATGCCAGACATTTTCATTGTGTTGGTTAGTTTTTCTAAACTGTTTTTTTGTTGTTGTTGTTTCTTTTTTTTTAAAAATTCTTGGTTATAAAGAGTGACTCTATGGAAGGGGAAAGGGGAAGAGTACACTGAGAAATGCACATGTTGTAAAAACATCCATAAAATGTATTTTTAAATTATTGATAAAATAAATTCTCGTTGGCCACCACGGGTTCTGACACATCTGTTTTCCATTTAGGCTGTTCAAAGATGTGCCATTGCATTAGAGAATATCCCAAATCATCATCATCATCATCGAATTTATATCACACCTACTAGGAGCTAGGTACTATGCCACACACTTTACATATATTATCTTATTTGATCCTCACAACAATCCTAGGAGGTAGGTTATTATTATCATTCCCATTTTACTATTGAGGAAACAGAGTGGAAGTAAGTTGCCTAGGGTCACATAGTTGGTAAGTGTCTAAAGCTGGATTTGAAGTCAAGTCTTCCTAACACCTGACTGTAGATCCAGTATTTTATCCATTGTGCTGCCTAACTCTCAAAGTATCTGGGAGATTAGGAGGGTGGGGCTAGCTCTGATTTGCCCAGTTTAAAAAACTGTAGATACTCCTAGCTCAGAACACAATAGATTGCTGGACTAACCCTTCCTTTGACCCGCCATGCTCCCAGTTTTTTGCTAATTCCTCCTTTGTCCCTTTAATCTGATTTTGTCTCTGTCCTCAGGTCCTTAATTCAACAGAAATTTTTTTTAAATCTAATTTTTAAATGAAGAATAACCTTCTCTCCCTCTAACCCACCTCCTCCATGTCAATTCAATTTAACAAATATTTATTAAGAGCCTACGATGTGCAAAACATTGTGCTGGGTGCTAGGAATACAAAGACCAAAATGAAATAGATCCTGCCATCAAGGGGTTTATATTCCCTTGGGGGTATACAACTGGTGCATGGATAAATAAATCCAAGATATTTAGAGAGAAGTAACTAACAACTAAATCCAAGATAATTTAGGGAGAAGTCACTAATAACTAAGGGGTAATCAGCAAAGGAGTTGGCACACGAGCTGAATGTTGAAGGAAATTATAGATTCTAAGAGGCAGAAATGAAGAGGGGAATGCTTTCCCAGGTTTGAGGGATGGCCTGTGCAAAGGGAGGGAATATCAAATTCAGGGAGTAGCACATAGACTAGCTTTGCTGGGTCACTGGTCTTGTTCCAGAAGGAAGGATGAACTACAACAAGAAGAGTGCATGGAAGGGAATTATTAGGGAGTAAGGCTAGAAATATCAGTGGGAGCCAGACTGCTGAAGGTTTTAAGTACCAAACTGAAGAGTTTATATCTTCTCCTAAAAGGAATATAGAGTCACTAAAGATATTTTAGCAGGACAGTTATGTGGTTAGTCCTATGTCTTGTGAATATTAATTTGGAAGCTCTGTGGAGGATGGACTGGAGAGGGAAAAAGATGGGAAGCAAGGAAACCAATTAGAAATCTCTGCAGTAACCTAGAGAGAAGTGCTACCTTGCTTTTGACTATTTCATGACATCACACAGATCCACGCTTTTCCTCTGACCTTTTTATTCTCTGTTACTCACCTCATTGCCTGTGATTGAATGATTCATTAAAGAGCAGCCCTAGTCCCCAATCCTCCCATCAGTAATATGCTCTGAACCCTTCAGATGGTATTTCGGAAGCCTTCTGACTCCTCCACAGCATGAACCTGTCCTTGTCCCTGCTCCTGAGAGAGAACCAGAGTATGGTATAGCAAAGAAAGTCAGTCTTCCTGAGAGTGTCCATATGATCATATATTTAAAGTCAGAAGGGCCCTGTGAGATCATCTAGTCCAACTTCTTGATTTTACAGATGAGGAAACTGAGTCAGAGAGGTTCAGTGACCTGCTATGATCACACAGATACTAAGTAGCAAAGCCAAGATTTGAACCCAAGTCTTCTGATTTCAGGTCCAATACTCTTTCTGCCTTACCGTGTACGATTTTTCTCTCCCATCATTGAGATTGCCGTAGGGATACAAGTCATTCCTAAGTATGGTTGCTTCTCACAAGACTTTCTCCAGTCAGTAGGGAAGGCTCCATGTAGGTGATCCAGATAACTTACCCCCTTGGAGCCCCTGGTTGGACAGAGAAAGACTAAACTAAGGGGTCCCTGAGGGTGAGGAGTATCTAGAGATGGTCTAATCATGATTTTTAGCTTACCCACCTCTTTCACCTCCCTGATAAAAAGGAATGACTGAAACCCAGCCCTGAAGTCCTACTAGAAATTACATAGGGAAGGGAATAACCAAAAATTCTCTCCAAAGAATAGGGGTGGGAACATAAAACATGGCTTGTTCTGGGTCTTACAGTCCCACTGGAGGTCTTACAGTCCCACTGGAGGAACCTGGTAAAGGATAGTGACATCACTTTATATATTTCTTCAATGTATAACTACTATGAAGCAGGTGCACTTTTGTGGCCTATGATCTGTACCTCAGTATAATTTTGTGTCTGGGACGGGTTGGCTCAACAAAGTGGGGTAAATTACTGTGTTTATTTCACTATATTATTATTCATTGTGATTCCAAGTGGCCTAAACCCTGTCTGTTTGGGTTTAATGAGCATGTGATTTCTGTCCTGTCTGGTTCTGGAAATGATATATGAGCCATCTGCAGACTTCTCATATTACAACATGGAGAAGACTGTAGGTTCTCAGTGAAGAAATAACAGTGAAGATGATAGAGGGGTTCTAGAATGGAGGGGATCATGGAGATTGGTTTCAAGAAATTCTCTTAAGGACAGAGAAAATGTTGAGGAGAGTTGTTGATGAGGACAGGAAATCTGATCTGTTACCATGAGGGCTATTACCATGCAAGGACACCCACTTCTACTTGTGGGTTTCATACAAAGAATAGACACTGGCAATACCTTAGAACTATACTTTAAGTCAAGAGCCAACTTGGAGCCAGATTTCATGAGTGGGAGCTACCATTTGTTATCTATTTGTCCTGGGCCTGCTTTCCAGTTCCTTTCTGCTATTCATAGAGAAAGACTAGACTATTCCCAGGATCTCCATTCTTCAAGGAACTCATAGTGTTCTGCTGTTTATGTTAGCAGCCTGGACCAATTAAACTGCAGTTACAGAGCTCTGTCCTTTGGGGATAGAGAGAGACCAGGCAAGACTGAGATTTTTGTCATGGAGAAGGAGAGTTTACTGTAGCTATAGGATGTTTCTGAGTGGCTTTACCTATATGCTAGTGACCCTTGTATTGTTTTATGTTCTAAGGGAAGTCTTAGATACTGTACATTGCTCAACTGCCTTATGTCTTTGACCAAGGATCCTTAACCTGGGGTCCTTCAAGGGATTTGTGAATTGGGGAGAGGGGGGAAGAAAAAGGAGAGTAGAGTTTTGTTTATTGTTTGCCATCTGCATCAGGGGCATGTTAGTTATGCATTGCTGATAGATCCATTCATTCTAGTCCACTTCACTCTGCTCTCACCTGCCTCTCATCCCTTTCTAGCCCCTCCTCCCCTCTCTCAGGCTATGAATTCTTCAGGGAAAAAAAATCATCTTTCTACTCTTAAAACATCTAGCTGGAAAGAATACTAAAATAACTGTAAGAACAGCTACTTCAATCAGGTATATTTCAAAGATTCTACCCAGCATCACCATTAAAAAACAGCAGCCAGGCTGATGAAAACAGAGCTGGGGTTAAATATCCTGTCAGCTATTGAGTGTCTAATAAATTCTTGGCTGAATTTTACCTAGGGAAAACAGAAGTCATTTCAAAGCTTGAGCTGAGGAGAAAACTCTCTGACTTGAAATATTCAGGCCTGGCTAATGCCATGCCATTATTATACTGTTCAGTTCTCTAAGGAACTCAAAAGAGTTTGGTGGAAAATATCTGACCCTTCCTCACAACATTGCTGGAGTGAAGGAATGAGAAAAAGTGTTAGATATCTAATGTCATACATATAGAAAAATGGACTGTAAAATCTCAGGAGTTAGACGGGAGTTTAAAGGCCATCAGGTGCAACCTTCTAACTCATGAAGGAATATTCTCTATAGCATTCATTTCCACAAGATTTTGAGTTACAAATTTTCTCCCTATCTTTCCCCTACCCACCACCCCAGAACAGCAATCCCACTGAATATCCCCTCCCCCAATCTGCTCTCTCCTGTATCATCCCCCATTCCCCCTCCAACTTTCCAGTAGGACAAGATAGATCTCCATATGCCAGTACCTATATATCTTATTTCCCAGTGCATATAAATAATAATAATAATAATAATAATAATATTTTTTAAACATTCGATGTTAAGACTTGAATTCCAGATTCTTTCCCTTCTTCTCTCATCACCCACCTTTACTGGGAAGATAAGCAATTCAATATAGGTTGTACATGTATAGTTATTCAAAACATTTCCATAGTGGATATATTGTGAAAGACTGACTATATTTCCCTCCATCCCATCCCACCTCCCACTTGTTCTATTTTCTACTTTGACCCTATCCCTTTCCAAAAGTGTGTGCTTCTAACTACCCTCCCAATCTGCCCTCCCTTCTATCATCTCCCCTCTTATCCCCTTCCCCCCTACTTTCCTTTAGGGTAAGATACCCAATTTAGTGTGTATGTTATTCCCTTCTTAAGCTGAATTCAACACGTAAGGATGACCCATTCCCTTTTGCCTTCCTATTCTTCCCTCCATTTGTAACAGTTTTCCCTTGCCTCTTTTATATGAGATAATTTACCCTATTCTGTCTCTCCCTATCTCCTCTCATTATATTCCTCTCTCACCTCTTTTATTTTAAAAATATCTTTCCTTTTTATTCAATTGATACTGTGCCCTCTATCAATGTATACCTGTACACACATATATACACACACTCACATATGTATTCATACACACATATACCCTCCCATATAGACATATATATGTATGTATACTTATATATACATTTATATTCCCTTCAACTATTTTCATACTGAGAAAAGTCTCATAAGTTACAGTTATTGTTTTTCCATGTAGGAATGTAAATAGTTTGAATTTGATAAGTTCCTTATGATTTCTTTTCCCTGTTTACCTTCTCATGCTTCTCTTGCTTCTTGTATCTGAATGTGAAATTTTCTATTCAACTTTTTCAAGGTTTTTTCATCAAGAATGCTTGAAAGTCCTCTATTTCATTGAATGACCATATTTTCCCCTGAAATATTATACTCAGTTTCGCTGAGTAGGTGATTCTTGGTTTAATCCTAGTTCCTTTGACCTCCAGAATATCATATTCCAAGCCCTTTGATCCCTTAATGTAGAAGCTGCTAGATCAGTGGTTCTCAACCTTCCTAAATGCTACGACCTTTTAATACAGTTCCTCATGTTGTGTTGACCCCTAACCATAAAATTATTTTTGTTGCTACTTTATAACTGTAACTTTGCTACTGTTATGAATCATAATATAAATATCTGATATGCAGGATGTATTTTTGTTGTTACAAATTGAACATAACCCACAGGTTGAGAACCGCTATGCTAGATCTTGTGTTATCCTGATTGTGTATTCAAATTATTTCTTCTTGGCTGCTTGTAATATTTTCTCCTTGATCTGAGAACTCTGGAATCTGGCTATAATATTCTTAGGAGTTTTCTTTTTGGGATCTTTTTCAAGAGGTGATCAGTGAATTCTTTCAAGTTCTGTTTTGCCCTCTGGTTCTAAAGTATCAGGGCAATTTTCCTTGAGAATTTCTTGAAGGATGATTTCTAGGTTTTTTTTTTTTATCATGACTTTCAGGTAGTCC
>CM053583.1:309849861-309864955 GCA_028627135.1 Pseudochirops cupreus
TAGTCAATGATAATAATAATAGTTGCATATATATATATACACACATACACACACACACACACACACACACATATATATATATATATATATATATATATATATATATATACATACAAAGATAGATAGATAGATACACATTCATAACATTTGATTATGGAACTCCAGATTCTTTCTCCTCCTCCCCCACCACCCATCCCCACTGGAAGGATAAGCAATCAAATACAGGCTGAACATGTGAAACTATGCAGAACCTCCCCACAGTGAGCACACTGTGAGAGTCTGATTGCCTGTCCCTGCACAGAAAGATTTTTATGAACTGATTTAAAGTGAAGTAAGTAGAACCAGGATTACAATATACACAATGACTATAACCATGTAAGTAAAAAGAATGATGGCAACAAAGCAATTGAAGCCAAATACTGTGAAATAATAATTACCAGGCTTGGCCTCAGAGAAGAAATAGGAGATGCCACCACCCCGCCCCTCCCCGCCACCCCCCCCCCCGCCTCTCCCCCGCCTCTCCCCGCCTCTCCCCGCCTCTCCCCGCCTCTCCCCGCCTTGCTTCTTTGCAGTGGTGGTGGATCACAAGGGTGGAACGCTATATAATGTTGGCTTTTATGAGCATTTTGGTTGGTTTTGCTGAAAACTTTAAAAATTCTTTATTATGAAGGATGACTGTCTAGGAAGGGCTGGGGGAGGGATACAGTGAGAAATGTAAGTGATATAAAAGCAAAAGATATTAATACAAATTTATTTTTAAAAATCACCTGGCCCTCCTCCACGTGCCTGAGCAGGTTTGTTGATTGAGATAACCCAAATGTGCCAGTGGAGGAGATAACCTAGCATAACCTGGGTGTTTGGTGCGGAGAGAGGTTCTTGCTTACCTCACTGATTCCTTTTCTCTTGCTGACAGAAGATCATTTCATCTGAGTCCTGGATACCTCCTTCCTGATCCCCCACCCCCAACCCCACTGACTGAATCACAGATATAACCTGCTCCTTTGGATACCCAATAGTAGTCTTTATTTACTAGTGAGTGTCATATGAATGTACCCCCTTTCTTATGGGGGTCTTCAGTGCACTTCCTTATATGAGTCAAAACATGCCAAATAAAGACTTTTTGCTTTCAACATTTACTGGATGGTCTGTCATGTATGTAGAAATCTCTAAGTCTCCCCCAAACCAACTACAATGGACTGGGGTAGGAGTCAAATAGAGTAAGATTAATCCATTTTCTATATGATAACTCTTCTTATATTTAATAATAGGTGACAATGATATATTACTTTAAGATCTGAAAGCACTTTCCAAACATTATCTCATTTGAGGCTCACAATTCTGCGAAGTAGATGCTCTGAGTATTATCCCCATTTTATAGATGAAGAAACAGTATCAGAGGGGTTATGTGAATTGCCCTTTGTCACATAATTAGTAAGTATCGAGGCTCCTATATCATTAAGTTCTCTCTCTTTGAAGGAAACAATTTTGTTCTCTAGGCTAAACATTCTCTTTTGTTCCCCCACCTCTGTCTTATATGACATGATTTCCAGACTTTTTCCCTTCCTGGTTGCCTTATTCTAATAAGGGACTTTTACCCTGGGATCTGAGAACTTATTTTCTAAAAATTATTTTTATAACTTTGGCTTCCTTTGTATTCCCTGCATATTTTATTTTATGTATTTAAAAATTTTATTCTGAGAAGGGGTCTATTGGCTTCACCAGTCTGCCAAAGGGGTCCAGGACACACACACAAAATGATTACAAATCCCTGATTTGGATGCTCTTCAGTTTATCAATGTCCCTCCTAAAATGTAGGGCTCAAAACTGAATGTTCCATATATAGTCTCAGCAGGGCAGTGTATAGTGGGATTATAACCTCCCTCATTTTGGACACAACGCTTCTGTTAGTTTAGCCCAGCATCACTTAGGTCTTTTGGCCGCTGCATCACAGTGGTGACTCATACTGAGCTGGCAGTCAATTTAAATGCCCCCACATATGAACTTCTGCCAAGCCAGGTCTCCTCTGCTCTGTACTTGTGCAGCTAATTTTTTTAAAAACCTAAATGCAGGCTTTACATTTATCCCCATTCAATTTCATCTTGTTAGTTTCAGTACATTATTCCAAGCAACCAAGATCTTTTCTAATTCCTAGCCAGTACTACCCAGACTTGTGCCATCTGTAAATTGACTAAGCATCACCTTCATCCTGTTCACTGACAAAGATGTTGAGCAGAATAGAACTCTGTAGCCCTCCATGAGATATCAGATCTCCTTTATCGTTGACATCAATTTTTTAATCAACACTCTGGCTGTGCTTATAGAGTGTTAGCTCATACACTGTTAAAAGCTGGAAAGGATTTAAGAACTCAAAACTTGGAAAAGACTTTAGGGCACAGGACAGAGAATGTTAGACCTTGGGACCCAAACTTGAAAGAGACCCTTGAGATCATCTACTCCAAGGGTTCTTAATCTGAGGTCTGGGAATTTAGAAAAAAATACTTTGATAAGTTTATTTCAACATAATTGGTTTTCTTTGTAATGCTATGCATTTTATTTTATGCAATTAAAAACATGCTTCTGAGAAAAGGTCTCTAAGTTTTACCAGACTACATCACACAAATGCAAAAGGTTAAGAACCTCTAATCTAACCCAAACCCTTCTCATTTTATAAATGAGAAAACTGAGCCCCGCTGGGGGGGGGGGAAGTGAGATGAGGCTTAAGATCACACAGCTACAAAAGAAGCATCTCTTCAAAGGGCATCTAAGTGGCACAGTGGATAGAGCTTGGAGCCTGGAATCAAGAAGACATGAGTTCAAATCCACCCTCAGACACTTACTTGCTGTGTGACCCTGCGCAAATCATAGCTCTGTTTGTCTCAGTTCAGCTGTAAAAAGGGAACACATTAGAAAAGGAAATGGCAAACCATTCCAGTATCTTTACCAAGAAAACCCTAAATGGGGTCATGAAAAAAATGAAAAGTGACTAAACAACAACATTTCTTCAAAATCAGCGCTCAGTAGATATTACTTTTTGTGTCTACTGCCTTCTCATTTTATAGATGAGGAACCTGAGACTCGGAGATTCTACTGTTCTTTAGTCCACATTTCTCCATCTTTGTGAAGATATAATTATAATACATAGTATTTGCATATTGCTTTAAGGTTTGCAAAGTGCTTTACAAATATTTCATTTTATCATTACAACAAGAAGTAGGTACTATTATTATTTGTATTTTACAGATGGGGAAACTGAAGCAGACAGTTGTTAAGTGACTTGGCCAGGATCATACAGCTAGTAAGTGTCTGAGACTAGATTTGAACTTCCTGACTCCAGGCCCAGCACTCTAGCCACACACAGAGAAAAAATAGAGAGAGAGAGAGAGAGGGGGGGGGGGGGGAAGAGAGAAAAAGAGAGAGAGAGAGACATTTATTAATGCTCTTTCTCCCCAAATGACTGTAAATACACTTATTGGTTAACGTAGTGTATCCCCCTGTCATCCTCCCATCTTTTCAGTGTAAGCTCCTTAAGGGACAACTTGAAGAGAGGTTTTTCTGGCTCAGTTTCTGGAACTCTAACACCTTACTTAGGGCCTTGGATATAACAGAAAATTCCCAAATCCTTGCCAAAATACCTTCTCAGGTTCCCTATGTCTCTGGTACCCCCTCCCATCCCCCATCCACAAGTCTAGTCTATATGTCAAAGATATGTGACTTCATTGGCATGATAACTCAATCTACCAACAGTAGACCCACCATCAGACTTTAACTTAGTGAATAAATCTCAGAGAGGTTAAGTGTATGACCTGAGGTCATACAGTTGGTTGTTTCAGAGGTAGAATCTGAATCTAGGTCTTTCTAACTCTTTCTATGGTATCTTTAGTGCAAATCTAGTAACCCTAAAAAAAATAAAAAATAAACCCCGCAGCACAACGAGACAAAAACTCAGCAACAAAAAAGCCCAAGGCCTGGGTAATTCTACCACTCTCCAATTTTTCCTCCCTTTTTTCTAAGTACTTCATGAGTCTTCTTCCTACACAGCCTGAAAGAAGTCTCCAGAAAGAGCTAATTTTAACCAAGACCAAAAGGCCTAAAGGGTAAATAAACGAACCAAGCAGGAGACTGTAAATCTGTGTGGCAGATTGAAGCTGCAACAAATAGATCTTTGCTTCAGAAATCCATTCAATCAGCAGTAGTGCCAGAATGTGGGTAGATGTCCTCAAGGTGACTGCTGCAGTTAAGAAGACAGTACAGGTTTTCCCATCCAGTCAATTAATGAGCACCATTGGGCTGCCATGGTAATGTGAGGCCAGGTCTGAAAACTAAGTATTCATTTCACTTCCTCTATGAAAGCAATCTAGTCTTGTTCAGTTCTGGTTCATTAAGCTCTGGGAATTTGGGCGAAGAAAATTCCAACAAATACAAAACATAATCCCTGCCTTCATTGAGTTTATCATCTGGTAGATGGTCTACAGCATGTACACCAATAACATGATAATAAGTAGAATCTGATAAGGGCTGAGAAAAAAATCTAGGCAAATGCTCTAAAGTAGGAATTCTTAATCTAGAATCTATGAGCTTTTTTTTTTTAAAGAACAACTGTATTTTAATTGGTTTCCTTCTTATTCCTACGTAGTTTATTTTAGGCATTTAAAAACGTAATTCCAAGGAGAGGCCCACAGACTTCACCAGACTGCCACAAGGGCCCATGACCTAAAGGTTAAGAACCCCTACTCTAAGAGGAAGAAAAATTACTTTTGTTTGGGGGAGGGTAGTGTCAATCAAGAATTTATTAATACTTAGGTGCTGAGTGCTGTGCTCAGAGATGGGAATACAGACAAAAGTCTCTGCTCTCAAGAAATTTACAATCTGCTAGGTATCTATCTATGTCCATGACACAAGGCTAGGCTTTCAAGATACAAGTGACAAAAGTGACAATGTAGTTCCCACCCTTAATGGAATTTCTGTTCTCCTTGGGAGAATGGAAGAAGGAAATATGATAGATGACTCCAACATCTGGAGGGGATGGTCTGGAATGCTTCTTGTAGATGGGGAACCCAAGGTGAACTTTGAAGAGTTTTTCCTCTCCCCCACCCCAATGCCTAGTTTCCACCTAGGGTTAAATGCCTCCTACTGCTTAGAGACTGGATACCCCCTTTTCCCCACCCCCAACCATACCTTATCCCCACAGGAGGAAACCCAGGGCCCCTGTTCCACTCTTAGCCAATTCACTGTGGTAGATCAGGCTCCTTCCACATTTCCCCCTCTCCTCCATCCTAGACTCTGCTTGTGGATATAGTCTTTCACATTGCTAGATCTGGAAAGAGAAAAGAGTCACCAACTACAGTCTTTCTGCCATTTTTGTCTCCAGATCTCCTGGCATTGCTCTCTGACCTGAAGGTGCATCCTAAGGACTCTTGGACCTAACCATCTTCCCTGTTCCCAAACCTTCCTATGTGTGTCTTTCTTAATTTGAATGTGTGCCCCTTGAGAGTAGAGATTGTCCTCACTTTTCTATTTGTATCTCCAGGGTTTAGTGCAGTTATTGACACAAGGCACTTGCTGAATAAATACCTTTTTATTCCTTCATTCATTCATCCATTCACTGAAGGAAGGTAAGGCTTCAGAGAGACAGAAATAAAGAGGGCTTGCCTTTCAGGAATGGAGGATGGACTGTATGCTGGAAGGGCTATGGCATATCACAGGAGCACAGATTCAGAGAACTCTGCTAGGCCAAAACTCTTATTTCATAGATGAGGAAACTGAGGCTCAGAGAGACTAAGTGATTTAGGCCAGGAGTGAAAACTTCCTACAGTAGGAGGCAGTAACTGGGTTGGCCTTGAAAGAAAAGAAGAGGCAGGAGAGAACAGGAAAGAAATCAGGAAGCAGCCAGGGGCCCAGTTTGGCTGGAATGTAGAGGGCTTATAGGAGGGGAGCCTCCCATTCATTAAGCTTCAGTCCGGCTCCCTCCCGTACTCCCTCCCTTCCTTGCAGGAGAAAGCCCCCAATCAGAATGAAGTCGCTGTCTTGTTAAGGAAAGCTTCAGAAAGGAACATTGGCTGTGTCTGCTGGCTTTCACTTCAGATGCAGGCACCCTGAGGGGCAAGAAATAATTACATTAAAAAAAAAAACCAACATCTCATGGCTCTATCCTGAGAGCTCCCCCGTTCAATGTTAATTCCATCTGCATGCACCATCTCCTCCCACTGTTCAATAATTTACACCTTCATTTTTTATTCACTCAGTTGTCAGATTCGCTGGCATGTCATAGCTTCCAATTTCAAACTACATTCTGATCACTTTCTTTCTCTAGAGGGAAATAGTTTGCCCTGCTGGCAGCAGACGATGACAGGAGTGCACCTTCGAGACAAGAGCCCTGTTGCAGATCATAGGCTGGTGGAGTCCGAAGGGGCCTTAGAGACTTGCCTAGGGGAAAGTTTTGTTTTACAAATGAGGAAACTGAGGTCCAGAGAGGGAGTGACTTGCCCAAGGTCACCCAGATCAAACTGGAATCCTGGGTCTCTTGATAACTAACCCAGCTTTCTTTTCTTTGTACCACAGTGCTCTTGTGGAAATTGGGAACTTTGGCATTTTCCACACTCAATATAGGCCTAGAATGGCAGAAAGAAAGGCATATTATCGACTTCCCTAAACCCTACATGGCTGTTAATCCTGGAAATGGCAATGGACAGATATTTTTTTCCCCCTCTCCTCGTCTCCTATTTTTTCTTCTCTCTTCTTTCTTTCCTTCTCTCTCCCTCTTCCTTTTCTTTCTCTGCTCCTTCCTCCTTTCTCCTCTGTCTGACTTCTCTCCTTTTTTCTCCTTTCTCATCCTTTCTTCCTCTCCTCCCTTTCTTTCCTCCTTTTCCCTTTCTCCTTTCTTTCTCCTCTTTTTTTCCTCATTCCTCCATTTCTCATTCTCCCCTACCCACTCCTGTATGTGGGAGCACCGATTTGGTATTGTCAGGGGTCTCTATACTGCCCCTCCTCTCTGTCTGCATCATCGAGCTGGATCAAGTCCTTCGGTTTAAAAGACTCAGAGTGCAACAGGAAAACCTCCTCATCCTGAGCCTGTCTCAAGGTGCAGGATGAGTCAGCCTTCTCTTCCATTTTGCTAATTTGTGTTCAGATCATGTTGCTTCCCTGTTGCCAGGTAGGAACAAGGAGGATGAAGCAACTTGAAAAGAAGCTTGGTTTGTGGACCAAGTAAAGCACCTAATGAATTCATTCAGCACTTATTAAGCACATATGATATGTAGAGCCCCTGGGCTGGGTGCTGGCTTAAGTATGATAGAATGATCAATAAGAGATAGTTCCTGCCTTCCAGGAGTTTACAGGCTGATTAAGGGGGTTACAAGCAGGGGTGTACTGGAGTCAGTACTGGCTCCAAGATCCAATTGTTAAATTTTCAGTGTGAATTGAAATAACATTCAGAGTGAATTCAGTGTGAATACACTTCAGAAATAGGCAAACACTACAAATCAGAACTTAATTCCTTGTTTTACTGACTGTATAGATTTTAGAAAATGTTGAAGAAAATAATAGGTCAACATTTATTTTTTTTAAAGAGTCTAGCTCTAACAAATCTAAACTCTTTAAATTTAATCTAAATAGATTAAATTTAGAAGTGTTTTGTGTATACCATTTCCAGAGAGCCTGTTATTAAACATTAACCAGCATACCTTGGATAAAATACATACACAGCACAAATTAGAATATAAGTGAGTGAGTACATCAGATCTAATAAGAGAGAGACTATTTTCAGCTGGGGACAATCCAATGAGGGGAACTTTCCTTGAGTAGGTGACATTTGAGCTGTACCTTCTGGATGGGTAGGGTACCAACAGGTAGAGAAGTGGGAAGGTAACATTCCAGGTATAGGGAATGACATAAGCAATGTAGGGGAGGCAGGAGATTGAGCAGCATATATAGGGGATGATAAATCCATTCTGGCTGGAACATAGAATACTAGAAGGGACCACCAAGAAAAGGCTGGAAAAGCAAGAAAATGCCAGTTTGTGGAAGGTCTTGAATGCTAGGCTAAGGAGTTACTAAGCAATAGGGAGCCATGGAAGGGTTTTAAGTATGGGACTGACAAAAAAACAGATCTTTTCATAAAGAAGGTATGTGGTATAATGGAAGGATCCTGGCTCTGTCCATATTCCATATGTAATCTGGGACAAGTTATTCCCTTTCTCTGGGCCTAAGTGTAGGGAATTGTCGGGGACTTACAAGGTGATAAACCTTTGGGATTGATTGCATAGTCCTACTGAGGGTGAAAGGATTAGGAGAAATCTACTGGGACAATCTTAGTACTATGTCTTTGAGAAAGAGGACATAGCATAGGACAGTCTTGTCATTGAATGGGAACAATTTGATTGGTTTGAGCTATCTCATTGTACTGTCCTATAAAAAAAGTCTTCAATTACAGACAGGTATTTTCCATTTTTAAAAAGACAGACCAGAGGCGAAGAATTGGAAATCAAGGGGATGCCCATCAATGGGGGAATGGCTAAACAAGTTGTGGTAAATGAATGTAATGGGATACTATTGTGCTATAAGAAATGAGAAGCAGACGGATACCATAATAACCTAGAGAGTCTTCTTGATGCTGAGTGAGGGGAGCAGGACCAGGAGAACATCGTACACAATTACAGACACATTGTATCTGTGATGACTAACTTTGATAGACTGGGCTACCCTCAGCAATGCAAAGCTGTAAGACAACTCTAAGAGATTCATGATGGAAAGGGCTATCCACATCCAGAGAAAGAATTACAGAGTCTGAATGCAGATGGAAGGAAACTTCTTGCTCTTTCTTTTTTTTGTTTTGTTTCTTCTTTCTCTTTGTTCATTCCATTGGTCATAATTCTTCTTTACAACTTGACTAATTTTTTAATGCGAAGGTATTTGTAGAACCTATATCAGATTGCATGCTGCCATGGGGGGAGGGGACAGGAAGGGAGGGGAAGTGGGGGTGGGGGGAGAAAATTTGGAACTTGAAAGCTTGTGGAACTGAATGTTGTAAACTAAAAGTAAATTAAAAAAAAAAAAAAGACAGACCAGAGCACAATAAAGCTAAGAGCAATCTTGAGTCACTCAACAGAGCTAAGAGATGCTAATGGCTGTATTGGGTCAGGGACACCTGGATGGATGTAGTACATATACCCTTGCCCATGTAGCCCAGGAGGAGAACCTCTGTTGTAACCTGTCAGCCCCAGGGATAATGGCCATGGAGAAGAGAATCACATAGCCTAAGTTTCTGAACCCTATCCTAGCTGGATAGTAGAGGGGGCACTTGGGAGGGGAGAGAGTAGACTTTTTGGACAATGTTGACTTCTTGATCCCTGGCTTCCTGGGTAGAAGTGAGTGGAAATTATCAGACAGTGCAATCCCAGAATTCAATTTTATAGTAAGATTAAAGGATTAACTAGGCAATTCTGCCCTTTAGGGATTGCCTGTCTAGCAGTTTCAATATCAAGAATTTGGGGGTCCACCCTTTTATAGAGAGAAGGGAAGTTTCTAAGCAGTGTTGGCCTCTCAGATAGAGAAGTGGATCTCATATGTGGCCTTTGAGGCTGGAGGAACAATAGGAGAGTCTAGGTTCCCAAACATATTTGGCCTACCACCCCCTTTTAAAAAAATTATTCAGTGGCCCCCTGGAAATCTACTTTCTTTAACCCTTTAATGTTTTTTTTTAAATTCACATCATTTCAAAAAATATATAAAATATTTTTTAAATGATGCCTCTTAAATTTAATGTGATTTTTTCCTGCATTGAAATTTTGATGATGCAATATTGTGTCATGAAACTATATAGTGTTGTATTGTAAACAAGTCATTTCATGCACATATTCCTACCAATGCATGCTGAACCTATTGACTGACTGACTAGCCTTACTCTGAGCCCTGAACTGGCCATTAAAAGTAGGAGGTTGGGGGCGGCTAGGTGGCACAGTGAATAGAGCACTGGCTCTGGAGTTAGGAGGACTTGAGTTCAAATTTGACCTCAGACACTTAACACTTACTTGCCCTTGTTGAGATCTATTAGCAGACTTGACCACTGATGGGTTATAACTTGCATTTTGTGTGTTTATTTGGAAAATAACGTAATCACTATGACTTTACTCTGTTACACAACAGATGAAACATGTACAAACGGTTTTTCAAAATGTTCTTATCTTTTCTTTCCTTATGCTTCTATCACCCCCTTATTTTTATTCAACACCCCACCCCCATTGTTCCAGTGCCCTCCCAGGGGGAGGGAACCTATGGATTCTAAGCCATAATATGGGAGGGGAAAATACCTTGACTTTGCCCTTCACTATTACCATGAGTTAGTTATTTGAACAGTGGAGGTCTAGTGAAAGGGGGGGGGGGAGTGAGGTTTGTCCTTTTATCAACTTCAAGTTCACTTCTTTTCAGAGGGACCTGAAGTCCATTAGGGTAGTATTATGGCTGGATGCCTATATCAGTTCTTGGGCATGAAAGTAGGGCTTACCAGGTCTTGAAGTTTGCCCTGCTAGCAATTTTAAGTTTATTAAATTTATTTCCTTAGGGGGAGGAGTCCATGCCCTCACAAGTAATACCACAAGGCTGGATGAAAATGTTGGGGGTTTGCCAGTTTAGCAATCCCAAATAAATGTGTAGAAGTTCAAACGACAGTGTGGTATCATAAGACTGGATGGATGACTGTATGAATCTGGAGTAAAAGAGAGACTCACTGGAATGTTGCCTCTTGAGCAAATCCAAGCTAACTTCCATCATATGGAGATTCTGAACCACAGAGTGGTACTATGAGACCGGAGTCTGGAGGTACTCTCCTAACCTCCCACTCTTTTTTTTTCTTTTTGGAGGGGAGAAGGCAGGGCAATTGGGGTTAAGTGACTTGTTCAAAGTCACAGGGCTAGTAAGTGTTAAGTGTCTGAGGTCGAATTTGAACTCAGGTCCTCCTCACTCCAAGGCCAGTGTTCTATTCACTGTGCCACCTAGCTTCCCCGAATCTCCTACTGTTAATGGCCAGTCCAGGGATCAGAGTAAGGCTAGTCAGTCAGTCAATAAACACTTATTAAGCACCTACTATGAATCAGTCACTGAACTAAGCACTCCCTTCAGAGTCTGAGAGTAGCCCTATGGGGTTGGGGGTATCTTTCTAATTCTATAGAACATGAGCCCCACTGACATTGTCCTCCTATGATTATCACTTGATATTAGCCAATCAGACTTAATTAGCTTTTACAAAAGGGGTATTTACTAAGGTGGCATATTACTATGCCACCTAGTGACTAGTTGGTATAAAACATTCCTTCTTTACCCCCCTCCCCAAAAGTCCCAAGTCTCTGACACTCTCCTATAAGTACTTATAGAGTCCAGGTAAAGTAGATTCAAGCTTTAGAGAGTACATGTGTCAAAGGGGTAACACAGTTCTTGGTTGTTGCACATCCTTTATTTCCCTTTGTGGGGGGTACTCCCCTTGGACATATTGTAGCTTTTCTTCTGGGCTTCTTATACAGCCTTGAATCTGCCTTCATCAAATCCAGTCTACTCTTTGCTCTTGGTGCAGACAGTGCAATGAACTGCTGCTGTCTTCAGGACAATGCTAGGATGTCAATGGTGGAAAATCCAAAATCCTCTGTACCTTTTAAGCCTTTTGAGGTCCTCTTCCAGTTAAGGCAAAGGGGGAAATGGAGAAGCTAAAACCAAGGCTAAGGTATTTTCCTCACTGCTTAGTGACTCCTTAGGGACTTGGTGGAAACTGCTCTTCCTGGATCATGAGTTACTCAAATCCTTGGGTTCTGAATTTGTCAGCTATTTTGTAGAAGACTGATAGGGCATCACCAAGTCTCTCAAACAATCTGAACAGACTTCCTGTAAAATTCACTCTGGTTTGCCCAATGGCTTTCACGGGCTTTTTGCACTTGGTCTTTGGTTTTCCCCTGGTTAAGTTATCAATTAAGCATCTTATCACTTACTTTAAGTATAATGCAGGTAATTAATTGACCCACTCGATGACCTTCATCCCTAAATCCTCCAATCTTTGACCAAAGTATTTCAATTCCACTTACCGCTAAGATCTCTATAAGCTCTCTGAGCCTAAAGAACATAGATAGTAGAATCAGAGACTGAATATATTTTTTTTATGGAATGGTGTCATTTCTATAGATTCCCAGAGCTCTTTTCTCCTCTGAGCTATAATCCTACATTTCTAGCTTACTACTGGACTTCTTTACCTGAAAGTCCCACTGGCATCTCAAATTCAGTATGTATAAATCAGAACTTATCATCTCCCCTCTGTACAAGCAGTTCTCACTATTAGGTTCCTTGTCTCCATTAGTGATACCACCATTGTCGCAGTTTCTTAGGCTTCAAGCATGGGAGCCATTTTAACTGTGACTCTCCCTTTTTATCTTCCAAATTTAGTCAATTTCTCATTTCATATTTTATTTTTTGTCCTTTCTTTCTCTTCATACCTACCTAATTCATACCCAGTGCTGTTTCCCAGTTTGGATTCTTATCACTTCATACCTTTGTAACTGTATAAGCCTTCTAGCTATTTTCTCTGAGTACACACAGTCAATCTCTCCCAAATTCATCCTATATGACATTGCCAGAATGTTTCATGAATTACTCTGCAAGGTACACAGTGTAATCAATGTGGGCACTCTCTCCACCAATAAATAGAGTAGATCTTTGTCTTAGTAGATCATCTTCACAATTTGCTGTGACCAAAGAAATTGATCATATGGTAGTGATCCTTTTGGGGATGATCCCTTTGAAGTTGACCAGGATAGTCCTCGGACAGTATCCTCACAGTTACAAGAACAGAGCTGGAAGGGACTGATGGAACCATTGAGTCCACTCTTTTCTCTTATCACCTTTCCCATCATTTGATAGATGAGGAAACTGAAATATAGAGGGGTTAAGTGA
The DNA here is from genome assembly GCA_028627135.1 of Pseudochirops cupreus. NCBI lineage: Eukaryota > Metazoa > Chordata > Mammalia > Diprotodontia > Pseudocheiridae > Pseudochirops > Pseudochirops cupreus. The sequence continues at coordinate 309,862,786 of CM053583.1, forward strand.
CTTATTCAGGGTCACATAGCTTGCAAGATTTCTCAATTTCAAGTGTTTCAATGGGTCCATATTCAAAGTCTTTTCAAGCTCCCTAGTAAGACCTATCAGAACTAACACTCCTTTGGCACAGTCTTTGCAAAGTGTGGAGCCCTTCCATTTCATAATGAAGTATCAGAGGAGGACTATACTGAAGGATTATCAGAATAATCTTCTTGACACACCATTTGCTTCATATCATTCCTTTGCCTAAAACCTCCAACACTCTATGTTGTTAAGTTTAACTTCTATGTGACTTTTCAAAGCTGGCTCTACTCTGCCTATTCCCTTTATTACAAAGATGTGCTGGTATATGTTTAACAACTTCCTCTCTGGGGAAAAAAAAGGATGTACAATACACTTTTGAGCTTAACCAGCATTATTATCATTTCTTCCATTACTTTCTTAAGTCTAGACAAATGACAAAATTAATTAATCAATCAATCAAGCTCTAATTTGTAATATTTGCCAATTTCTGAGGTATAAAGCTCACACTGACAGTCTAACAATTGACTCTTGTAGACTGGTTTGAGTTAGCTCCACTACACTGCTGCCATAGTACCTGTGTTCAGACTTTGTATGAAGAATCTGATCATTCCCATTTCCAGTATTTTGCTAGAGACATCCTTCAATCTAGTCAGACAGTGAAACAGTAGGAGACTGGGTTCAAGTGCCACCTCTAACATATTTCAGTGTGACCCTGGGGAATTCACTTAACCTCTTTGGGTCTCAAATGGGATAATAATATCTGTATAGGGGAGAGCGCGCTGAACTTAAAGTCAGAAAGAAGTGAATTGAATTTCTAACCCACATATTTATTAGACCAAGTCACTTGGCCACTCTGAAAATCATTTAACCTTCATTTCTTCATCTGTAAAATAAGGATCACCCATTGCACAGAGTTGTGAAGATTTAATGAGATCCCATATGTAAAATGCTTTGCAAACCTTAAAGTGCTATATAAATGGCAAATATAATTTTATCATCATCATCATCACCAGCCTTACAGAAATGTTCTGAGGAAAGCATTCATGAACTGTGACTGTAATGTACTGTATAAGCTATAAAGTGCTACATACATGTAAGTTGTTATCATGTAAAACTAGTTTGTGTTATCCTTTGAGTGTTATGGGGAAAGATTTCCCACCACCACCACCACCACCACCAAAAAAAAAAGCCCACAGTGCTAGGTTTTTGTAAAGTAATCTTTTATGCATTTTTGAAAGTTATAGAAATGCCGCTTGGGCAATTCATGTATAATTCAGTGACTTCTGAAGCAGTTTGAATATTTAAATTATGTATGATCAAAGTAATGGAGAAATCTGCATCTCCTCAATCTAAGCCCCTAAGACATTCTGCTCCCCAGTGTCCTTCCCCCCCAACTCCCACTCCAATGCCCCCCCTCCCCTGAAGGCCACAACCATAGCCTCCTCTTCCCATTGCATTTTATTACTCTGAAGAAATTGAATTCAACTGGAAAAAACCTGCCAGAGTGTGATTGATGTTCTTTATAAACACTTCCTCATCATCTACTGATGCTATTGCTGCCACCCTTATAGGTACAGTTTTCCCAGACAGTCTGGGATTGACGGGAAGATACACAGACAAGCAGGGAATGCCTGGATTTTCCTCCTTTTTCTTCTTCTAGTTGCTTCTACCTGACCCTAGGTTGATTTGATACACTATAAACAATCCCATACCAATCCAAACTGTCAAAATCAGTATCTGGCCCCCTCCTTCGTCAGTGCATTCTTAGACTCTTGCTTCTCCTTTCACGCCTGCCATTGTCCCATGAGTTCTTCTGCTAGGCTGAGCCCAGATCAGCAATAGCATTGACTAGCACTAACACCAACAATACCATTGACTCCAGAGCCAAAACCAAAACAAGTTCTTTTATTTTTTTAATTTTATTATAGTTTGCATCATTCATTTCCACAAGATTTTGAGTTACATATTTTCTCCCCGTCTTTCCCCCACCCACAGCCCCAAAACAGCCATCCCAGTGTGTCCCCCCTCCCCCAGTCTATTCTCTCCTATGTCACTTTTTGGTAGGGCAGGATGGATCTCCCAACTGCAGTGCCTGTGAATCTCAAGTTCCAGTTGGATGTAGTCAATAATAATAATAATAATTGCATATATATAT
>CM053583.1:309865455-309888710 GCA_028627135.1 Pseudochirops cupreus
AGTCCTATTTTATGGGTATTTTGGGGTGGCTATGTGAGAGCTGCGATGTGTTGCTGCTGCTATGCCGCCATCTTCGAGATTTTTTTAAATAAAAAGGAAATAGAAGAGTCTGGGCCTACATCTAGTCTGCAAATAGGCATTATCAGGAACAATGAAACCACCTGGTGGTATACAGAGCAGTATCAATTTCTCATCATTAAGAGAAGAGGAAAAATCTCCAAATCCCCCAGTAGGAAGCAGACCTCAACCAAGTCTTACTAGTCAGTCAGTACACAAATATTTGTTAAGCATTTACTAAGTGCCAAGTACTGCGCTAAACTTGGGGAGGGGGAAGATATAGATAAAGGCCCAAAACAGCTTCTGCCCTCAAGGAGATTCCATTCTGAAGATGGAGGCATGTAAATAACTAGGGGCATAGTTCTTACCAGATAGATATAGGACCTGTGGAAAGTCCCTCATCCTTTTTTTTTCCCTTTCAAAAGCCCCATAGCTAAATGCTTATCTGCTCAGAATACACATTCCCAAGGAAGAAAAATGCAAAGAGAAATTATATTATGGAGTCAAAGAACTGACAAAACACCCTGCTTTACATAGGTGGTTTTTTTCTGTCCAGTCAAGACTTGTGATTTCATCTGCACATGGAAACTCCATCCACTCATACAGATTGTCAACTTATCTGTAATGTGTAATGTGACAGTGTATGAACAGTGTCAAGTACTTCTCTGGGAATGCATCAGACCAGGTCCAAGAAACAAATAGGGTTTGATGCTCCTAGAAGGATTTAAAAAACTTGATTCTGGACTCTCATGCTGTCTCAAGAAGCTTATATTCTAATGGGGGAAGACAATACATGAAAGGGAAGAAGGTAGAAAAGTCCAGAAAATCAGGGGCAGAGCTGGGAGAAAAGTAATCATGGATGACCTGGGTACTTCCTAAAATATTGGGTCTGAAGAGGAACTCACCAATCTGAAGAAGGGAATGACATGGTTGAGAGGCATCTCTAGGGTAAGAAGGCTGCTAATATACAGATGGAAATTCTCAGAGTCAGGAGCAAAACCAGGATAGAAGTGCTTAAGGTTCATTCCTGCCCTCAAGGAACTCATAGCCCAATGGTAGGATGTGACAAGTACCTCAATAATTATACTAAAAAGAAAAAAAATGGTCACATCATTTCAAGTAAATGTGGGATTACATCCAGTTGACCCCCTCCCTAAGGACCACATCCTTAATCATTCGTGTGTGTGTGTGTGTGTGTGTGTGTGTGTGTGTGTGTGTGTGATAAACCCCTCGGCATCCCTTCTCAGAATGTTTAAATGCACATTGTTTGGGATGAAAAATATCCTTCATCCTTAATTTAGTGAAAAGAAATAAACACAGAGATCTCTTAGGATAAGAACAGGACTTTATTCTCTTACCCGGGAGAAAAGGGTAGTCTTCCCCATGACTCATCATGGAGAAGAGGCCAGTTACAAAAGATGGTGCTGGAATTTATAATCTAACTTAGTCAAGACCCCTCCCCGACTGTTTCCCCTCTCATTGGTGGAGAGGCATACTTCACCAAATAAATACTTCCCCAACTGGGACAGCAAGGAAAGATAAGGGGAGGGTCCCACCAAGGCGGGAAAACAGACAAAGGAAGATAAAAGTGATTGACAGAAGCAATTTGAAAAGTTAACCACCCCAAATTGAGAAGTTTTCACTCATCCCATACAACATGATAAAACACATGGGATCACAAAGAAAATTATTATATTGAGGTATATTTATCAAATTAAAAAAAAAAGGTTTACAGACCATAGGTTAAGAAGATCGTTCTGTTCTTATAAAGTTTTCTCTGACTTATAGGTGGGGGCCAGTTTTGGATAGGCAAAATCCAAGAGAGGCACACAAGCTCACACACAAGTCAGAAAGAGTCAGGATCCCCAAACTCTGCAGGTGGAAAATTCCTTAGGTCACATGATCCTGCCTGAGCTTTCTGCCTTCAATTTCTCAATAATTTTCGGAGCTTAGCTGAGATAAATTTCCAGGCAGCACATCACCCATATCAGTGACATTGCTGATGCTGGCTTTTAAAAGCTAATCATTAATCGCCTGGAAAATAGGTAGGAGTTGATGAGAGGCTGCTTTTTCTGCAGTACCTAAGGGTTTTCTGCTGGGTGACGAAGTCCCAGTTTGGTGGCTCTGCAGAAATGGGGGTGACAGCAGCAACATCAGGAGTTGGTAAAAGGAATTAAAAACCAAAGAAACCTGGGAGACTGTTGAACAAAAGGACCATGCAGGTTCCATAGTACCAGCTCTAGGGTCTCCAAGTTTCCTCGCCCTACTGTTCATGACAGACCTTCTCACATCACCTTTTGGACTGGCTTATTGACCTGAAATCCAAATACCAGCCTCACAGTTTACTGTTAATGCCACTTGGACTGGTCCAGCACTGGCTTATGAAGCTTCTCTGCTGTTTACCTTCTCCCATATCTTGTTAAATGCTCTGCGTGATACCTTGGCTTTTCTCTGTCTTTTGTCACTTGAGATCTGCTTTTTATTTTAGACTCTGTGGCCCACATGGCTCTTATCAAGTATGTATGACTTTTCTTTGCTTCCTTTCGGAAATCAATGTACAGGCTATAAAGAACATGAGCTCCAGGAGAGCTGTCCACTGAGGAAGATGGTTGGGTTTTGACTGTCTGCACGTCTATCTAGTGTGTGCTTTGGGTTTGGGGATTATTTTTTAGTAAATCTGTATAGGGAACTCCCAGTGTGGAAACACCTTTTACCAATGCAACTCTTCTCTAACTCACTGTCTTAAAGAATTGGCTGACCATTTAAACATTAAGTGATTTGCCCTATGTCCCATAGCGGTATGTGTCAGAGAGCAGGACTTGAAATTAGGGCTTCTTGATTCTAGTACTAGCCCTTTATCCACTATAACCCACTGCCTCTCAAAGAGGGTATTATTGACCAACATAATTTCCATTAAATTGAATGCCAGGGTTGACAAACAGTACACACACTATCCTTATACGTAGTATCTGTTGGTAAATCCCCCTAGCTTTCTATGGTTGGCTCCCCACTCCTACCCTTTCTATTTTTTATTACAGATTAAACAAATTGAGGTGGGGCAGGAATGTGACAAAAGCCAAGTGATAACTGCCTTAGTGTCTAGGAGGGCCAAGGGCAGATATGTTAAAGATCAATCATTACTATCTTCCTGTTTTAATCCCCTCTCTGCCTGCCTGGTGCTCCTCCCTTCCCCCCCCCTCCACCCCCACCCCCCCCACACACACACCTAAAGGTTCTTAGGAGCTCAGTGTCTTCTAGTCACCTTATCTCAATTCAAATCCCCACCGAGTACCTCACCCAGGCCTATCCTGCCCCTCACTGAGTTACATGATCCAATCCTATCTCTTATCCCAACCCCCTATCATACTTCTTTTTTCTTTAGCCCTGGGTGTTCAGAAAGCAATCTGATTTAACAACATTATTACAGTGTGCTGAAAATGTCATCCTCTTCCTATCCTGCTGCCTGGACTTGTCCATACCTGCCTTCTCTCCCCTTTTAGCTGCCAGCTTACATACCTTCCAGAAGATATACAAAACAGGTTTTCTTTTGTAGTCAGCCTTACAAAAGGGAGGCATCATCCGTCACTTAAGCTTCCTAATGAGTCCTAGAACTAGCTTCCCCGGGGTAGCCACATAGTCTCCCTTGTCAGAGGACTGGACAGAGAGCTCCTATGGTCCACTTAGACCATAGTGTCCAGACAGACACTGAGGTCCTGGGTCTAGATTAGCTTAAAACTGATGTTAACCTTTTCTGTGTTGTAGACCCCTTTGGCAGTCCGGTGAAGCCTATGGACCCCTTCTCAAACTCCAATTTTTAAATCTATAAAATGAAACACAAAGGGTTACAAAGGAAAAAATTATACTGAAATGAAATTATAATTTTTTTTAATTCATAGATGCCAGGCTAAGAACCCTTGACTTAAACAGAGATAGTGACTTCCTCTGAGATCAGAATCAGAGAAGAGGAAAGTAGCTCAACCTCCTGATAGAAGAAAGAGCTGGAAGTAACAGAATCCCTCCTACAACCTAGACTCTAGGTCCTAGAGCATCCCATCCCCCAGATTATATTAGAAATGCTTGGTTTGATTGTGTAAAAATACCACAGATTGTTTTCATTTAAGAGAATGACTTACTATTTATGCTAATTATCATGCAGCACAATAATGATTATGCATATTATTAAATATGTATTGGATTAACATTGGTTTTTTTTTTTGGTATAGACTTACAATTTAATATACAGAGCTCCCAGTGAGAAAAAAAAAAAATCTCTACCAATATAGATTGGTAACTGTCATTCAATCAGTAAATCAACAAGCATTTATTAAGTGTCTACTGTATGCCAGACACTGGTAGGTACCGGGAATAAGAAGATAAAAGTGAAACAACTCCTCGGGGAGCTTATCATCTAACCAGGGGGACAACATATGCACACTTAAATATGAAATAGGCATATACAAGATAATAATACAAAATCCTTTGAGGGAGACAGTGCCAGCAGCTGGAGGAAAGGTTTCATGTAGAAGAATATGATCTTGAGCTAAACCTTGTAGGAAACTAGTGATTCTAAGAAGGATGGAGTGGAAGTCTTCATTTGGTTCTTTAATATTTGGTAGATACCGGTATAATACTAGGATTCAGCAGTTGTGATGTCTTGTTCTTATTTCCTGACTGGCCCATATCCTTTTCCAGCAATATATGTTCTTCATAATGACTTACTTGCATACCACTTCTCTCATGTTAGTGATACGCAACAACTTAGTAAATCATCCCAAAAAAAAGGATTTTCTGTCTATTGCCCTTTGGGTCCCTTGAAATTTAGAATCTTCTGAGATGTTAGTGTTCCAAGCTTCAATCCTACTTGGATAGATAACTCACTACAGCATGGAAGTGACCTTTACTCTTCACAGGCAACGGCAGCAGATTACAAGTTCTTTCAGGTCCTACCAAGTACAAAAGGCTTCATGTGTAGCCCCAGCAAAAGGCTTCACTGCCCAAGAGCTAGCCTAGTAAATCTGGAGAGATTCATCCCCAAAAAGTTGGCCATTAGGTAATGAAAGTAAATATAAAATGATCCTCAGTCCTCTGTACCTTTCTACTTCTACAGCAAGAGTAGCAGAGTGGTAGATCAAGGGCTCAGAAGGTCCCGAGACTCACATAAGTTTAGAATATCTATGTTGCACAGGGAAAGGCACAATGTAGAATATCTACCTTGCCCAGACAAGGTGTTTAACAAATGTCTAAGGCAGCAAGCTAGCATTTGTATAGAATTTTTAAGGTCTGCAAGCACTTTACATCTATCATCTCAGCTGATCCTCACAAGAACATGGGGTAGAGACTGTTATTATGCCCGTTTTATAGATGAGGACATTGAGACTGAGACAGGCATGGCAAGTGATTTGCCTGAGATCCCACAACTAGTGAATGTGAGATAGGATTCAAATACAAGTCATTTTAATTCCAAGTCTCACATTCTCTGTTGAGCATACATACTGCCTAGCTATCTACTGGATACTGTGGGTGGAAAAGCTCTGAACTCAAGTCAGGAGACCCGTGTTCTTGTTTATCTGATGTCAGAGGACTCAGCTTCAAGTCTTTATCACCTTCTAGTTTCTCCAGCTTCCTTCAAGTCCCAGCTAAATCCCTACCTTCTATAAGAAGCCTTTCTCAGTACCCCTTAAGGTTAGTGCCTTTCCTCTGAGACTACCCCCAATTTGTTCATGACTATATTTTATTTGTACATAGTGGTTTGCACCATCTCTCCTCCATTAATCTGTAAGCTTCTGGAAAGCAAAGACTGGTTTTTCTTTCTTTGTTTCCCCAGTGCTTAGCACAGTGCCTGCCTCTCTTGTTTTTCTTTCTTTGTTTCCCCAGCGCTTAGCACAGTGCCTGGCACAGAATGTTGTTGTTCAGTCATTTCTGATCTTTGTGATCCTGTTTGGGTCTTGGCAGAGATACTGGAGTAGTTTGCCATTTCCTTCTCCAGTTTATTTTACAGATCAGGAAACTGGGGCAAAAAGGGTTAAGTGACTTGCCCAGGGTCACACAATTAAATCTAAACCTAAATCTGAGGGCAGATTTGAAAGTCAGGTAGGAAATAAATTCTTCTTGTTCTGTCATTTCAGTTGTATCCAACCTTTTGTGACCCTGGCTGGGGTTTTCTTGGCAAAGATACTGCAATGGTTTGCCATTTCCTTCTCCAGAGCATTTTATATAGTAGGTGCTTAATAAATGCTGATTAACTGACTATCTCTTACACTTGTGTGAAAATGGGTAAGTAAGGGTCAGGGCCTTGTCTTCCTCATCTATCAAATGAGGAGGTTGGACTACATGATGTCTGGAGATTCCCTCCAACTCTAAATTTGTAATAATAATAATAATAATAATAATTACTAGCATTTATATAGCACTTATTATGTGTCTGCATTGTGCTAAGTGGTTTACAATTATTATCTCATTTGGTCCTCACAACCACCCTAGGAGGTAGGTATTATTATTATTCCAATTTTGCAGGCTAAGGAAAGTAAAGTCATTTGTCCATGGTCAATACTGCTAGTAAGTCTGAGGCTGGATTTGAACTTAGGACTCTGTACACTATGGCACTACCCAACTGCCTCTATACTAATGATCTGCCTGGTGCTAAGGCAGTAAACCCTAAGATTTATTTTTTTCACAATTCCGTTCTGCCACTGAGTCCCTAAGTAAACTTTCAGAACCTCTATTTCCTCAGCTGAACAATAAAGGACGAGTAGTCTACTAGGAAGGTACCTAAATTCTCCTACTCCCACTAGAAGGATCTACAAATGCCCAAGCATTGCTAACTGAATCACTTTCATGCAAAATTGCTTTGTGCCCTTGCCAAACCTCAGGATGGAAATCTTGGGAAAAAAAAAAGGATAACATAAAATTCAGGCCTGAGGGAACCTCAGATTGGCTGAGAAAAATAGGCCTCTGGATGTCCACTCTGGGCACTTAATGTTCTTAGAGATTCAGACAGAGGAGAAGGGATGGGGGGGAGAGAGGAAAAGGGTTGAGGAGGATTTTGGCAGCTTTCCAGGAGTAAACAAATTAGAATACCCTGTAGTTGGTTGTGGTTTTTTTTAATTTTTAATTTTCTTATTCTTAGTCTTCCATGATGATAAAAGATATGATATTTGAAATATGTTGTCCTTGAAACAACGTTTAGGGAGAGCCTAGGTGATTCAAATCAACAAATTTAATTTATTTAAACAAATAAATAAAATCCTCAGCTAGTACAAAGGACTAAGCTGAGCCTTGGGAATACAAACATTTGAAAAAAAAAAAAAGCCTGCTAAACTAGTCCCTTACAGCTCTCAAGGAGTTTATTATATTCTGAACTACAGAACCCAGGGTTGGATACCGGAAATGAGGAAGACAGAGAGCCCAAGTTATGAGGTTACAGAGCCTGAGGAAGAGGAGAGGAGGAAGCCTAAAGATGTCTTATGTTGGGGCTACTGAACTTGGGGAGAGGGAGGGAAGAAGGGAGGAGGAGGAGGAGGAGGAGGAGGAGGAGGAGGAGGAGGAAGAAAGAAGGCCCAGGTGTGAGACTTATTAAGCCCTGCAGTTAGGGTGTAGGTGACTGAAAGGTTTTCAAAAAGCCCTAAATCTCTCTTCAGCCTCAAGGAGGCTGAGAAAAATCTGCATTTAGACTAGGAAAAAAAAGTAGCTTCTCTGGGCTGAAGCCTCTGCCCCAAATGGTTTGTTAGCTCTGCCCTGAGAAATCCCTTCCCACCCCCTCCCCTTCTCCCTCTAACTCCAGCCAGCCAGCCAAGCCCAGGCAGCCCAGCCAAGGATTCAGTTTTATGGCATGTGAGTCCCCGCACCCCCCTTCCCCCAAGGCCTCCCAGACCTTCTGCAGGTCCCAGTGGTGCCTCCAGGGAGGGCCCAGGTGATGGGGATATGAAACCCAGGACTGAGGATCTGGGAGGAGGGGATGTTGAGGGGGGCTTGTCAGATTGCCAAGTGGGAGGTTAGTTCTCAGACATAGTTTGGGGGCCTCCTGGGCTATTTCCACCTGGCGGGCCAGACTCACTTGGCTTTTGCGGGGTTAAGTCCAACAGGAACGGGGTTTGTTTTCCTGTGTGTCTGGAATAGCCTTCTTGGTCTCCATGGCAACCTGGTTTCCTGTCACCGGTTTTTCTCCTTCTCCTAAGGCATCTTGCTGGTGCTTTGCCACTTTTAAACTTTCCATTTGTATTCTGCCCCTTTATCTTCCATTACAAGCTGGCAGGAAGCCAGGCCCAGCATCCATTTCAAAGCAGTCTTTGTTTTACTGGTAAAATGGCCAGTCAGAAATGGATGTACTAGAATCAAGCCAAAGCTGCTTTTGTTGGGGGTTTTTTCTGTTTAGCTGCAGTCCCAACCCTGGCTTCCTTGTGCCCTATCCATATATAGCATTCCTGGTATGGGCATTGCCAACCCTTCCTAGCCTTGAACAAGTGCTAGAATTGGAACGAGCAAATAACTTGCCTTGGGAGCTCCATGTTGGGAACCCCACAAGGCTAAGGGAGTGGGAGGTGGGGGGAGGGGCAGATAATAACTCACATTTCCAAAGCACTTTCTTGAAACAATTCTGTGAAGCAGATTATGTCAGTGTCGTCATCTCTGTTTTACAGGTGAGGAAACTGAGGCTTGGCAAGGGCAAATGATTGTCCAAAGCCATAGAATGCCAAAGCTTAAAGGGGCTTTAGAAATTATCTAGTCCAATTGCCTTCTTTACTGATGATGAAAGTGAGACTAAGAGCATATTAAATGACCAATTGAAGGTCATATACTTAGTACTTAATAGAACCTGCTCTCCAGACCCCAGGTGCGGTGGTGGTCTTTCCACTTATGTTGCCAGGACTAAAGCCCTTGGTTTTTTGCTTCTAAATCCAATCCAATCCAGGCAGAGATTCAAGGAGAGACTAACCCTGGGGCTATAGCTTTTAAGAATGTGTACAGAACTCCTCCAGAAATCTCAATTATGCAATAGTTAAACACCCTCTAGCTTGGAGGAAGTGGGTCCAAGTTTTGCAAATGGGGAGAATTGAGGATTAGTTTGTGCCTACTCAGGAAATGAACCTCAATATTGTGTCTGGGTGCTGTTGCTAGTTCTAGAGGGTTGGGGAGGGCCTCCTTGGGCAAGTCACTTGCCCCTGCTGGGCCTCAGAGCCCTCATCTATAAAACAGGGACAACGGTAGCACAACCTGCCACAAAGAGTTGTTTCAGAAAAGTACTTTATAAACCTTAAAGTGTAATAGAAATGTGAGCTACTATTGCCTTCCCCCTGACCTCCACCTTCACCTCTTGATACTCCCTTTATGAAGTTTCCAAGGGCTATTATTTGCTGCCCTAATTCTAGATTATTCTTGCCTCCTTTTTAACCCTAAACACCTCCAATTCCCACCATCCTCAATCCATTGCCAAGATTTCTGCTCTCAAAGCCTTTGTCCCCTTCCGCTTCCTTCCTAGGGAGGCCCCAGAGCTAGGGAAGCTAGGATGGGGGAATGGGACCATATAAAGCCAAAACTTTCTGTCCATCTGCCAATATCTCACCAAGATGTCAAAGCCATAGTGTCAAACCCCAGTAGTAACTGCTAGAGTCCTAACTTTTCTTTTCACACGAAAGGAGCCATGTAACTGGAGCAGAATGTAGGGATTTTGCTAAGTGCCACAGAATTAATTCTAGGTCCTAGTAGACCAGTGTTCCTTAGCACATACACCAGTGTATGTGCTCACCACCCTGAACATAATTGAAAAGATCTGTGGTTTGTTAATGTGAGTTCTTTCTCCATCAATGCAGATCAAAACCACTTCATGCCTGAGCAGAGTCCCTATGAATTGCCACAGATAGGAAAAAAAATCACTATCTGGTTGTCAAACTCTTTGGTGAGGACCTCCACCAGACTGGGCTAACCTGGTCCTGGGATGACACTGGCCATTGTTAGGTCCATCAGCACTTTAAGCCTTTCCAGGTTAGTAGGACCTGACAGTAGCTTATTATTCACTGGCATAGCCTGCAAAGACTTCCTCCTTCATCTTTAACTCCTCCCAATCTCTGCCCTCCCCCCAATCCCCCATAGAAAGCAAAGACCTGTCAGTCCTTACAGTGATGAGGCCATTCATCTAGAGACCTGCACATAGGTATATATGAGTCTAAGCTGGGAGATCATTCTGGGTTAGTCTCTCCTTGAATCTCTCCCTGGATTAGATTGGATTTAGAAGCAAAAAACCAAGGGCTTTAGTCCTGGCACCATAAGTGGAAAGACCACCACCGCACCTGGGGTCTGGACAGCAGGTTCTATTAAGTACTAAGTATATGACCTTCAATTGGTCATTTAATACACTCTTAGTCTCACTTTCATCATCAGTAATAGGCAGAATCATAGAATCTCAAGAATGACAGGCACCTCAGAAGTTATCTAATCCCTTCCCAGATCATTGAACCCTCTCCACAACATCTCCAACAAGTGATCATTCAGCCTCTAACCAAAGCTCTATGTTGAGGAGGAATATAATATACTACCTTACAAGGTAAGGCATTCCATTCCTTAACAGCTCTCATCATTGAAAGATCCGATTCTATCCTTCTAGGATAAAGGAGACTAGGATACAGTCAATCAGTTACTTTTAAACAGTGCCCACTAAGCGAGTACTGCACTAAACAGTCCCCTAAGTGAGTACTACAATCTAAGGAAGGAGCAGAGACCAGAATGTTCACTCTGGGTCTGGACAGATAGGGCAGACACTGGAAGTGTCCTAGTTGAACAGTTTCAAAACCTTCAGAATCATCCTCCACCTCTTCATCTTTCTTTACCCCTACATCTAGTAAGTTGCCAAATTCTATTGATTCTGCCTCCACAACATCCACCACCCCTAGCTTAGGCCTTCATTATCCCTTGCTTGGACTATTGCAGTAGTTTCCTAACTGATCTCCCTGTCCCAAGTTTCACCTCTCTCCCTTCTCCACACAGCTGCCAAAGTGGTATTTCTAAAGCACAGGTCTTACCATATCACTCCCCTGCCCACCAATCTCTAAAAGTTCTTCTTTTGCCTCCAGGTTAAAGCATAAACTGCTTTCTACTTGGCATTTACAATCCTTTGCAATCTGGCTCCACCTGAATATTCAGGCATACTGTAGTGACTCTCCTTCACACCCCCTACATTCCAGCCAAACTGATTTACTGTCTGTTCCCCACACACAGATTTCATCTCCAGTCTCTTAGCCTTACCCCTACTCTTGGGATGTATTTCTTCTTTTCGTCCTCTGCCTCCTTTTAGAAGAAACATTTAGCTTCCTAGTGTTGAAACCTTAGCTCGGGTGCCACATCCTGCATAAGACTTTTTTCTTAATCTCCCCTGTTGTTAGCCCCCCATATTATTTTTATTTACTTGGTATATACTTATACTTTGCAATTACTTTTTTCTGTACATGTTGCCCCCCAAAAGAATGTAAGGTCCTTGAGGACAAGCATTGTTTTGTTTTAATCTTTGTGTTTCCACAACCTAGCATGATACCTGACATACTCAAAAATTCTTATTGCTTTGAATTGAACTGAATTAGCAAAACATCCAAAGATCATATCATCAGTGTCAGAGCAATCCAGCAGCAGGTTTGAGGGATCTCTGGTGTCTGGGAGACTTACAGTATAAATTAGAAAAGGATCTCTAATATGACTGACATCATACTGAGTTAGACAACTAATGGAGTATGACTTCTTATAGCCTAGGGAAGTAATCTCCAAAGTGGAAGTCTCAGAATAACCCCAAGAACTGTAGACTGAGCCCCAAGTATTGTGTGAACAACCAATCAGAGGGTAGAAAGATGGGTTAAATCTCATTCTCTTTCCATAGCCATTCAAGGGTTTGTGTCAAAATAACTACCCCATTCCTTTTTGGCATTGTCTCATCTCTAATGATTTTCCACTATGACCTAGGTGAGAACCCCTCAAGAAGATTCTAAACTAATCATGCCCATGAACCCCCAATAGCTGTACAGGCAAAATTTCTTGTCCCCTCTCCACTCAGTGTGTTCATCTCCTGCCCCTCTCCCCCATTCTCCATAATGGTGGGCTCTGAACTCTGGAAGTAGCCAGTGAATAATTTCCATCACTTTTCATTTTTCAAGAGGAAAGAAAGAGAAAGCACAATGAGCAAGTACAAATGGGTCTTAATTGCATTACCTCTCCCCTCAAACCCACTCCTCTCCCAAACTTCCCTTTTTTCCTCAAGGAAAATCCTTCTAGCCCCGCCAGGTTTTCGAGCTCCTCTTTATCTTTGACTCTTCATTCAAATGAGATAGCCATTTTAAAAGTTACCAATAATTTCTAAATTGTCAAATCAGATGGCCTTTCCTCAGTTCTCATTCTTCTTCACTTCTACATCGTTTGACACTATTGGCCACTCTCTTCTAGATATTTACTATCTCTTCTTTGGGTTGTCATAAAACTTCTCTCTCTGTCTTCTTCCTGCCTGTTGGACAACACCTTCTCAGTACCCTTTGTTGACTTTTCATCTATATCATACCCTCTAATTGTGTGTGCATATCAAGATTCTGTCAAGGACCCTCTCTGTCCACTCTATCACATGACTTCATCACCTTCTGTGGGTTTAGTTATCATCTCTATGTAGGTGATTCCCAGATGTATCTATACAGCCCTAATCTCTCTCCTAATTTCTAGTTCTAAATCACCAACTGCCTATTAGACATTTTGAACTTTGAGCTCAAGCTCAACATATCCAAAACGGAATTTGTTACCTTTCACTTCAAACCTACCTCTCTTCAGAATGCCATAATTTCTGAGGGTCATTATCCTTCCAGTCATCCTGGTCTGCAATATTGGTATTATCCTTGCCTCTTCGACTTTTCTCATCCTATATATCTAATCCATTGCCAAATCTTGTTCTTTCTATGCTCATAATATCTCTTGTACATGTTCACTTCTTTCCACTCACACAGATACTACCTCAGTTCAGACCTTCATCACCTCTGCCTGAGCTATTCAGTACTCTCCTTATCAGTCTCCCTGCATCCAATTTCTCCTACAATCTGTCCCCTCCAAAGTTAATTTCCCTGAAGTATACACCTGACCATGTCAATTCCCAACTTAGTAAACTCCAAGAGCTTTCTCCAAGATCAAATATTAATTCATCTGTTTCCCATCTTTTTTTCCATCCTTTTTTTATTGTCTATTTTTGTGTCTTGTAACATATAATTATTAGTAGGGGGAAGCTAAGTGATGCAGTGGACAAAGCACCAGGCCTCAGGAAGACCTGAGTTCAGATCTGACCTCAGACACTTACTAGCAGTGTGACCCTGGGAAAGTCACTTAACCCTGTTTGCTTCAGTTTCCCCATCTGTAAAATTAGTTGGAGAAGGAAATGGCAAACCAATCCAGTATCTTTGTCAAGAAAACCACAAATGGGGTCATGAAAAGTCAACACAATTTAAATGACTGAATAGCAATAATTATTAGTAGTACATGTATATCATTTATAATTAATTACATATGTAGAGTTGACACAATTTTAAATGACTGAACAGCAAGTACTAATAGTATATGTATATAATTTATAAATAATTACATATGTATATGTAAGGACAAGGATGACTTGGACATCCTATTGCGTCAACCAATCAATCAGAGGTATGAACTAGGTATGAACAAAGTTTCTCGTTTTATGAAGTCCCATAGTGGCTTCTCAAACAACCACAAGACATTTTCAAAGTGGGAGCATTTCATCTAATGGTTCACAAACATTCCAAATCAAGTCAAGAAGTATTCTACTCCTCCTTTGATTGATTGATCAAATCTAATTTATGCCTTTGATTGATTATTTTAACAGAGATGTCTAGCATTTGCTTACACCTAGTTCATACAGATAATTGATTGACTCAATGAAAAGTCTGAGTGATTCCTCACCCTTACACATACACTAGGAATGCATGATCAAAAAATGTTTTCTGATGGGGTATGTTTTAGGCTGGGCCTGATGTGATTCAGAGATAATTAAACAGTTAACAAAAGGAGGTTGTCTTAGCCACAGCAGAAGGACATTCAACGAAGATATTCACGTGAGGATGTCATATTGATTTAGCCAAGCATACCTTGTCTATGTTAATAATCCTGCTTCAGTTCTACAGCCTCAGAGACCCTTTTGTACTCAGCTGAACAGGAAACCCACACCCCCCCCCAACTAATCTAGTTCATAAGCCATCCCCTCTCAACAAGAGTTCCAATACCTCTTAAGGAAAATAATGTGTCTGATATGAGCAATAGGGAAGACTTTAGAAAAAGCTAGGGCCATTGGAAATATTGCTCTTATCACAAGGTACTTGATCAAAAATTTGAATAGTTTGGAGACCACAAGCCTAAGGGGAAAAAAATAGGCCTAAATGAATGGAATGGAGCTAAATCTCTATGTGAAAGTTAAGTAAACATAACTGCCAGGGTTTAGCTAAACTAAGCATATCCCCAGACCCAAATAAGAATTTGGAGAAGGAGGCAATTTCTGCAGCCAACACTCCAAGAGACTTCTAAACTTTTCAGTTTTCAACTGAATTCACTTCTACAAACACTTATTAAGTTCCCTGCTATATATAAGGCCTTGTGATAGACACTAGGGATAGAAAGATAAAGCACAGGTGTTACTGTTTGGTGATCTTTTCATCTGACAGGATAACTGTACCCACAATTGTACAGTGAAGAGTGAGTTAATGCAAGGAGAAGTCTAGACAAGTACTGGAAAAAATGAGGATGGAAGAAATCACTTTACCTGAGGAGATCGGGGAAGATGGTTCATGGAGGAAATAGCACCTGAGATGGATAGGATTTGAAGGAAAAGAGGGGTTTTATTTGCCAGATGGAAATAAGAAAGGGAGTAGTCAAGGGCAGAGAGAGAAGAAAGTTCTGGCTGAGAAAGAAGGATGGAGGGCGGTCCAGTTTTGCCAGACTGTGGAATATGTGAAGGGAGCTTACATGTGATAATGTTGGAAATGTAAATCAGAAGAATCAAGTTGAGGAGGACCCTGAATGCCGAGTAATGGTGTTATAAACATGCTCGGTCTAGGAATAAACAATCCTTGTTGGAAAGCCAGGAAGGTTTTCATTACCTTTATTTTTACATTTATTCTCTCCTGAATAAATGGATAGCTTCATCAAAAGACTACAAAGAATCAGACAAATGCAAGTCCTTTTATGCAGCTTCTATTCAAATGTCCTGCCTTGTTCCTCTCGTCAGAACGGGAAATGGTCCCAGCTCTTCTGGGTTAAAATCTTTCTGACCTGCCCATTACATATATGTTCCCTCCGTCCACCAACATGAGCTACACGCATCCCATGATCGGATAATGAGGCTGTAATTCTATTGGGGTGAGGGGTCAGTGTAAGGTTAGGGTTAGCTAAGCATGTGTGTTAATGAAATGTTGGCGACCATCCCTTGACTCCCAGTTGGTCTGAGCCAGCTTAGCTCAGTCCCCTTCAAAGGGTGAGCTTTGTTTCTTCCAGCTATATGACTGCATAGGGTGCTCAACCCTTCCTCCCTTATCCTGATTTACGCCTTTCTGTGTGCCCTGTGCAGCATCCATTGTTCCTATGGAGCCTGTGGAAATCAAACTACTGTACTAGCGTTTCTCACAATAGCTAGCCAAGCCCTCACTTTGGTCATTTCTGCTCCTCTTGGTGCCCACATGGTTCCCTCTCCATATATCTGAGTTTGAAGTTTTCATTTTTTGTCTTTCTAAATTAGCACAGTGTCCTCTGCCAGGCTTCATTTTCCTCCATAAAGATCATTCCCACGGCAGCTAGGTGGCACAGTGAATAGAGCACCAGCCCTGGAATCAAGAGGACCTGAGTTCAAATTTGACCTCAGACACTTAACACGTATTAGCCATGTGACCTTGGGCAAGTCACTTAACTCCAATTGCCCTGCTTTCCCCCCTCCAAAAAGCCAAAAAAAAAAAAAAAGAAAATTCCCAAATGCAGGACTAGGGATAGGTAAGGTAGGCAGCTACCCCAGGATATAAACTATAGCTGGGAAGGGGAGAATGACTTTGGAGAAACATACCTGTTTTTCTATGGGGATTTTAAAAATTTATTTACATTTTTTTAAAAATCACCTTCATTTCCTGAAGTATATCGTCCCCACCTAGAGAATTTATAAGAATAATATATAAGAATTTAAAAAGAGAGATAAAAGGCAGTCCAACAAAACTAGTTAACACATTAACTGAGTTCAATGCACTGTTCCAACCTCACAGTCCCCCACTTCTGCAAAGAAAGGAGGGAAGAAATAAACACATTAATGCCCCGAAAACTATGTTTTCTGTGGGGGTTTATTTTGTGATAAGTCAAGTAATGTATCACAATAAAGGCTAAAAGCCTCTAATAGACAGTGAAGGGAGAGGGAGGGGGACAATTTGCAGACCTTGACTGAGATGCCCACAAGATTCAACCCAACTCCTCATTCTGCCTTCTCAAATGCTTCTCATGCTGGGAAAAAGGGTGGCCCAAATCCCTCCCCCTCTTCCCCATTCATTTCACCAAATCATTGTGTACAGTTTCATTAGGAGAGACATTTGCTATGAGTTTCCCCTCCCCTTTTCCCCACCCCTCCCCCCCAACTCTTTAAATGACACAGCTCTTGTTATGGTTAGAGGGCAAACAAAATAGTAATAATTATCTGATGTCAAATGACTATGCAGACGTTTGCTTCCTTAATAAGTCTGTATGTGTTGAGGGAATTTAATTGAACATGTTACTGTAGGATCACAGTACAGTTAACAACAACCCAGTAGACATTTCCTTTGTTTGCCTATAAATGATTTCCCTAAATAAGAGCTACACTAATTGTTTAAAGATTCTAAAGGGACTAATCCTTTGAGCTCTGCTATGTGTACTCCTGTCTGCTGTCCATGTCAGCCCCCAGCCTCTGCCTTTTGACATCCTTCCCATCCTATAACCCCACCTCAGACACCTCATCCTGCAGGAGGCCTTCCCTGATACTTAGCTGGAAGAGAGTTCTCTTATTCTTCTGTAAGGGGTGTAATTAGGCCATAAAACCATAGAAAGGATCTTAGAAGCTCTTGTGTTCAATCCTCCCTCCCTATTTTGCCAATGAGAAAATTGAGCAGTTAAGTTAAGGGTTAAGTGACTTGGCCAGCATCACACAACTAAGGGTCTAACACAGGATTTGAACTTGGATTCTCTTGACTTCACATCTAGTGCCCTATTCACTGCCATGCTCTTTGTCTGGGAGGACCCTAACCGAGTTAACAAGATTAAAGGGATGTGGTCTAGAAGCTGTCTCCCTATACAAGATGTAAACATCCCCATTGAACCATAGTTGCACATAATTTTTTTGTATTCTAGCCTTGACTCAGGCCTTTTAAAAAAATGGCAAGCAACTGATCTGCCAGAAAGATCTGAAACTGAGAGAGAGGAGAAAGAAAGAGGGGGAGAGAGAGAGAGAGAGAGAGAGAGAGAGAGAGAGAGAGAGAGAGAGAGAGAGCGGGAGAGACAGAGACAGAGACAGGGACAGAGACGGAGAGGAAAGAGAGGGAGAGAGAGAAACAGAGACAGAGAGACAGAGAGAGAAGGAGAGACAGAGACAGAGAGGGGGGGGGCTATACAGAAAGCAGGTATTAGCTCTTGGACAAAAGAAGAAAACAAGCATTTATTAAGTACCTGCTATGTGCCGGCACTACGCTAAGCTCTTTAAAGATATTGCCTCATTTAATCCTCACAACAGCCCTGGGCAGTAACGACTATTATTATCCTCATTTTATACCTACAGATAGAGAGGTTAGATGACCTGCCCAAGCTAATAAGTGCCCAAGGCTAAATTTGAACTCAGGTCTTCCTGCTTCCAGACCTGGTGCTCTATCAACTACAATACCTAACTGCTTCTAAAAACAGAAGCTACTTAAGGCATCAGTTTCTGCATCTCTAAGGGAGGTAGCCATGATGGTCAAACCAATTAGTCCCCAAGATGGCAGCCATGGAGAAGCAATAGCAAAGCAGCAAAGGAATTCCTGGACCAGGAACTACCACGTGGAGGAATTCCTGGACCCAGTGTTCTGGATAGGAGAGATATTCAAATCAAGTTCCTGAACTAAGCCTACAGGAGAAGAAAGTAGCCACCATTTTGCACTAGACCTGGAGAAGAAGGGAGGGACAATCCAAAATGTGCAGGAGGAAATCTGGATTCTACTCCACTATTGTACTGTCTGCTGGGAACTGGTTTGACTCTAGCAACCCCAAGTACATTCCCCTACTAGGGCAACCTCAAGCATAGGATAGCATAGTCTAGGAGACTGAATAAGTGTTTGTAGGAGGTAAGGCTCTCCAGAGGGAAGGAGAATTCTCTTGGCTATTTATGGACTCAGGTAAGAGTCCTTTGTGGTTTTGCATTTTTTGTGGGGTGTGTTAAAGGTCGCCTTGTATTTGATATATTGTTGGCCCAAGTATTTGCTGAGAAGTAACAGGCTCTTTGACTTTTTCTGTAAAGACCTAGACATAACACAAATTCTGAGGTTCCCAAGGGAAACCCTGGGTGGGAACACATCCCAGTAGCGATTTGTGAGAAGCCCCCTAAGATGGAATCCAGCCCTTATGAACACAGAACTAGAGGTTTGGAGCCAAATAATAAATTCCTGCCTTGCACCTAGCATGTTACATCCAATTTGGAAGGGCTATTGGAGATTGTCTAGTTCAATCCCCTCACCTCATAGATGGAGAAACTGAGTCCCAAAGACGGGAGAAAATTCATCCAAGGCTACCCAGTGAGTTCATGACAGAACTCGTTTGTGGATTCTGTTATTCTTTTCCGACCTACTCTGCCATCAACCCAGAATCCTCTGGATTCTTTTATTCTTTAAAGAAGTATCTCCTTTAAAAACCAAATTGCCATGGGAGGTGAGGGGGGGGGGCAGGAGGAAGGGGGTTAAGAAGATATGCATTCAAGTTCCAACTCCGACGCGCCCTAGCTTGGTGATGTTGGGCAGTGTCCTAAGCAGTCCTCTAAAATTATAAACTATAAAGACATAGTCTTTGCTGATCTGCAGGCGAAGGCACGGTTTATTTACCTTCAGATAGCCTGTACCGATAGAGTCACAAGTCTGGCCAGAAAAAGAGATGATTCAATACTTAGGAACATAGATTTAGAGTTGGAAGAGACCTTAGAGGCCATCAAGTCCTACTCCTTCATTTTACCTATGAGGAAACTGAGGTCAAAAGAATTAAGTGACTTTCGCCACACAGCTAATAAGTATCTGAGATAAGATTTGAACTCACAAGTTCCCTACTCCAAGCCCAGAACTCTGTCCACTATGCCAGACTAAGACCTAAGGGCCAAATCCCTACCATGACCTGCATCCTGAACATTTTTGTTTTGTTTTGTTTTACATTTTAAAATGCAATAACTCTATTTTAAAAAGTAAAAATCTTTCTTAGCTCACAGCTGTACAAAGACAATCTACAGGCTAGATTTGGCCTGCTGGTCATAATTTGTCAACTTCTGCACAGTGCCATGTCATTGTCTAAAAAATCCACAATTTCCTTGATGTGAGTACTCCTCCACTTATGCCAACCTCCTTCTCTCCTCTCCTTAGAGAACAGTTGGTCTTCCTGAGCATCCAAGGCAGCTAGGTGGTGCAGTAGATAAGAGTACTGGGTCCCAAGTCAGGAAAACCAGTGTTCTAAGCTGGTCTCAGATGTTTACTAGTTATCTGACCATTGGCAAATCAGTGTTTGTCTCAGTTTCCTCATCTTTATAAATCAAGATAATAATAGTACCCCTATCCCAAGGTCAATTATGAGTATCAAATGAAATAATATTTGTAAAGAACTTAGCATAGTGCTTCCTACATAGCTGATACAACTTAAGTATCTATTATTATTTTATGGCCAAAAAATATCATTTTCTTATCCTCTCCAAACTTAGCAAGGTTGGTCTTCCAGATGACAGATACATCATACAGCCCATAGTCAAAGCCAGTTTTAGCTTATAGGACCTATAAGCCAAGTCAACAAGCATTTATTGCTTACTGTGTGCAAGACTGCAAAGCACTAGGAGTACAAATATAACAAAAAGACAGCCTCTGCCCCTAAGGAGTTTACTTTCTAATGGAGGAATCCTAGTAAAAGAAAGCTGAAAGGGGGACATGGTCGTGAAAGAAGTCCACAGAGTCTGGAGCAGAACCCAGAGAGCAGTAAATGTGGCTGGCCTGGGCACTTCCCTAAAATGGAAGTTCTGAGAGGAACCGGCCACTCAAAGGAAGAGGCCACAAGGCCAGAGGGGCCTTCCAGGGTGAAAAGGCTGTTGGGAATGGCGGTGGAACAACTTCTAGGGCAAAAAGGCTTCTGGAAAATGTTGGAGAAAGAAGTCCAAAAAATAATAGAGCCCTGAGAACACTGAAGGAGATGCACGCGCTTGGGCTTCAGTGATACAGCCTTTGAGAAGGTCAACCTCCATGCTATGAGGAGGCAATGAAGTAAGACTTTAGTAGAGAAAATTTTATATACATACATAAGTGTGTATGTATGTATATACATATATACACATATGTGTGTCTATGTTTATATATATATATATATACATATACATATGTATATGTGTGTATATATGTGAAATATATAATTATATGAGAAACTCATTTCTCTGAGAAGTAAATCAGGAAAGTGACAATAAAATAGTATCTTCTTCTGATGCCTGGCCAATCTAAACACTGGAATACAAGTAGATACATCTGCTGAACATAAATGTGTGTGTGTAAGTATGTGTGTGAAATATAAATTCAATAACAGGCTTGATTACCATCATTATTAGAATATAATGTTTTTCAGTTTTGTAGAGATTTTCAGTGTTTTGATCCACTTTTTTGATCCAAATAAGAGGCTGCCTGATGCTCCTTTAAGTCTCTCACAAACCCAGCCTGTCTTGGACAGAGACTTGTAATCCAAATGACAATTGGCCCAAGTATGTCTGCTTTTAAGCAAGTTCCAATAAACACTGAAAACAACCCAGATGGGCTCAACAGCGTCAGTCCTCCAATCCCAGACATGCCAGCAGGAATACAATTAAAGTCAGGTGAAGAAAGAGAGCCAGCTGGCAGATCTATGAACAGTATGGCCTCCCTCCTCTGGGATATCAGTCACTCTTCAGGGGCAGAACTTGAGGAAACCACTGCCCACACAGCGGCCATGACTATAGACACACACCCAAGCAGACAGCTGGGGCCGCAGGGTTTTGAAATCCCTATGGCTCCTACGATTTAGTTGACTATCTAGTCAGAGAACACTAAAACTGAAAAGGCAGCCTGTTTCATGAAGCAATTCAAGTCTATCTGGTGATTTTATTAAACAGTTGTGCAGTTATCAAGTAAGAGTACCAAAATCTGCACTTTAACTTGTTGTGTGACATTGGGGCTACTAACATGATGCTAGAATAGAAACAGAAAGGGAATGTAAACTGGTGCTCCATTTGAATGCCAGTACAGTCAGCCAAGTAGCCCATTGAGATAGTCTATCAGGATATACGTCACGGAGAGGTGCTATAGATGGATGATGAGCCAAGCCAAAGATTGAATAGTAAGAAGAGAGAGGGATAAATCAAGTTTGGGAAGCTGCACAGGACTTTTGATGATCCCCAGGTGCTCTCTGACACAAAAATCCATTTTTTAATGATAATATTCTGGTGATTCTATGGCTCTCCTCACCCCAATTACAGGTGACCCAAGGAAAGCTATAAGCAGGGCACAACTTATCATTATTATTACTATTATCAAAAATAGCTTGTACATTAGAAGTTGCATAACAGATACAACCAAGAACAAATATAACCCATGACTCAGAACTCAGCCTCTGGGCTTATGTAAACCAGGGTCAATCTTGAGATCTTCTTATTCAGTAACCCTCTTCCCTTTGTGCCCTCAACCTGGAATTCTCCAATGGACATTGGGATTTGGATTGTGTTTGCCCCCACTCAGGTTTACCCCAGAAATATTTTACTCGTGTCTAGGTCTTTACAAAAAAAAAGAAGATGGCTCTCAGCTTCTATAAAAACACTCAGGCTTAAAAAACATTAAATATTGGATGGGTTTTATTTAACCCAGTACCAAAAATTGAGGCAAGATTCATACCTAAACCTGTTAACAATAAGATATTTTCCTTTCCCTCTCCTGCCTTCCAGAGGTGAGAGATGGAATATTGTTCATGGTGGAGAGCAAAAACTGTGCTTGACTTAAGTACAGAGTATGTGAAAGGGAAATAATGTGTAATAAGCCTAGAAAACTAGATTGGAGGTAGACTGCAATAGATTTTAAATGTGAAACAGCAGTTTGTATTGATGATAAAGGCAACAAGGAGTCACTGAAGCCTGGGTAGGGGTGGGGGAGTGTTATTGTTAGATATGTGCTTTAGGAATGCCAACTTGACAGCCATGTGAAGATGGATTTTAGGAGGGAGAGTGAGGATGCAGGGTGATTAATTTAGAAGCTATAGCAATAGTCTAAAGGAGAACTGATGAGGCCTTAAATTGGAGTGGTGATCCTGTGAGTTGAAAGAAGGGGACTAACACAGGATGGTGTAGAAGTAGCATCAACAAGATTAAGCAATTGATTGGATATGAAAGAGTGAGTAGGACTGAAAAGTAAAGAACAACTCTGATGTTGGGTAACCTGAAGAATATTAGTACACATGGAAGAAATAGAGAAATAAGGAGGAGGAGTGGACTTAAGTGGGGAAATGAGTTTTATTTTGGATATGCTGAGTTTGAAATGCCTGTTGGACATCCAGGTAAGATGTCCAGCAGGCAAGTGGAGATACAAGACTGGAGCTCATGAAAGAGAAGAGGCCTGGATGTATAGATGTGGATTTGGGAGGCATCTACATACAAATGGTAATAGAATCCATAGCAGCTGGTGAGCTCACTGAGAGAGTACATAGAAGGAAGAGAATAAGGCCCAGGACAGAACATAATAGTGCTCCCACACAGATTCATTAAAGTAGAAATCATATTGATAGTCTCAGCTCAGATCTCATGCCCCTGCTCTCTGCAATACTCTTTGCTTGAATTTGGATACTTGATGATAATCAAATAGGGAGACAACATAAGCACTCTTTTCGGTCTTAATGAAGATGTTTGCATCCCACCACATCCCTGAATATCTACAGACCTAAAATTTGTGTGTATATAT
>CM053583.1:309889210-309913153 GCA_028627135.1 Pseudochirops cupreus
ACACAGAAAAGGTAGATCTGTTCATTTTTTTTAACATAACATACTTATTTTCAAATTCTTTCCCCCAAAACCAAAATTTCCAGAAAATCTACCAATATCTCATTTTCATATTAACATCAGAAACTCAAATTTCATTCCTATAGTTCTTCCTTCTTTTTCTTTAAAAACCAAAACAGAACAAACCATCGTCAGAACAAGCTTGGTTCATCAGTCATTTCCCAAAGTAAATTCCTGTTTCCTCACTTCCACTGATACCATCTTTTAAATTATAAAAAATAATTTTAATAGCTATCTTCTGTTTTTGCATCATGTTCATTTCCCAATACATCTCTTCTCAATCCTGCCTTTTCTCAAAACTCAAATTAGCTTCCTAGCCAGTTCCCTTCCTACCTCCTTACAGGTTTGGACCAAAGGCTTTTGAATTTCTGTTTTCTGCCCCCAGAGAATCTTTCCCCTCCTAAATTATTACTCTTCATTCTTTCTCTTTCTGCTTTTCTATGTAATAATTTAATTTGATCTTTATATTTTATGTAAAAGATATTTACATAGATAAGCAAATATTAATAAGTAAATTATTGCATTTTAATTGGCTCTTGCCTATTCTTTCCCAAACTTAACTTCAATATTTCAATTCTTTAGTTATTTGATAATTAAGTATTTCTAACTACAGAGATCAAAAGCCCTGCACACTTTAAATGAAGGTTTCATTCATTCAACAAAAAATTATTAAGTACTTCCTATGTTGTAGGTGCTAGGGCTGCAAAGACACACACAAAAAAAAGAATAGTCCCTGCCTCTAAGGAACTTTTATTTTCTTGGGGACACTCAACAAATAGACAAAGAATTAAAAAGGGGATAACTTAAGGAGGGGCTAGCAACTGGAGGAAGGGGGAAACTCTTTACCCAGGAGACAGCACAAGAGATGGGCTTTGAATGAAGCTAAGGATTCTCAACAGTAGGAATGGAGAGCATTCCAGATATGGTGAACAACCTTTGCAAAGGCATAGAGACTGGAGATGGAATGTTAAGTTCAGGGAGCAGTGAATAGTCTAATTTTCCTGGAACATGGCATTGGTAGAAGGCAGTGACAAGAAAAAAATCTGTAAAGATTGACTGGGGCCACACTGGGGAAGACTTCAAAATGTCAAAAAGCCTGAAGAATTGCTGTGATCCAAAGATCCTTTACTTGGAGGACAACCTCCTGGTGAAAATCCTTTCTGAACTGAGTTCAACTGGTGCTTAGATGTCATAGTTTGCCACTGACCACACATAAAGCCTTCCCCAGCTTGGTTAGATATTCCATGACCTGGACTCCCTTGACATAGCCTCTAAGGACTCAGAATGACATCCACACCTATGATGAGGCTGAATCATGGAAGCTGAATCACTGAACTGTCTGTACTAAGAACAATAGAGATTATTTAATCTAGCCTCTTAGATAAGGAAATTGAGACTCAGAAAAGGAGGATGATTTACTTGCTCAAGGTTATCAGATATCAGAGGAGGAATTTGTAAAGGTTTCCTCTTCCTAGTCTTTGCCAAGGTGTTTTACAATGGTGTTTTATCCCCTCCCCCTAATTTCATTCTCTTGAGCTGGTTAATCTCTCTTATCCTTTATATTCACTTTCATTAGTGAATTCATTTCTTATGTAAAATTTTCTGTGTGACTTCAGTTTTGCCCAAATCCTCCCATTTCTTCCCAGTGTGTTAAAGATCTTTCTAGTCTTCTTACCTAATCTATCAATGTCTATTTTATGGATATGCCTCTTCTTTGCTATTTCTCTGAGCATCACCGGCACCACCTGCAAAGTGGGGCTCATATGATCATATCCCAGAAGTCTTCTGGTTCAACTCCCATCTCACTTTACAAATGAGGAATCTGAAGCCCAGAGAGCTTAAATGACTTGCCCAAGGTCACCCAAACGTTAAAGAAAAAGAAGTGTGTACTGTCAGCAAATAAAGATCCAGTACCTGTAATGAAGGAAATAGTATTAAAATCCAAACAAAGTAAATTGCTAACTAGAGGAGTGGTAGAAAAATTTTAATAAAAGAATGGAATCAATGAAAAACAGAATTCTCAGGCTCAAAGGAAAATTGTCAGACACAGCAGAAAGAATAGCAAAACAAGATATTACCTCACAGGGTTCTTAAGAGGAATTGATTTAGAAACCAAAAAGCATTACCTCATACTTACTCCAGTGGATCTATGATTTCATTAGTGTGGGTACTCCCTCCAATAGTACAGATCACAACTGATTCTGTATGATTTTTATTCATTTTTTTTCCTGTAATTTTCTCCAGAGAAGGTGTACCAAATGTGATGAAGAGTAGTCTCTACATCTTTTAACATTCCACAGGGACAAATAAAGCAATTGGATTAGTTATCCATATGTTATTGGTATATGATTTACACTTGATATATGATTGATCCACCTCCTTTTCCAGTAATACATTTCCTGTATGAGAATAATAATAATGATAATAATAATTTTAAAATGAGAATAATAATAATTTCCTAGTTCATATCTTTCAGGGAACTGCTTTCATACAATCCATGCCTGACACTAAGATGTAGCTTCCTTACATTTGTAGCTCACTTACCTGCCTCATAGTGGGCTTCTGCAGTTTTGATTCTTTGTAAATTGGGGCATTCCATGATTCTCAGGCATGCTACATGACTAGCATAATAATTCTACTGAGCAGAAAGCTTGGGACAGTTAAAGTAATGCACAATTTCCTAAATGCAATCCAGAATGCTCTATTCCTTCCATCCAATTCTTGGCATTGATAATGAGCAAGTTAATGGATAACGGTCCCTCTAAAATGAGAATAATAATAATAAATGACATTTCCAGAGTAGTTCACCATCTTCAAAGCACTTTACATGCATTATCTCAATTGTACCTTACAACTAACCAGAGTAAACTCTTAGCATCTCCATTTTGTAGAGGAAGAAAAAGGCCCTGTGATTTTTTACTTGTACTGTACATGGTGAGATGGCTGGTAAGTGTCAGAGTGGGGATATGATCCCAAGTCTTCCTGACTCAAATCTAGCTATTTATATGAGAGTTATAATTATTATTCTTCTGTATATAACTTCCCTCATTTTCCTTACTGAGTCCTCACCTTTATCCTTCATACTACCATCCTAATAACTACTTCATTTTCACAGATTGCCTTTCCCCTTTTCAAATAGCTTTTCTCTTCAACAGAAAAGAACTTAAAGATAACCTAGCCTAACTTTTTCATTTTATAGAGGAGGAAATAGAAGCCTGCCTCGAGGAAATGACTTAGCCAATGTCTCCAAGCTTGTGGCAACAGAGCTGGGGTTTGAACTAAGATCTCCTGACTAATTATAATAGCTCAGAATTATATAGTGCTTTTTAAGGTTTACAAAAACACTTTCCCCACAACAGTCTCACGAGGAAAATGAACAGAGACATTGAGTAATTCAGCTAGTTAAGTGACAGAGTTAGGACTTTTTGTCAAGTATTTCAATTGCCAGTCAAAGGGATCTATCCTAGCTTCTTTCTATTATAATATTGGAGGGAAGTTTATCTTTGATCAGCCTTCAGCCTCAAAGACCCAAAATGTAATCATAAGGTATTAATGAAGTATTAAACAAACCAAAAAGCTGCACCTATGCCTTGATTCACGAACATTTTTCTCTGACCAAATTAAAGAAAACAAATTCATTGGACAAGCAAAAATTAGACTTGTCTCTGTAAGACTTTAAGGTAAGCCCTAGGGACAGCAGTTAGGGTGGAGACTTGGGAACACTTTGTAGTGAAGAACCCTACAAGGGTAGAAGAGGAGATTTTTCTCTCCTCTTCCATCAGTCATGGTGATAAGCAATGATTTGTCTGAAGGGAAATATTCTATCTACCAGTTTAAGCGTTTTAGGCCCAAATGAGGGAACAGAGACATATTCTAGACAGACACCAATATGGAAAGACAATCTAAGGAGGAAGCCCCTTCAAGGAATTGGACCCTTGACAGCAGAGAAGATAGTCAGCTATGAAGTGGAGCAGATCCAGGAAAAACAGCTGACCTACTCCCACCCAACAGAGATAATGTACTTAAGGGGAGCTACATGAAGACTCTATATAGAAAAAAAGGACTTATGAGCCCTATAACACCAGGATTTGTGAGGTGCCTTTGCCACATATGTGCCTTACACCTGTCTATCATACTCTAAGTTTGGGTCTACCCTTTCCATGAACACTGTGGGTATCTGTGGGAACCAGTGCCATAGGTTTATGGAGGAACAATTTTGTAGCTACTACCTTTATTGCATCATTTTAGTAAATGCCTTTGCCAAGAGATAATTGTGTCTACAGATTGATTGATAATTGGAAGCACATCAGTGAGGGTTTATGAGCCAAAGCGTCAGGAGTACAGACCCTTTTACCCCTAGAAGCTGAGAGTAATTGTTCCCCCTGCAAATCTGAGAATGCAAGTTGAGGGAGTACCAGTCTCTCTTCAAAATGAACAGATAGAACCTGAAGATTCAATTAAACAAACTGTCGAAATATTTTGATGGACTCGAGGGGTACAAAGACAAAAATGAAATAGTCCCTACCCTCAAAGAGCTTATATTCTACCGGGTGTCACTGCTGTAGAAAACACGTAGGGACAAGAAATGTTCTTTAATTGGAAATGATTGTCAATCAGTTAAAAAGAAAGGGGCCTTAGAAACAAACAGAAAAGCATCATCTTAGTCCCTTCAGTTACGAAAGTTAACTGAGATTTAAATGATGGTGAAGTTGACTCATCACATTTCACTGTAGAAGGCAGTAAATTGAAATAGAGAGAGGGCTTCACCAATGTTTATAAATGCTTGAGACTTTTTAGTCTTCACTTTCTCACGGGTTTCCTGTGGATGCCATACGCCCTGCTTTTCCTCCCAGATCTGAGGGACAGGGTCGATAAAAGTACTTAACTCCCTCTCAAGCACATTGTGAGGATGGATTGGTTTGTTTGTCAAGTGGCTTGAGGTAAGAAGCACTTTAAACTAGTAGGACACATGACTGGTAGGCTCAGGCTGCCCTTCATGTAAGTACTGTAAACCACATTGCATCTTTCTGGCATAGTGACAACATGGGGAAAAAAAAATCATTCCTTTACTGGCTCCCAGAACAGTAAGCAGCCCCCTTGGGGCAATTACGAGATGAAGCATTCAGCCTTGTATTAATTTCTGGCATCTGATTTAACCCATAGTGGTTATTTCAGCCCTTCTCTTCTCTCCTTACATCTCTAGTTCCCTTCCCTCCACCTCTACCCCCACAGCTCTCACTCTCAGCAGATGCCTTCATGAGTTTCTTGTTTTACGGAGAATAATAATAATAATAATAGCTCAAATTTATATAGTGCTCCAAGGCTTACAAAGCATTTTACATACATTATTTGATTGAATAATAAGTTATATGTATAGCTCTTTATGGTTTACAGAACATTTTAATTACATTATCTCATTTAGAAATAATAAATCACATGAATACAATGCTTTAAGGTTTAGAAAGCTCTCCATAACAACCCTGTGTCTAGAATTCCCTCAGAAAGGAGTACAAGTATTACCCTCATTTTATAGGTATGGCCTAAGGGAATACAAGTATTATCCCCACTTTATAGATGTAGAAACTGAGCCTCAGAGAGACTATGCAGTTTGCTCAGTGTCTTGATTCTAAGTCCAGTGTGCTCTTCCCACACACAACAATTCTAAAAAGAAAATAACAGAAGTACTCCTAAATGAGGAAACTGAGGCTCAAGGAGGTTAAGTGTGGTTTGGCAGAGTCAATTCAATGCAATAAACATTTATTAAGTGCCTACCATGTGCCGGGCACTGTGCTAAGTACTGAAGATAGAAGTTAAACCCATATGACTCCAAATCCAAGGCTCATTCCCCTGCATAGACCGAGACCTTTCAGAATGTAAGGCTATGCCTCAATATGCTAATGATGTACCTCTATTTCTACTCACAGCCTTTCTTGCTGCCTCAGAGAAAGAGGAAATCCTCCTGTAAAGCTGACTAACCTTTCATCTATTCTCTATACTCCATCTCTTCTCTTAACTTAGAACCAGAGAGAGAGAGAGAGAAGAGGGGAAAGAAAAAGATAAGAAAAAAGGGAGGGAAGAAAAAAGGGAGGGAGTAATGAAGAGAGAGAAAAAGAGAGAGGCTTGTCTGCTTCCGTTAGTAGATTACAGAAAAGGACGGCTTCTCTGACAGGAGCAATATCCTGAATCCCCACCAGTCAATCATCTTGGAGGTAACCTAAGTCTCTGAAACTCAAATAGTAATCTTCTGTTTTCTCTCAGCAAGGAGCCAGATGCCTCCAAACAAAAGGGCAAGACCTATAGATCATTAAGTTGACTGGAGAATTCATAAAATTGATCAGGGATTCTCCTGACTTCTCTTTACACTTCAAAAATAATAATCATAGCTATAGCTTGCATGTTTGTGGTATTGTACAATTTGTAAAGTGACACTGTGAGATGGGCAGGTATAGTATCTCCATTTTACAGAAAAGGAAACAGAGATTCAAAGTCTCAGGACCAGGACTCAAAAACAGAATCTTCAGACTCCCTATCCTGAGCACTTACTTCTATATACTGTGCAATTTTCCCTTTTTGAAAACAAATCTCCAAACCCTTTCCTGACCCCATCACCTTTTTCTAAATAATTTTCTTTCTTTTCAGGGAGCTAGTTGTGCTTGGGATACAGCACTGTGTGAGGGAGTATAACTTTGGGCAGGCCATTTCCCCTTGCTAAGGAAATGTTTCCTTAGTTTCTTTACCTATAAATGAAGAGTGTTCACTTTATGATTTTTCCCAGGCCTAACAAGGAAGAAAGGAAGGAAGAGAGAGAGAGAAAGAGAGAGAGAGAGAGAGAGAAGGAGAAAGATGGAATAAAGGAAAGAAAGAAGGAAGGAAAAGGAAGAAAGAAAGAAAGAAAGAAAGAAATAGGTTGGAGTAGGAAGAGACTTCTCCTCTATAAGAAGGAGGGAGTTGAGGTAAATGGCAGGTCTGATGAAATGGGACTGCTGCCTTGTTCTCCAGCCCGAGATAGGAGGAATGGATAGATTGGCTGCCAAGAGAAATTTGGGCTCAGCAATTTCATTTTGCAGTTGGCAGTTTTCCCAGTTGTGAGAAAGAGAAAAGACGCTTGACTGGCTTTAAAACAAAGGGAAATTTTAAAACTTACCACTTTTCCCCCTCTCTAATGGCTAGGATTCAATTCTCAGTTAATAACCCTAGGCCTGCTCTCCTTGCTCTGATCACTCTGGGTAATTTGTGATAATACCAGGAGAGTATTGCTGTCTTCCAGCTCTCTGAAGGGATAGCAAGTGAAAGAGGGATAAGATTTGTATTGCTGGGCCCCAGAGGGCAGAACCAGCATTAACACATTGAAGTCATAGGATGATAGACTTTAGTTCAGTCTAAGGAAGAAGTCTAATGATTTGAATGGTCCCAATAGAGAAGTCTGCCCTAGGATGGGGTAAGGAGTTCTTCATCTCTAAGGCTGTTCAAGAAAGGGCTTCAATTCACTTCAATTCAAAACTCAAATTCAAATGAAGAACTTAATATGTATATAACCCTGTGTTAGGTTCATAAGGGAAATTAAAAGTTTAGAAAAGACTCCATTTCTGCTTTATGGTACTTACAGTCTAGTAAGTCTTGCATTGCTGAAAGGAGCCCAGTCTATCAAAGTTAGTCATCATACTTACGTTGTATCTGTAATTGTGTACTAATTTATCCTGGTTCTGCTCTTCTCACTCAACATCAGTTTATATAAGTTTCTCGAAGTTATTATGAAGTCCATTTGCTCCTCATTTCTTATAGCACAATAGTATTCCATTTCATTCATATACCACAACTTGTTTAGCCATTCCCCAATTGATGGGCATCTCTTTGATTTCCAATTCTTTGTCACCACAAAAAGAGCTGCTATAAATATTTTTGTATATATGGGTCATTTTCCCACTTCTATGATCTCTTTGGGATACAACTCTAGACGTGGTATTGCTGGGTTAACTAGCTCTTTAAAAAAAAAAAAACAGAGGCAGCTAGGTGGTGCAGTGAATAGAACACTGGCCCTGGAGTCAGGAGGACCTGAGTTCAAAAAAGAACTCAGACACTTAATCAATACTTACTAGTTGTATGACCTTAGGCAAGTCACTTAATCCCAATTGCCTTGTGTGCCCCCCTCAAAAAAATGTATACATCATAACTTTTATGTTTAATCTGCATTAGTTATATTTCTCCATTGCTTTCTTAGGACTTGAAAATCAACAAAACAACTAATCAAGCCCTAATTCATAATATTTGCCAATTTCTGAGGTATAAATGTTCACACTGAAAATTTAACAATCAGCCCAAGAGCCAGTTTGAGTTGGCTCCAGCCTGTCCCTCCATAGGACACATACAGAAATCGCTATAATACAAAGTATTTATATTGTATTTTTGCCTACTGAACTACCTATCCTCAAAAAGCCCAAGTCTAATATTATCTGTTCTGAAAAGCTTTCCCTGATTTCCTTGTCAGTAACGATCTTTTCTCTTCAATCATATTTGGCTTGTACTTCTCTTACACACTTATGTTATTTTGTATGATAGTGATTTCTGTATCAAAAATCAGTGCCAAATTTAAGGAGAGAATAAAAATGAGAATATATAGTATGTAATTGAGGCAGTATCAATTTGATCTAATTAAAACAAGCAATTAATACAAAAAATGGGACACAGATAAAAGAACAAATATCAACAGAGGGAACCACCATTTCCTATGGAAGTTTAACTGATGTAAATTAGTTGCCAGAATAAAAGGAGCAAAAGATGCTATAAGTCACCTCAGTTAACAAATACTTGATCTCCTTGTCAAGGAGAGAGATGTGAAAATTAATGGAAAATTAATTTAGAACATAAATTTGTTTTGAAATATGGAAGACGAATATGAATGGTATTACAGAATAGCCAGAAGTAGTAGAAGGAAAAGTGAGTCTAAAGGAAGTTTGGTATGAGACTCAGTTAAGCCATTTCATCCTAAGGGCATTGAAGGAAAAAAGTGAAAGAACAGACAAAAATGGAAAAACAAAAAAAATTTTTATAACCACTTCTATTATATCACTATGACAGTGGAACCATATTTGGTCTATGAGATCACAGTCCCCATGTGTTACACGAGGAAGTAGATATGGCACTAAACACAATAAAATTGGACTAGACCAAGTGTGCATAGAAATCCAGAGAGGTTCTAGGGGCACCATATTTTTAGGACACTGAGATATTGATTATCTAGATATTTGAAAGTAGAGGAGGATACTAAGTGTTTGTAAAAGTGAACACACACATATACAGAAGTTATGGCTACTGAAAAAGGTGACCCCCTAAATAATGACATTTATGTAGTGCTTTAAAGTATACAAATTGCTTTACATATATTATATCATTTAAGCATCACAGCAACCCTAAGAGATAAGTACTATAGGTATCATGACCCTCATTTTGTAGATGACAAAACTGAGGCTCAAAGGAAATATCAGAATAATTTACACTCATATTGAAAGTAGCCTTAGTACAGGTATGAGGAGAGACTATTCAGGCTTTCACAAGCATGTGATACAATAAGCTATTATAGTCACACCAAAAAGAGCATAATCTCATTGTACTGATGTTTTGTTGACTTTAGAAAGCGTTTGATTTGGCAGAACAAATTGATGCCCTAAAGGCTCTCCTCCAACAAAGCATCTTCCTGACATATCTTAAAATCATATAAGATTACAATAAATATGCCATAACAGAAATAAAACTCTGTTTGATAACCCTTTGATTGTTAATATCAAACAGGCTACAAAACAGGGAAATGTACACTCAATGAAATCATTTGCTACTCTTATAAGGAAGGAGGAGGGGTTCCCCATTAATGATGAAGTCATTTAGATTTCCGTGTTTAGGTGACTCTATGTCTACTGGACCCATCCTTGGAACATTTCAAAGGATCCTAAATGAGACCCAAGATCACTCAAAAAAAGTTTAATATAATTATTCACACAGGAAAAACCAAATGAAAGGAACAGTCTAGACTATGATATGTTGCTGGATGGGTGACCCAATGAGTTTATGTGTATGTATGTGTTCATACATGTATTTCTTGTTGTTCAGTTGGTTTTAGTTATGTCTGACTCTTTATGACCCCTTTGGGGATTTTCTTGGCAAAGATACTAGAGCAGTTTGCCATCTCCTTCTCCAGCTCATTTTACAGATGAGGAGACTGAAGTAGACATGGTTAAGTGACTTGCCAAAGGTCACACAGCAAGTTAAGTATGTGAGGTCAGATATGAACTCGGGAAGATGAGTTTTCCTGACTTTAGGCCTAGCACTCTAGCACTGCGCCACCTAGCTGCCCCATATCTATCTATATCTATATCCATATCTATACACATATATGTCTACATATATGTGTGGCATACATAGCATTATATATAATATTCATCTGAAAATGTATATAACATACACACATATAAAATATATACATTATATATAATATATTTCTCTATCTATATTGGATTGATACTGTAAATAGACAATGAACTGGGCCCAGAATTAAATAGTTGAAAGAGACTGAGCTAGATTACATTTGGGAAATTTCACAGTGGTTTTAATGATGTCAAGCTTTTCCCAAAAACACCTTTTTTAATACTAATATTCTTCTAGCAATTCTATATTACCAGCAAATCATAGAAGATGACAATCATTAAAGAGTTACCTTTGTGATCACTCAAAGGGCAAAGCAGAAACAAACACATGGTTGACATGGATAGATTGCAGCAATGATGTCAAAGACATCATGAAAGAGATATATAACTGGAAAAGAAATTGTTATCAGTCATGCAGAAAACCCTTTTCTCTATAATCAACTCTATCCTCCTCTGTAGGACTTTACAACCTGGCCCCAGCCTATCTTTCCAGGCTCATTATGCATCATTCCTCTCTCCACACTCTGCAGTCCAGTCAAACTGGCCTTCACTCGCTTTGTCATAGACAATAACTCATCTTACATCTCTATGACTTTGCACTGACTGTCTTCCAATTTTGGAATCCATGTACTTAGCCTCATAGAATCACTCACTTCTCTCAAGACACAGACATCACCTTCTACAGGAAACATCGCCTGATTCCTCTCCAATTGCTAGGGTCCTTTTTCACTACTTTGTATTTAACTACCTCTGCACGTGCATGGGCACGTGCGCAGGCACACACACACACACACACACACACACACACACACACACACACACACTCACACACACAGATTGTAAATTCAGGAGCAGATCTTTCACTTTCACATTTAAGTCTCCAGGGCTTAAGTGCCTAGCACAGAGCTTTGCACATAGCAGGTACCTTAAAAAATGCTTTCTTGCTCAATGTGCTCCCTTGGTAACCTACAGAATATTAAAAGGTCTGGAAAAAGACGGCTACTACAATGGGTGGCCCCTCTGTGAAGCATTTATGAGAGGACATGGACAAAAGTAGCATAAGATAAAAAGACAAAAACCAATTGGATTGCAATCTTTTAAGTCAAAACCCATGCCAATAAAATCAGAGATCCAGCAAACTATCAATCTATTGGCTAATATGAGTTTGTAATCCACTAAAACCAAGAAATGTTTTTTTCAGATGAATGCCATCTAGCTAAGCTTTCTCCAAGTCAACAGGCCAGGGTGACTAATTTGATACATGTGTCAATGTTGAATCTGAGTTTTTGGAACCTCAGTTACCTGGAGGATGATGTTGCCATTTTGATAAAAATAAGGAAGCTCAAAGGACAGGGAAATAGAGGAGGAAGAGGACCTGTTTTGAAGAGGAGGGAAGAAGGTTTAGCTTTAGGTACATTGTACTTGAGTAGACAACCAAGTGGAGATAAATGACAAGGGGTTGGAGATATAGATCTGCAGGTCAGAGAAAAGACAGGACTAGATTTACAGATAGAGGAAAAATCTATGTAGAAGTGATAACTTAAGACTTTAAGACCTATGAATGCTTAAAATTACTGAGGGCTAGAGTTGGGGAGTGTCAGGGGAGGGAGAAGAAAAGGGGAAAAGAAAAGGAGGAGAGAGAGAAGAGAATAAGAAAGAAAAGAAGGGAAGGGGGCAGAGTACAACCTCTTTGGGATGCCCACATTTAAAAGACAATGCTGCTAAGTTCCTAGGACAGAGGCTCTTTGCCCTTTGACCCTCTTTTGTTATTCCTAATGATGGAACAAGAGGTCTGGGGACCTAGGATTGCCCAGTGGCCACAGTCAGTTAAGGAAAACATGCAAGGAGCAGTAGTTGCAAACAGGCTAACAGCAAACAATTTGTTCTCTCCCTGAGAACAGACCAAGGAAAAAAAAAATCAATTCTCTCCCTCATTGTCTCAAAACAATCTTCTTGTTGAAGTAGGGCGAATAGGATTTCACATATTGGAAAATTTATTCCCAGATGCCTCTTTATAGGGAGATCGAGTGGACTTAGAGCCAGAAAATCTGGGTTTGACAATAATTAGCTGACTGAAAAAGGCAAGTGACCTCCCCCCTTTAAGCCTCGGTTTCCTCATCTTTAAGATAAGGATAACAATACATGCATCATCTCCTTCGATATATTATTTTAAGGATCGGTTAAGTCATATGTATAAAGCATCTTGTAAGTTATAAAGTGATATATAGGAACATGAGCTATTATTATAATACTGGCTGTCAACTTTTACCTTCTCTAGGCCCCTCCTATTCCCACAAAGTAACCATGAGGCCTTCTGGCTTTAGAATCTGCTAAACTGGCAAAAATCCCTGAGAAGTAAGACTCGAGATGTCATTTCTCCTCTTTCTGAGTTGGTGTGGAGCCAGGATTAGGCTCCCTAAGACCTGGACCCTAGTCAAAGAGATCATAAGATTCATGGTACCATATTCAGACTTGCAGGGGGACTTAGAGATTGCCTAGAGATGAAATGACTTCTATAAGGTGACATAGTAAATAGAAGAACCACGATTCAGACTCAAATCAAAATAGTTTGCTTGCTTACTTATATTAATAACCTTAATAGAAGTCATATTAAGGCTTGAAAAAGTGCTTTTCCTGCAATAATCCTATGAGGTAGCAGTAGAACTGTTATTATCCAAACTTTATAGATGAGGAAACTGAAGCTCAGAGAAATTAGGTAACTTGACCATATTCATACAGCTAGAAAGTATATGATGAGGGATCCAAAATCTTAGTCCAGGTTTAACATACTTTCCACTATGCCACATAGATTTTTTAATTGTGGGCAAGTCATTAACCTCTCTAGCTAGGTCTGTTTCTTTTTCTGAAAAATAAGCAGGTTGGGATACTCTCACAAAAGAAATTCCTACGAAACAAACATAAAAAAGGAAGAAAAGAGAGATCTTGACTAAAGAAATCAATATAGATGCACAGGGAACTGATCAAACAATTACTTTCTTTTTTTTTTAAAGAAATGTATATACAAAAAAAAAGGAGAGATAGCTAATAACGAATACAAAAAAATGGTACAGCCCTTAAAGAATATATTGATACTTCAACAGATCTATGATCTCATCAATGTGGATTCTTCTTCCAGAGTATAACCTATCCATCCCTCCTCATCCTATGGGTCCATGTCCTCCCATCTATTCCCCACAGAGATTCCACCA
The DNA here is from genome assembly GCA_028627135.1 of Pseudochirops cupreus. Taxonomy (NCBI): domain Eukaryota; kingdom Metazoa; phylum Chordata; class Mammalia; order Diprotodontia; family Pseudocheiridae; genus Pseudochirops; species Pseudochirops cupreus. The sequence continues at coordinate 309,902,892 of CM053583.1, forward strand.
ATCTTCTCGGGGTCTCCCTCTAGATTTCTTGACTTTGTGTGGATGCATACTAATGGAATATATGGGCTGCTCATCATTTCTTCCTCACTTTTGCTATGTGACCAGCTCATATTTATTTCAGGTCACATGTCTCTCTGATAATATTCTTTTTTTTATTTTATTTTTTTTTATTTACTTATTTACTTTTAATTTACAAGATTCAGTTCCACAATCACTTGAGTTTCAGATTTTCTCCCCTCCCTGCCCCCCCCATGGTGGCGTGCAATCATGTATAGGATCTGCAAATACTTTCACATTGTACAATAGTTTGGTCATATAGAAGGGTTGTAACCAATGAGTGATCTGATAATATTCTTTATGGCACTTCTGTACCATCCTTCATTGATAATGTGTTGCAGCCTGCTCTTGCCATCATGTACTTCTCCATTATATATTCTCCTTGATCCTTGTTTTTGTTTTTTCCTCTAATTTGGTATTGATTTTGATATTCGCTCTAACAAATCAGTGTCTGTACATAGATGGCTGATTCAGAAATGATTCCTATATAAGTAAATAGTTGTTTCCTATCTGTTAAAATACAATCTTTTTTTGTGCGTGTATATGCTACGTTATATGGTGCTCTCAATTTCCAGGCATCTGACTCTTCTCTTGAAGAGTATATTCAAGACATATAGACATGAAGCTTTTTCATACTCGACAGCTTTTGGTCTGTTTTGATTCTGAATCCTAAGCCATATTTTCCAATATATTTTTCATCATCCTACCCTATGTCCACCTTTTCACTGAATTCCTTGGTTATCATAGTATATATGTAATGTGTTTTGCAAACCTCAAAGTGCCATATAAATGCTAGCAATAGATAATGGCACAGAAGCTAAAATTATTCTCTTTTTAAAACTATTACACTTTCTTTTTTTATGAACAAAAAGCAATTTTCTCTCCCTCCCACCTCCCCCCTCCCCCACCATTTAAAAACAAAAGCAAAAGCAAAACCCTCATAACAAACATGCATTGTCAAACAAAATAAATTTCCACGTAGCCATGCTCAAATAATATCTATATCATTTTGCCCCTTGAGTCCACCAGCTTCCTCTTGGGATGGTGGATAGCAAGCTGCTGTTATTTTCATGGTCATTTTTTTTTAGCAAAGCTTATCATCAGCCCAGCAATACAAGATGGCCAAATGACCCATAATAATAATATTAGCATCAATAGCTAGAGTTTTCATAGCACTTTAAGGTATGCAAATCACCTTTAAAATATTAGTTCATTTTATCCACACAACAACCCTGGGAGAGGAGGTACTATTATTGTCCCCATATTACAGATGAGGAAACAAAGGCAGAAAGAGATAAAGTGACTGGCCAGGGGTCACACAGCTAGTAAGTTTCTGAGACTGGATTTGAACTCAGGTGTTCTTGACTCCAGGTCCATCATTCTATCAGCTGTTCTACCTAGCTGCCTCTAGATATCTCACTGAATAGACATTTTTTTGTTGCTTTTGGATGCTTTTAGATAAACCTGATAACTCAACTTCTTTTTTTTCTTCACCAAGAAGAGCTTGTGAGCCATCCTTCCTTTAACTGTAACCATCTTTTGTCTTCTAATTTCATTTGTAGTCAAAATGTCAAGAGTGATAGAATTTAGTTTTTCCAGTAGTGTTTGCCCTCATTGGTCACTGGACAAGGATCATACATTTCGAGTATCAATAGCTAAGTTAATATTTATAGATAGTCTAAAAATCATGAAACAACCTTTTCTACCACTCTGACAATATCACTACAGAAGTGCAAGTCTTAGGAGTAATTTTATATTTTTCTTTGTTTCTTGATTGGCATAACCAAAGAATTCATTGCTTAGTATCTAGGCTACTGGCGGTGAGCCTTTCCATACTTGGGTAGGCCAGTTCTCAAAAATATAGTCTGTTGTTGTTGGGATCATACTTGAAGTCTTCCCAGCAAAACAGAATCTATCAGAGTTTCCATCTACTAGCATAGCCTTAGAGACTGCCACAATGAGGTATTGGAGTAGGATTTTGTGAACAAACCAAACTGGAAGCCCAAGGAATTGTAGAGGAAGAGCTGGAGGCATCTTTCAGGCTTGTTTTGTCTAAAATGTTGAGCCAAAACTCTCTATTGTATTAATCAAGAAGAAATGCAAACTGGTATTGATCAATGTCTTCAGAAGTTTCTGGATATTATAAGACAGAATTCTTTTTCCTGCAGAAAAGGTTGTAGTCTGTGCAGAAACCTTTAAAAATAGTGACAGGAAGTCTAAAGCTCAGAAAGAGCGGGGGCTGGCAATGAATACTAAAGATAATGAAAACTGGGTTATTGTAGAGATTTTTTTTAGCTCTGTTAGAAATAAAAGGAAGATTACCTCCCATGGTTATTTGTCTGTTGTCTCCCCTCATTAGAATGTAAGTTCCCTGAGAGCTGTTCTTCCCTTTCCTTGTATTTCTAGTGGTAAGCACAATTCCTAGGGCAGAGTAAATACTTAACAAAGGCTTGTTGAATGGCTGACAGATTAAATATTGCTGGAGTGAATGGGATGATAAGATGACATCAGAAAGACAGAACTACTCATTTCATATTTTGCTTCTGTCTTCTCTATAAAGGATAAAATGAAAATGGTAAACAGAGAATTAAAAACCTAAGATAAATGAAGAGAGAGTAATAAACCACTAGGCTACCCTTAAGAGGTCTGTATGAACTAGAATAATGGTCAACATCTAATAAAATGAAATGTATAGGCATGTATAGTCCTACCTAAGGTTCAAAAAAATCACTTGCATGAGTACGAAATGGGGAAGATGGAACTAAACAATAGTTCATGTGAAAAAGATGCAGAGTTTTTAGTGGATATATTTGAGTTTATAGTGTGACATCAAAAAACCTGCTATCTTAGGCTCCAGTAACAGAGGCATAGTATGCAGAACAAGGGAGGCATTTCATCAACAATTGTTGACTGTGCATTGTATTCTATTCTGGTCAGACCACCTCTGGAGTATTATGTCTACCTTGGGGTACCGTGTTTTAGGAAGGACTGACAAGCTGAAGTATGTCCAGAAGAGGGCAACAGACTGGTAAGTGGGCACATTATGAAGAAACTGAGGGTATTTAGCCAGGAGAAGAGATAGGGAGAACATAGTAGTCTTTAAATATTTAAAGACTTGCTGCGTGGAACAGAGATTAAACTTATTCTGCTTTACTCTGGAGAGAAGAACTGGGAGCAAGGGGTGAAAGATATAAGGAGTTATCATTTGGTTCAATCCAGTAAAGTAAAGCTTATTAGCAGTTACAGTTCTCTAATAATGGGAAAGATTCAGGTAGACTCTTATTTTTAACAAATAAATTTTCACTAAAATTTTGTTTTTACATCACCTACATTTCCCAATGGAGACTTTTCTATTCCCTCTCAAAGAATTATTCCTTCCTATCACAGAGTTAGTGTTAGAGCTAGGATTTTAATATAACTTTTCTGATTCCACAGCCATTTGTAATACATAACAGTACTTTCCCAGTTTAGTAAGCACATAATACCCCAGTCACATCAAAACATGCATTTAGAGTTATTTGAAGAAACAAAAGGCCAAGAATAACCTGAGGTTAAAATACATAAGGAATACATGTGAGAGTCTGGGATGGTCACCTGCCTCCTAGAGTCATAGAAAAAGCATTCTTGGGGCAGCTAGGTGGTGCAGTGAAAAAAGCACCGGCCCTGGAGTCAAGAGGACCTGAGTTCAAATCCAGCCTCAGATACTTGACATACTTACTAGCCCTGTGACTTTGGACAAATCATTTAACTCCAGTTGCCCTCTAAAAAGCGAGAAAAAGAAAAAGCATTTAGGTCTGCAGTCCAAGGACCTGATTTTGAATTTGAGTTTTGCAAACTTATTGAATCTGCAGTTGGACTAGTGACCTCTGAAGTCCACTCTAGTTTGAAATCTTTTGAATTAGGATGATACAGGCAACAGAGTGCTAAATTCATGCATGGCATTGAGACTGAAAAAGAGCAAGACAATCACTGCCACAGCACACACCTTATCTCTAGAATTGGTCTTTGAGAGGAAGTGTGGTATGGTGATAAACAGCCCTGGAACTGGAGAGGGAAGCTCTGGGTTTGAATCCTAGCTCTGCTGCTTATTTCCTGTGTGACAGGTCACTAAATCTCTCTTCTCCTAAGTTTCTTCATCTGTAAAATAGGGCATTGATGATCTCTGAGGTCCATTCCAGCTTTAAATCCAATGAAGCCTATATGCTTGGCTATGACAAGGATGTGAGGAGACATTCCTATTAAATGTGACCCACCAGGGTTAAATAAACTAAGAGTCAGGGCCTGGGCATAGGGTTTTTCTCTACTCAATCATCTCTCCATCTTTTCCTTTTTTGAGAAGACCTAGTCCTAAGCCTCAATTTTCTCACATAGCATTGGCCTTATAGCCACATAAGAATGGGCCAGATCTTACTTGTAGGATTCAAGAGAAATTGATTTCTAGTATCAATAATGATGGCTCACACTTATGGAGTTCTTTAAGGCCAGCAACCCTCTGAGGTAGGCATAGCAAGTGTGACAGGGAATATGGACTAGATGTATTCCAGCAGTGCTATGGAGGATATGTCTATCTACACATGACTCATTGTCAAGCTTTCTACAACCTATTGCAAAATGGGCTGTCAATTAGTTAATTAATTGACCAGACAGGGAGTGCAGTACATTTTGGCCACCAGACCAACGGCTGTGTCAGAGGGTGCTCACTGCCTATGTACCCAATTTCCCAATGTTACATAACATTATCAGAGGGCACTTGCTTGTGAGCTCTTAGATTCTTCCCCCTCTCAGTACTTGATTAATTCCCTTATTAACATAAGGGAATGGAAATGCAACTTTGCTCTGAAAATTTTAAATCATGCGAATTTCAGTTTGGCTCACCCCCTCCAGGCTGTGTTTGGAAGATTCCCTTCAACACAACTGTGTCTCTAGATTTCATGTTCCATAAGCAATTCACACTATGTTGATGAACACTTTTATTGTACAAAGACAAAGAATGATATACTTGTTAACATCTACTCCACTGAGTGTTTGCCCTGATCACCAACCATCCACCCTCCTGACTGCTTTATAAAACAAAACCTCCTGCTATGCTTCCCATTTTCCCTAAGTGGTGAATAGATTTGGGGCAGAAGTTATAAAACTGGGGACTCTTTCAGAAATCAGGGGACTCAATTAACTGAGATAAAGAAAAGGTGTGAGGGGATAAGGTTTGTTCTCCCACTGTCTCACTAGTTGACTTCAGTTCTCAAAGGCTGGAACTACAACAATGCATCTAGGTTCACATATTGTTCTGGTCTGAAAATGTTGGTCTGAACATAGTGGCCAATCACTCTTTGTGACCAACATGGGTGTCATGGCTGTCTCTCTGTCTTTTGCTTTCTTGGGTTTTCCAAAACTCAGGGCAAGGAGTCTTTTTAAGAACAAAGACATTTTCACGGTCTATCTGCCTACATAAAGCTTCCCTTTCCTTTGCCTCTCTTTCCCCTTCAACATTTCCATGAGAGCATTTGAAACAATACTATTCCCATTTTATAGATCAAGAAACTGAGGCTCAGGACTTGAACCCAAATCATAACATTTAGAATTAGAGAGCACCTGAGAAACCACTTAGCATCTTAGAAACTCCTCCTTCTTTTTACAAATGTGAAAATTAAAACCCATAGTGGCTTTGCCCAAGGTCACCCAGGGGATAAATAACAGAGCCAAGATTCAAACCAAATTGACTACTGATCCATTGTTCTTTCCATCATATTGCACTGCCTCTTCTTTGGAAAGGTTTGAAGTTACAAATGCAAGCTGTGTCAGAATCTAGAGATCTGTACAGAGATCATAACAGAAATACCAAGTGACTTCTCTGCAAACACCTATGTAAATCCATAAATGAAAATTACTGTGGTGCAAATTGAAGACAAAAGTCCTGAGGGTGTTGTCTAGAGAATCAAATGGGTAAAGTGGCTCAATCACTGAAGGACCGGGGAAAGTAGAAGGGGAAGAGGGAAGAAAGTCAAGGAGAAAGAACTGAAAAAGACTCCAAGATTATAAGCCTAGGGGTTTGGAAGGATGCTTGACAACAGTGGGATAACTGGGAAGGCAGCCATATGGACATGGGAAAGGACTCCAACAGACAAGGTTCTGAGAGAACATAGTGTAGAACTGACACACAATACAACAGAAAAAAATCCAATAGTAGAAGCCAGAAGACTTATTCTACCACTTATTATGTGAAGTTGGACAAATAACTTAATCTATCTTGGCCTCAGGTTCCTCATTGACAAAATGAGAATAATAACAGTTCACGGGGTTGCTGTATATATCAGATGAGACTTGTTGCTTAAAAGTGGAAAGTTTTAAAGGGCTATAGTCATCCAAGGCATTATTAGGGTTATCAGTTCCATCATTATTATGGTCATGTCAGCAGGTAATGTGTACTCAAGGGTTACAGAAATTAGAACCTTTGGAGGAACAAGGTCAAATGGAATATAAATGCTGAGAGAAGGCACCCTCAGGGCATGGATTCAGGTATAACAAGAATACTTGTACCTGGATTAGAAGTTTATTTCCATCTCTAAGAAGTGGGTGGTGAGGTTTGAGATAGGAAGAAGAGAAGAGATAGGGACCGAGAAGGTGCATAATTTATGAACTGCACGTCCAAGTCTTTCTCTTTTGGGAAAGGAGCAGTTATTCCAGTGGCATGCCATAAAATGGGAACAAAGAGAGAATCCTAAAACTGATGTTCTCAGAGCAGACAAAAGTGCTCATAGAAGGAAGAATCAGAAAACAACTCCATCACTACTCCCACCACTTGCCTGCCACAGGGCAAGGTAGGTAATGGAAATGACTTGGCCTCTGGGTCCGAGGCACCCCATGGGAAAAGATTCAGGTAGAATCTCATTCTTTTAATGAAATTTTATTGCTCTTTCATTTTTACATCACCTACATTTCCCAATGGTGCCTTCCCATCTCTTCCCAGATAGCATCCCTTGTACAACATTCAAAAAGAGGAAGAGAAAACGACTCAGGAAAACCGACTAACATAAAATAAAGTAACATTATATGCAGTGATCCATGTGCACAATAATCTTTCTTTTAAAAAAGGGAGAGAAGGAGCTGACTTGATATCTCTTCTTTGAAACCAAGTTTAGTCATTATTTCACAACATTCAGCTGTTGCTGTTCTTTCCATTCACATTGCTATCATAACTATAAAATGTTTTCTTGGATCTGCTTACTTTATTTTGTATCAATTCATATAATTTTGATATTTTTCTGTATTTGTCATATTCATAATTTTATAGCACAACAATATTCCATTACGTTTATGTACCACAACTTGATTAATCATTCCCCAATCCTCTCTAACAATCATTCTGTATCTCTTCTCCATTTTACAGCCAAATTCCTAGGAAAAGCTGTCTATACTTCCTCTTATCTCACACATATCTCAACCTCTTCTGACCTTGTCACTCAACCAGTATTGGGCGTGCTGATAAATGTTTAACAACCAGCTCCGCCCCCCCCCCCAAATATGCAAGACACTTTTCAGTTTTACCTGCATAATTAAAATTTTCTCTATCCCTTTCTTAAGTCTAGACAATCAACAAGACAATCAATCTAGACAATCAAGCCCTCATTTGTAGCGCATGGCTAATTTCTGAGGTATAAATGCCCACCAATCTTCCCAGCAGGTAGGTTAGAGCTAGTTCTAGCACACTCCTGCAACTTAACTGAAACTGATCTCTCCAGGTTTCCAACTGGCCTACTTGCTGTTCCTTATACATAGTATTCAGTCTCCTATCTCTGCCCCTTTGCACAGATTATCCCCCATACCTGAAATGCATTCCCTTCTCATTTCTATGGTTTAGAATCCTCAACTTCCCTTTGAAGCTTAGGTGTCACTTCTTATAGAACTTCCCTGGTCACCTCTGCAGTGACCCTGCCCCAAGTTTTTAAAAAATCTGCTTTGTCTATATTTCATATTTATTGCTATGTATATGTGCTATTTCTACCTTGAAGGTAGAGAATTTCATTTTTTACTTTTTTGTCCCCAGCCCCATGCCTGGCACATAGTAGGTTCTTGATAAATGCTTGTTGATTGATTGATTGGTTTCTTGATTAAAAAGTATAGATTGGTTATGACCTGCATCATTGAAGGTGGAACACACATTGATGAGATCACAAATCTATCAACAGATTAGAAACAGATGCATAAATACATTATACATACATTACCTATGTCTATCTATTATCTCTGTCTCAAAGATTAATGATTTCCTTATTGTAGATACTTCACCAAAATAGATTTCAGTCTTCCTATATCTTAGCAGTGAGGTAGCTAGATTGCACAGTAGATAGAGCACTAGACCTGAAATGAGAAAGACTTGAGTTCAAATCCAGCTTCAGACACTTACTAGTTATCAGACACCAGGCAAGTCATTTAATCTATGTCTGCCTCATTTTCCTCATCTGTAAAATGTAGATAATAATAGTACCTGTCTCTCAGGATTGCTGTAAGGATAAAATGAGGTAATATTTGCAAAGCTCTGAGTAAACCTTAAAGCTCTACATGGCTACTAGTTATTATTATTAGGTGCTTGGCAATCTGCCAGAATTGGTATGCTACTTGTATAGATAAACCTTAAGAACTAATTTCTTTCATATTCTGATAAGCATTACAGTAGGACTTAAGTAGGGAAGTATAATTAACCACTAGGTGGCACTGATGGCCACTAACCTGATCTTATTCACTGAGAAAAACCAGAAACTCAGTTCCATGCTCACTCTTGTGGTTAAGGCACTCTATTCTACTAGGAGAAATGCCAAGCTCTTTGTGGTTTTCAAAGAATGGATGACCCCATTGGGATGACACCAATGGATTCCCAAACCCTACCTCTCTTAGTGAACATGCCAACTCATGATCTAGGACATATAATTTACTCCAAGTCTCCATTTTCCTGTGATTTAGAATATTTCATTTAGCCCTAGATACCTGACCTTGGCATAACGGAGTTTCCTCACAGGAACAGACAAAACATGCTTAGCTGTATATAGACCTTTCTTGGCATAGAATCAATAAAATCAATAATAAAACATCTACTGCCCCTACAGATTCCCAGACACAGAAATTTTCCAGGCATTCCAAATCCAGCAGTTCTTGGCTTATTGAGTGCCCTATGTCTTCTCTTCCTCCAAGCAAAAGCAAAAGAGCATAGTTAATACAAGATAGTTCACAATTAATCCAGCAAGGGGGGCGGAGCCAAGATGGTGGCGTAGGAGCAGCAACATATTGCAGCTCTCACATAGCCTCCCCAAAATACCCATAAAATATGACTCTAAACTAATCCTAGAACTCCAAAATGCACGCAAATATACTTTCCACTAAAGTCAGCTCGGCTACGAGGAACCATATCAGCACTGCGAACCGAAACCAGCCTGGCCTGAAGCCCTGGCTGAGCCCCGAGGGCGGCTGGACGAGAGGAGCTGAGCCCCAACTGGAGCTTTGGGTGAGGGGATTGGCAGCAGCTGCAGCAGTGTTCAGAACTAGGTCAGTGGAGCTTGCGAGGTCGTGGGAGAAAAGCAGTCTGGCCGAGAAGCCTCCAGGGCTGAGAAGCGAAAAGGCAGAGGTTCTGCACCTGCTTCTGCATTGCAGCTTCAGCGCTCTTGGCCTGCAGACTGCAGGGGGACCAAGCGATCGTTCAGAGGCCAAGTGCTCTCGCGTTGAGCGGCCTGGATCCAGATCACGGTCTTGGGCTTTGGTCTTGTGGGTCTTCTTTATCCAGTGAGCCAGAAGTGGGGGAGGGACCCAGCACCTTCCTGAGAGCTACAGAAGCCGGGAGGACCCCAGCAATTTGAGACAGAGCTTTCCCTTCTGAAAGCAGAGCCCCACAGAGATTAAAAAAAAAACCATGGACTGACCAACTATGAATAAGAATAAGCATAAGAAGCAAAGTAAGAACAACAACCAAACCCTAGATTCCTTCTTTGGGGAAAAGAAAGATCATGGCAGAGAGAGGGAAGAGGACAGTGCAGCCAGAGCTCCCCCACCAGGGGCTTCCAATAAACATGAAGATTGCCTTAAAGCTAGAGATGATCTGAAGAAGGATTTTGAAAACCAGATAAGAGAAGTGGAAGAAAAATTGGGAAGAGAAATAAGAATGTTGCAAGAAAATCATGAAAAGAGAATCAGCAATCTTACTGAAGAAATTAACACTC
>CM053583.1:309913653-309948755 GCA_028627135.1 Pseudochirops cupreus
AATTCTGAAGGAATTATTCTCTTCAGAAAGCTTTTGAGATTCTTTTTTCATCTGGCAAATTCGACTTTTTAAGGCATTCTTCTCCTTATTGGCTTTTTGGGCCTCTTTTGCCATTTGAGTTAATCTGTTTTTTAAGGTATTATTTTCCTCAGTCAGATTTTAGACTCTCTTTTCATGATTTCCTTGCATCATTCTTATTTCTCTTCCCAGTTTTCCCTCCACTTCTCTTATTTCCTTCTTAAGCTGATCTATGGCTTTTAGGTAGTCTTCATGTTACTTGGAAGCTTTTGGTGCGGGAGTTCTTACTGTGTTGTCTTCCACTTGTTCCATGCTTTGATCCTTCTTGTCCCCAAAGAAGGAATCTAGAGTTTGGTTGCTATTCTTACTTTGCTTCCTTTGCTTGCTCATCTTGGCCAGTCAATTACTTGAGTTTTTAGCTTTGTAGAACTCTGCTTCCAGAGGGGAAGCTCTGTCTCAAATCGCTGGGGTTTTTGCGGCTGCCGGAGCTATTATGGGGATGCCTTTTTTTCACAGCCCCCACCAGCTTTGGCTCACTGAAAATGCACCCCAGGACCACCACCCAAGACCACTATCCAGGTCCAGGCTGTTCAACGCAAGAGCACTTAGCCTCTGAACAATAGCTTGGACCCCCTGCAGTATGCAGGCCAAGAGCTCTGAAGCAGCCACGTGGAGGCGGCTGCAGGGCCAGCGCTTCTGCAGCTTCCTTGCCCTGAAGGTAGTTCAGCTGGACTGCTTTTCTCCCCCAAGTTTAGCTGAGTTCCACTGACCTTTCACTTAGTCCTTGTTTCTTATGACTTGATAATTCTGGAAACTGCGAGAGCTGCTGCTGATTCACTCTCCTGAAGGCTGCAGCTGCAGTTTGTCCTGGCTGCATGGGGCCAAGCCGTGGTTTCCGGCTGGGCTGGTTTCGGCTCCCAGCACTGAGATGATCCCTTCCTGCTGAGCTGCCTTCAGTGGGAGGTGTATTTTTATGAGTTTTAGAGCCCTAAAATTTGTTTAGAGTCATATTTTCTATAAGGGTATTTGAGGAGGCTATGTGGGAGCTGTGGAACCTTGCTACTCCTATCCCACCATCTTGGCTCTGCCCCCCCCCATCAAATTTCTTGAAAAAAATTGTTTATATATTTTTTTCTGTCTCATTGGCTTCAATGCAGTCAAAGTTTAGTTTCTCCCTCTCTAGTGAAACCCCTTTCTTAGGGATCATCAGTCACTTGACCACCAAATTCAAGGACTTTTTTCAGTCCTTTTTTTTCTTGACCTCTCTGTAGCTTTTATTAGAGGACTGAACAAGTCACCTGTTTAAAAAGCCTTAAATAACTTCCCTTTCACTTCTTAGATAAAATGCAAACTCCTTAGAGGCACATTTAAAACCACAACATGGTTTTAACCTACCTTTACAACCTTATCTCACATTATTGGTACTGTTTCCCAAACTTGACTTCATCCTTTACCACTAAGCAATTGTAAAAACCATCCTTTCTATCTGGAATGAACTCCTCCATCCTTGTCTCTACCTGTAGAAGGGAGCAGAACTGCTATGAGCATGGTAGAGAGAAAGTCTGGAGAGGAGTAGAATTAGAAGTGAAGTGTGCATAGTAGTGGCCCACCATGCAGCTTCATTCACTCCCACAGTTTCAATCATCACCTTTATATGTAGGACTTTCAGATTTCTTTTATGTGCTTCAGACCTACCTGAATTTCTAGCCATCACCTCATTGTTTTTCCTCCTGAATTTTGCTCCTGATTTTACCGTTTCTGTCTATAGCACCACTACTCCATCTCCCATGTTCAAAACCTTGAACACATCTTTGTTCTTTCTCCCTTACTTCTTTAAATCCTGTTACTTGATGAGTCCAGTAGTTCCCATCATCGCAATATCTCACCTCTTCTCTTCTCCATATTGTCTGCCAGAAAAATCTCATCATGTCACTTCTCTGCTCAGAAAGTTTCATTGTTTCATTGTGGCCTCCTGGGTAAGATTTAAATTTGATTTGACGCTCTCCACAATTTGACACCACCCTACTTTTCCAACTTTATTCCTGCTGTACATTTCGTGTTGGAGCTAAATCTGACTTTTTTCAGTAAGTAAGGATCTGTGAGGAGAAAGAAGGGGACAGGTTCAAGAGATATTATGGAGGTATGTTGACAAGACTTTAGAACTTCTAATTAACCTTCATACTAAGTACTGGGAATAGAAAGGCAAAATCTCTGTCCTCAAGAAGTATATGTTCTAATGGGGAAAATGACATGTAAAAAACTAGGTACGTACAAGATATATACAAAATACATGATGCTAATATGAAAGGGGAAGGCATTCACAACCAGGAGGACCTAGAAAGTCTTCCTTAGAAGGTGAGATTTGAGTTATGTGAACCAAAGGAAGAATTAATACTAGAAGGACTAGAATGTTATAATATCTCAAAAGGATCAAGCTGCATGAATTGACATGAAGTAGTGGGGTTTTTTAAAGCAAAGAAAACAGAGATAAAATGAAAATTTTTATTCCAAATAAAATTAAAATATTTTGTGATAATTGATGCAACTAGTCCTTCTAGTGTTCAAGATGATTTTGGAGTTATTAACCTGGGTAAATAATTGACAAAAAAGGAAAATATCAGTTGTTGGAGGGACAGTAGGAAAACAGGCTCCTTAATGCACTATTGATAGAGCTGTGAATTGATCCAGTCATTCTATAAAACAGTTTGGAACTGTGCTCCCAGTCAGTAAATTATGCATATATGCCCTTTGACCTACTGATACAATGTACAAAAATATTTTATAGCAGCTCTTTTTGTGGTGGCAAAGAACTAGATCCTAAGAGGGTGTCCATCAGTAGGGGAAGGATTGAAAAATTATGTCGTGTGACTGTAATGGAATATTATTTCAGTATAGGAAATAATGAAAGGAACTGTTTGAGTGAAATCTGAAAAGACTTCTATAAACTGATACAAAGAGTGAAGTGAGCAGACCATGAGGACACTTGATGCAATAACAGCAATTACAAAGACAACTTGGCAAGACTTAAGAACTCTGATCAATGTAGTGACCAAGTATAATTCCAGGTGATAAAGCATGTTACCCATGTCTTTTTGGAGAAATGATGGACTTGGGGAAGAATGAGATATGTAGTTTTTAGACACGGCTAAGGTAGAAATTTATATTACTTAATTATGCATATTTGTTACAAAGATTGTATTTTTTGCAGTGGAAGGGGCAGAGGGAGGTGGAATAAGGAGAGTAAGGAGAGCTAAAGATAAGGGCTGCCAAAAAAAATAAGAGAGAAGAGAATCATTGAAACATGTTTGTGAAATGCCCAGGAGAATAGAAAGAATGCCAGAAGAAATCACAAATAAACAAGACAGCTTTAAAAGTAACATGTTGAAAAGGAAGCTTTGCATAAGATATTCACAGTTTGAAGTACAACCCTTTCTGTTCTAATATGTATATGGAAATCTTTGATTTTTTAAAATTAAAAATATTAGAAAAATAAAAATCTAAAAGAAAAAAAAGCTGGGTAAAAAGGTTTCAGGACAGAACCTTAAGGGACACTCAGGCTTAGAGAGTTTGTAAGGATGTGTAAGAAAAACCAGCGAAGGGGCTTAAAAAAGAACTTTCACAGGTTGTAAAACTAGGGCATAGCCATTGAATTCAGGCAAAGGATGCTACAAGTAAGATCCCATTCCAGTAATTCTCCAGGATTATGCAAACCTAGCCCAACTAGCAGAGTTCTGACCTCCAAGAGATACAGGAACACATCATTGAACAAATAAAAGGAATTGCCCATACCTAAGAGAGACTAAGTTGAGATTGGATAACATAAATTTCTAGTGGACCCAGTTGGCATGGTTGTAGAACTTCAAGCAGTATGAGTGGAGGAAGATAGTGGAGGTGACTCAGGGGTGGGAACAGGCAAGATATGAATGACAAGAGAATGAGGAAGAAGATATTCATGGATGGAGGATAATAAAGAATTTAATTGATTAACTGTAGGATGAAGAAAGGAAAGGAAAACTGAAGTAGGGGTGATAAAGTAGGGAAGAGAGAAAGAGATGGAAGGACCAGAAGTCATGGTGAGAGATGAAGGAATAGTGATAGAGAGAGATGCAAGGACCAGAGGGAAATTTCAGAAAGTGATCCTAGGCTTATAGATGGATATTATAGAGGAAGAAGTGATGATGAGCCAATATGTAATTTTCATCCTTTCTGAATCCAGTAACCTTTATCCAGGGGAGCAGTACCTGTGGAAATGGAGGGGAGGGATTGGGGGACAAGGACAGAGAAGACAAGAGGAATAAGCATTTATATAGCACCTACTGTATACCAAGCATTATGCTAAGTGGTTTGATTTTTTTTGTTTTTACAAATACTCATCTGATTGACACAACAACCCTGTGAGGTAGATGTTATTATTATCATCCCAATTTTGCAGCTGAGGAAACTGAGGTAAATAGAGGCTAAATGACTTAACCCAGGGTCACACAGCTAGTAGATATAAGAGACCAGATTTGAACTCAGGACTTCCTGACTCTAGATGGGGCCCTGAAAATTCCCAAGCACAGATCAACTGCCACTGACAGGCAGGCCAAACCACCACCACCACCTGGACCACTGCCTCCTCTAGACCTTGGAGAAAGCAGTTCAGGACCCCTTTAACCTAAGAGCGGCGAAGAAAGCTGTGTTTGCTCAGGGCCAATGCAATGGCCTTATGATCCCCCAATCCTCACTGCCATCATCCAGGGAAACAGCTTTTGTAGAGTTCATTCCAAGACAGTGAGGGATGAGGTATACCAGAACAGAAATCCTTAATCTTTCTTGTGTCATGGATTCCTTTGGCTGCCTGGTAGAACTTAGGGAACCCTTCTCAGAATTATGTTTTTATGTGGAAAAAAAAAGAAATGCATAGGATAAGAGAAAAGACCAGTTATTGACATATAGTTATCAAAAGTTTTTAAAAACAGACCCAAGTTTAAGATTCCTTAACTAACAAGAAAAAACTCCAGATTCCTTGACTAGAGGATTTTCTTTTCCCTTTGGTGCCTCTAAAGGGTCTAGCTTTTCTGATGGCCTCCTTCACAAGTTGGTAAAGACCTTCCCCTTCACTTAGGAGGGAAAGGAGAGCGTAAGTACTCATATAGTACCCACTTTGTGCAGGTCACTGTGCTGATTACTTTCTACAAATGTTACCTCATTTGAGCCTCCCAACAACTTTGTGCGGTGGGTGCTATTGTTGTTTGTTTTTTTACAGTTGAGGAGACTGATAAACAGTTTAAATGACTTGCCCAGGATCATATAGCTAATAAGTGTAGGGCACCAAATCTGAAATCAGGTCTTTCTGACACCCAGCGCTTTATCCACTGCCTCACCAGCTGCCTTTTAATACATCATTTAAGTGTGCTAATTACAAGACAATTATGGCTTATTTGTGTCGGGTGTCTAATCCTCCCACTAGACTATAAATTCCATTAGGGCAGGAATATTCATTCTCTGAACTTTTTATCTTCACCAAACCTAACTCAGTGTTATAGATTGTAGATATTTAGTAGATGGTTCTTGTTTAATACTGTTCTGTGTAGTATTTTGTAAATGAAATTGTACTATAAACAAATGGCTTCAATTTTGGTCTACTTGACAAAAGGCCTTATTGGCAAAAGCGATTTTGAGCTCTGGGCTTCTACCTCATGGTAACTGTTTTTTCATTGCTTAAATTTCTCTCTGAAATGATGATAATATCTTTACTTACTGTTTATTTTTTTTAGAATTAACAGTTGTTTAAACATATTGTGTTGAATCTGCTATAATTCTCCAGTGTCTTCTAATTTTTATTTTATATTTTCCAGTTTGGGGTTTACTTTGTCCTTGCCATAACCACTCATTGGTCTTACTGTACGAGGTCAGCCAATTCTGAATTGATTGCTGTGGTTGTTTTCTATGTGTTAAGATAACTTGAGACAATGAGAATTAATTAATTAATTTTGGTGCTATATCCAGTACCTTTGATTTCTTCTATCCAGTGCTTTATTTCTTGAAGAGAATTTTTGCGAGTAAGATGATGCTTTTGAGAAACTTTTAGGTACTCTTACTTCTTGATTTTGAACAATTCTTCCAACATAGTTTTCACCATCTTGCCTGTGTCCACTTTTACATTGAAGTCACTGAATAGCCAGTTTTATATGTTGATTTGGATATTCTGGGAAGTTCTTTCTGGACTCTCTCTCTAGTTTGTCTTTGTCACCAGCTGTTGAATTGTGAGATGTGATTATTTTTATAGTGGTCTTTTTTTTCTTAGATTTCTCATGAACATACCTTGGTGAAATAACTGAATATTCCATAAAATCATATTTTTTTATTATTTTATGTGCATGATAAAGTCAGTTATACCAACATTTGCTTCAACTCTGAGAAGAACCTGTTAACCGTCTTTCCATTCAGCCACAACTTCTTTATTTTGGGCTCATTTATAACCAGAATGTCAGTGTGTATATGGTTTGATTCTTGTCTTGGACAAAGATGACAAGTTAAACATAGAAATAGTTAAACTTAATTTTTGTAAATTGCTTAAGAATCATGATTCTTGGGGCAGCTAGGTGGTACAGTGAATAGAGCACCAGCCCTGGAGTCAGGAGGACCTGGGTTCAAATTCGGCCTCAGACACTTAACGCTTACTAGCCATGTGACCTTGGGCAAGACACTTAACTGCCCTGCCCCCTCCAAAAAGCAAAAAAAAAAAAGTGATATTAAAAAAAAGAATCATGATTCTTAGTACCCTCAGCTCCCTTTTCTAACACTGTCACTGTCATTGCAGAAGGAGAAAAGGGTTGGGGAGGAGAAGTCCAGGTTGCCTAAGGAGGGGTAAACCACCCAGTTCAGAACCAGAACTTGTCAAAGCTCTTCTACAAATCAGTACTAGGATTGCGCCCATGAGTAGCCCCTGCACTTCTAACTTGGGTATGGCAGGGAGACCTAATCTTTAAAAAACAAAAAAGGCATAACAATTCCTCACTCAGAATCCATTGTTCGCTCCATTCTGACAAGCTTGGCTACCTTGTTTCCCACCCCACAGTAGTTTGAAGTGTCAGGTTCAGAAAAGAAGAGATGGAATGTGTCAGGTAAACCCACTGATGATAGTGATAAGCGGCATCTTATGGCGGAGCAGACGGGAGAAACCTTAAAAAGTAAAAAACAGCAGTCTGGGACCATTTTATATTGACCTGTTGCTCTGAGTACTTCTCATTGGGACCAAGCAAAACACATCTAATCCCTCTTTCAGAATTGGTTGATATGGTGGAACACTGGTTCTGGAATCAGAGGACCTGGGTTCAAATCCCACCTCAGACTCCTACCTATGTGAGCTCAGGTAAGTCACTTTACCTTCCTTGGCCTTAGTTTCCTTATCTGTAAAATGAAGGAGTTTGACTAAATGGCCTATGAAATAACTTAGCTCTAGAGCAATGATTCTGTGAAATATTTGAAGACAAATATTATGTCCTGTCCCCCTCCCTCCCTCAAGCTTTCTCTTCTCCAGCCTTATTGCTTGGCCTAGTAGCCCTCTTCTGGATGTTTTCCAGTTTATGAGTAGATGAAGAGGGATAGAGTAGTGGAGGGTAGAGCAGGAAGCAAAAGAGGAAATGGAGAGAAGAAAAGAGTATCATATGGCATAATATCACCCCTAGTGTTAAATAGCTTCTCATAGCCAGATCTGTATAATTTGGATTAGATGGCTCTGGACTGACTGCTTATTGACAAGGATGACTAGGTTCTACAAGGAGTGGCTCCCTAGAGAGTAATTATTTGTAGAAGAGCTATTTCTTCTGAGTGGTACAGCTTGGGTTGTCTCAAGAGTAATAAAAAGGCAGTTCCCAAGCTCTCCCTTTCAATCCACTGTCATCTCAGAATAAACATCCTAAAGCAAACTTACATGACCCCCTCAAAATCAGCTTTCCTTAGACTAGATTAGCTCCAGGTCTTATGATTTGAACTTCTCTCTTCAACCCCTCAACTGTCAGTGCAATCTAGGGCTCTTAATACCCTTTCACCTTGATGTGATTAATGTATCAATTGTCTACGTCTCTTTGGACCCTTTGTCCAGTTACATTCTGCAACCAGACTCTTAAAACTCTGCTGCCATCGTGTCTCAGCTCCCTTGGAAGTTACAACTACATTTTAGAAAGATGGGTAGATTTTTAACAGGTAAAGGAAAGAGTATGTTTGGAACATTTACAGTTAATCCAGGTTAGTGAAAATGTATAGAGTAGAATGGTGGAAAATAAGGCAGGAAGGAGAGGATGAAAGATTATGAAAGACCTTGCGCACAGGTTAAGTTTGAACTGTTATTCAGGAAATTGTGGAGGGGCCCCAAAGGTTTTTGAGCAGTGGGGCAAGACATGATTACAACTCTTCTTTAGAAAGGTAAAATCAGGCAAAGTATATATAGGCTATTTTGAAGGGGATAGAGAGTGAAGAGAGACCTATTAGGAGACCATTATAAGTCTGGGGGAAAAGTTGTAAAAGCCTGAATTTAGAATAGTAACAATGGAAATGGAAAGGAAGAAAAAGACAGATGCGAATAATATGAATGGTGTGAAATAATTATTTATTTTTCTCATTTAAAAACCTTGAAGAAGTTTGAAGAGTCAAAAGTTTATGGAAGAGTGAAGAATGGGCATATTTAAATTGACTTTTTTTTTGCTCAAGTTGACTTTTTTTTTTACCCATCTTACTGAACTTTGAAGCCATGTTTACTAATGTGAAATTTCATTTAAAATAGAGTTTTGTTGTATATCTTAATTAGTGTTTGCTAAGTTCAGCATTTTGGCAACATATTTAACTTTTGGCTTTTCATTCTAAACATTATTGGTATGAAAAATATGCCCAAACTTCTCTAAAATTTAAAGGCATTAAAATTTTTTTCAGTGGTTGGACTTAGAGTTTGTTGGACTCTTAACTGCTGAGGTATGTTCCGATTCTCAAATTGTATGATCGGGGCTTGGATTGAGAAAATCATAGTATAACCATAGATCATTAATTTGAGTGATTTAGGAAGCATCCTAAAATGTCCAGGGGAAGTTGCATATTGAATATGTCAACAGCTTTGTGAACTTGCTTTTGCATAGTAAAGAAAATAAATATTTATGAAATATCAGCAACAGAAGTAAAATGTCAAGTTGCAGACTCAGAAGGTAGTAGGCATTGGGCACCCAACAGTGAATAGAGGAATTATGTAAGGGAGGTGGAAGGGCACTAAAAGACAGACATCTCCTATTTTGTAATTTTGTTAGGAACCTTATAGTGGCTACCCAACTTGGTTCCACCAACAATCATCATAGGCAGCAGGTCAAATCCTCTTACAGTCAGCTCTAAGGAATGCAAAAAAGGAGCCAGCGTGATTGGCCTGAATCAGAAATCAAGAGACTTGAGTTCTAGTTTTTTTTTTTTTTTACCATATAATAGGTTAATGTTCTAAGGCCAATCATTTTCCCTCTTTGAACAACCTCAGTTTCCTCATCTAAAAAGTGAAAGGGTTGGATTAGATGATCTCATCGTTAAATCATTATCTGGATCCTTAAGTGTTCCAGCTTTAATATTCTAAGATGACCATTTGTTAAATATATTGAAATATATTTAAGAGGGAAGTTTCTTTCAGATTCAATGACAACTATATAATTAAAACTAACAATGACATCAACCATTCAGGCTAGAACAGCTCTGTAATCTCGGGGGATAAAATGGGGGTCTGCATCTAATTTAACCCTTAAAAACATACACAAAGGAGATCTGAGTGGCTGTTTGGAGATAGGGTCCAGGTAAGCTATATTGTAACATAGATTTGCTATGTTAATGTGCCATACCAAAGGCATACCAGCCTTTATAATTAATTGGTTTGGCAAACATAATCACAACTTATAAAGCGACCAACCATTCAATCCCATTCCCACCACAATCATAATTTTTTAAAATATAAACAGTTCCCAGCTTATGCATAATTTATACATAGCCCTTAGAGAGAGAGAGAGAGAGAGAGAGAGAGAGAGAGAGGGCTATACCTACCACATAAGACCCACATAGAAGGAACTCGCCTTCCTTTATGTTGTTGGGGATTTGTTTTCCTTTTTCCCTTTTCCCTCTGCAGACCTTGCCAGTGATTCCATTCTGTTTCTGCCTGTGATATGGAATAAAAGTTCTTTAAAATGTTTAGCAGTTTTAGTATCATTTAAAAACCTAAAAAAATTGTGAGGCAGTCGAAATTCATCAGAGTTTGAGAACTAAATGTAGTAAGTACCCATTGGTGGGTTTTTATAAATCATATAGCCCCATCTAGTGGATTTAATTTAACTATTGTAGAATACTCAGAGAGGAAGGGAAATAAACAAAATTATATATACATATATGGTAAATGTGTTCTTAGAAGGTTAAGTGGTAAATTAATTTTTGTAAATTTAAACTTATCTTAGTTATACTAGGCAAATAGCATTGTTTAAAGAAAACCCTTAGTAGAATTAGTTCTGTAAAATAAAGAATTCAGCTTTAAGTGCTTTAAGGCTTGCAAAACTTAGTACATATTATCTTATTTGATCTGGTAAATAGCTGTCACTAAGTAAATAACTTATTCACTTCAACAAACATTAAAAAACTAATGTGTGCTGTAAGTACTGGAGATAAAAAGATTTTTTTTTAAAGTCCATACCATCAAGGAGTTTATTGTGAAATAAGGACTATGACATTCACAAGTGTGAAACAAATCATAGAATATAGAGATGATAGATTTTAGAACTGGAAGGCACTTTAGAAGTCATCAAATATAACTTGACTTTATGGATGAGGAAAGTAAAGCTGAGAGTTGAGTGACTTGTTCAGGGTCACAGAGCTAGTGTCTGAGTCCACATTTGAAGTTAAGGTCTTCCTGACTGCAAACCAAGCATGCTGTCCACTGTGCTACCTGGCTGTGTCATGATAGGGGCAGAGGAGAGATCCAAAATGCACTTAGAAAAATTTGAAGAGGAGGATAATTTTATGAAGGAGAGAACTATCTGAACAATAGCTTGAAAGAAGAGAATTATTTCAAAAGACTTAGATGAAGGGGGCATGCATAGGAAAGATCAGGATAAAAATCAGGGAACTATTAGTTGTCTAGTTTGGCTAGAATGTAGAGCATGTGAAAAAGGAATGTGAAATAAATCTGAAAAAATTAGGTTGGAGCCACCCATGGCTCTCATGTTGTTGTCTATGTCCAGACAAAGCTAAAGAGTTTATGTTTTATTCTTGCTTTTACTCTGCCATCTTGGCTCTGCCCCCTATGTTTTATTCTTTTTTTTATTTTTATTTTTTGCTTTTTGGAGGGGGGAGGGCAGGGCAATTGTTGTTAAGTGACTTGCCCAAGGTCACACGGCTAGTAAGTGTTAAGTGTCTGAGGCTGGATTTGAACTCAGGTCCTGGTGACTCCAGGGCTGGTACTCTATTCACTGGGCCACCTATCTGCCCCTATGTTTTATTGAGTTAATAAAAAGCTACAAAGTTTTTTTTCAGCAAACATGGCATCATCAGACCTCTGGTTTAAGATGATTTTGAGCAGCTATGTGGAAGACAAATTGGTGAGGGGATATCTTTGAAGCAGGGATACCAGTTAGGAGATTAATACAGTAGTAGTCCTGGTGAGAATAATAGTCTGAGATAGGAGTATTCCCTTGAGTACTTCAGCAGGTCCAAAAACAGAGTCTTTTAGCTTTGGCTCCATTAGATCGCACCCTGAGGAAACAGTGACTTTTCAGGTTTCTGTTTGAATTTCCCTCTCCTGGGTGGAGAGGGTCACTCCAAGCTTCCTCCCTCAGGACAGGAAGTCACTTTCCTCCCCCTGGCAGCTGTGATAGAATAAGCCAGGGGCTGTCTATCCACCAGTAGTTTTCTAGTCTTTGCATCAAGTCCGCTATCCTTCTCCAGTCTCATGGCTCCTATCTCAGTAGGAATCTGAACCCCTGAGTCAGAAACTATAGATTGGGTTCCTGACTGAGGCCCCTCAGTACCCACACCCATCAGTTGAGATCTCTTCACTTATACAACCATTAGCTCCCCCTCTGCTTTCATTGCACAGCCTCCAAACTCCCAGAGCTGTCTCCATCCACCGAATGGACCACTATAATTTAGTTTCAGTCTGACTGTGCTGGCCATCCAGTTTTTGCAACACAGTCAACAACGTCCAAGGAATGCTGACCTTTCTGCATCTTTACCCTTCTGGGCAGCCTGTTCCAGCACACACCAAGTAAATCCACAGCTTCTGCCTGGACCAGAGAGAAGATTCCCCGTATACAGTGAGAAGGGTCTAGTGACAAGGAGCCAGGCAGTGACTCACTATCTGAGCTAGTGACTCTCCTCCTCAGGACTTGCAGGGCTCTTTCCCCAGCTTCATGATGATGTGAGGCATGAGGCCTCATCCTAAGCTGACTGCTGAGAGTGGTAGGCATGGCTCTAAAACCAGTACTGTTATTAGTTCAGGTTCTTTGTTGGGACAAAGTGCAGGTAACTAAGCATTTAACAAAGAAGGTTTATTTTGCCCTTACACAGCAAGTATATATACACAAAGACACAGAGGGACTTAGCTTTTCTGGATGCAGCCTCTATTGTCTCTGTCTCCATCTTGAAATGTGTCAGGTCAGTAAGTCATCAAGGTATGTCAACTCAGGCATCTACATCCAGATCTGAGAGTCCTAGATTACACACAGCTGGGACCTTTTATTTCCCCCCCCCCCCCCAGACCAGGAAGCTTCATCAAGGAAGTTGGGGCCACATAGGTTGGGGGAGTTAGGAAAAACGGAGAAGTTGCTTCAAGAAAATGTTGGTCCAGTCACAGAAACTAAAGAATCTGATCTTAAAGGATGAATGGGGTCAAAGAACAAATCACAGAAATATTCAGCATAATGGCATACCAAACTGTGTGGGATGCAATCAAAGTAGTACTTATTGGAAGATTTATATTTCTAAACAATAAAATTATATTTCTAACCAATAAAAGAGAGAACAGATCAAATTTGCAACTAAACAAACCCTAGAAAACCAACAAATTAAAACTCCCAATTAAATACCAGAATAGAAATCCTGAAAATCAAAGGAGAAATTAACAATTAAAAGTCAAGCATTGATGGGGCAGCTAGGTGGCACAGTGAATAGACCACTGGCCCTGGAGTCAGGAGGACCTGAGTTCAAATCTGGCCTCTGACACTTACCACTTACTAGCCATGTGACCTTGGGCAAGTCACTTAACCCAATTGCCCTGCCCTCCCCCCCAAAAAGAAAAAAAAAGTCAAGCATTAAACTAATAAATAAAACTAGGAATTTTTTTTTTAACTACCAGAATAAAACAGATAAGCCATTAGTCATTCAATAAACATTTAAGTGTCTACTATGTGACAGGCACTGTACTAAACCCAGGGATGCAAAAGAGGCAAAAGTCAGTCCCTGCACTCATGGAATTTACAATTTAATGGGTGAGACAACAAGAAAATATGTACACAAACAGTCTGCATACAGGAAAAATAAATTTTAAAAGAAGGAAGGCACTAGAATTAGGAGTTAGGAAAGGCTTCCTGTGGAAGATAGAATTTTAGTTTGGACTTGAAGAAAGTCAGTAAGCAGAGATAAGAAGGGAGAGTACTCCATGCATACAGACGATAGCCAGAGATACCCAGGAGCCCAGAGAAAAAGTACCTTTTTTTTTTTCTGAGCTGCAAAGAAGCCAGTGTGGCTAGATCAAAGAATACTTGTTGAGGAGTAAGGTGTAAGAAGATTGGAAAGATCGGAGGGCTTAAATTAGGGCTTTGAACATCAGACAGAATTTTGTATTCTGATGACAACAGGGGACCACTGGAGATTATTGAGTAGCTAGTTTGTTTTAAAAAAGAAATAAGAAAACTGAATTACCAATATCAAAAATGAAAAAGGCAAATTCATAACCAATGAAGAAGAAATAAAAGATAAAAGCACTTATCAGGAGCTTTTTGCCTAATTATATACCAGTAAAACTAACAGTTTAAATTAAATGGATGGATATTTATAAAATATAAATTGCCCAGATTAACAGAACAGGTAATAAAATACTTAAATAATCCTATCTCAGAAAAAAGAAATTGAACAATCCATAAATGAACTCACAAAAGAAAAAAAAGTCCCAGGACTGGATGAATTTGCAAGCAGTTCTGCATCATAGTTAAAGCACAATTAATTCCATTACAACAAACTGTCTGGGAAAAAATAGGTAAAGAAAGGATACTACCAAATTCCTTCTCTGATACAAATAATGGTGTTCTTATCTAAACCAGTGAAAGTCAAAACAGAAACAAAACTATAGACCAGTTTCCCTAATGAATATTGATGTAAAAGTTTTAAATAAGATACTAACAAGGAGATTACTGCAACATATCACAAAGATTGTATACTATAACCAGGCTAGTTTTGTACCACCAATGCAGGAGTGGTTTCATATAAACCTAAGTGACATATTAATAACAAGAACAACAAAAGTCATGATTACTTCAACAGATGTAGAAAAAAAAAACTTTACAATACCTGTTCCTAGTTTTAAAAAAATACACACTAATGCAACTGGGTAATAAGATATACAGGCACTGCGGTAGGGAGATCCATCTTACCCTACTGGAAAGGCAGAGGGGAAATGGGAGAGGACATAGGAGAGAGCAGATTGAGGGAGGGGGTACACAGTGGGATTACTGTTTTGGGGTGGTGGGTAGGGGAAAGATGGGGAGAAAATTTGTAACTCAAAGTCTCATGGAAATGAATGATGTAAACTAAAAATAAACAAAAGTTAAAATTAAAAAAAATACACACTAGAAAGTATAGAAATAAATGGAGCTTACCTTAAAATGTTAGGCAGTATCTATCTAAAATCATTAGCTAGCATTATCTGTAATAGAGGCACACTAGTAATTAGCCTTTCCAGTAAGGTCAGGAGTGAAACCAGGATTTCCATTATTACCATTACCATTCAGTATTGTATTAGAAATTCTAGCAATAACAATAAATGAGTAAGCATAGACAAAGAACAAACAACTCACTTTTTGAAGATGGTAGATGTGGTGTTTTACTTGGAGAACTCTAGAGAGTTTGTAAAAAAAAACTAATCAAAGCAAATAATAACTTTAACTAAATTGCAGACATAAAAATAAACCCACACAAATCATTAGCTTTTCTGTATGTTACCAACAAAACCCAGCAGAAAGAGATAGAAAGATTCCGTTTAGAATAACTATGAACAATATAAAATATGTGGGAGTCTACCTGCTAAGACACAAACAGGAATTTTATGAACACAATTACAGAACACTCCACAAAGAGAGATCTAGACAGAGAAAGATTAGTTGCCCCTGATTAGGCCAAGCCAACATAAATGACAATACTGCTTGAATTAATTTATTCAGTATCAAACTACCAAAAGAGCTAGAAAATGTACTAGCAATTCATCTGGAGGAACAAAAGGTCAAGAATGTCAATGGAGTCCATGAAAAAAATTAGCAGGAAGAGCGCCTGGCAGTCAGACTGTACTACAAAGCCGTAGTCATCAAAACAGTTTGGTACTGGATGAGAAGTAGAAACGTTGATATGCAGAAGCAAATGAGCGCAGCAACATAGTACTTGCTAAATCCCCAGGTCCCAGCAATTTAACATAAACTGTTGGGAAAACTGGCAAACAGTCTGGCAGAAAGTAGGTTTAGACCAACGTCGCCAACTGTATGTTAAGATAAACTCCAAATGGGTATGTAATTTATACATAGAGGGCAACATTATAAGCAAATTACCTGTCAGATCTGTGGCTTGGGGAAGAGTTCCTGACCAAACAAGAGATAAGTCACAAAGAGTGAAATAGATTATTTTAATTACAGAAACTTTTACATGACTGTACATATTGGTAATGAGCTTTGTTTTTCTTGATTTGATTCCTCAATTTGGGGTTGGGATTTAGAATTGTAAAAATAAATGGAATTTTTAAAGCAAAAAAAGAAATATATGGGGGGAGGAAGAAAGTGATTGTGGAGAACTTGAAAATGGCATAGACTCTTTCGAAAAGTCTTATCAATAAAAGGAAAGATGAAAGAAACTAGAAGTAGCTAGAAGGATCAATAGGTAAAGTGAAGGAGTTTTTCAGGATGAGAAAGACCTGTATATGTTTGAAATAAGAAAGGGAAAGAACCACTAGCAAGGGAGAGCATTGGGGAAGCAGAGTTCTTAGGAGTCAGGAAGATGGGACCAAAGGGACAAGTGGAGGACTTGTCTCAAACACTGAAGTAAATAGATGATTTCATTGATTGGGATAGTCCCTCCAGTGATGCATGCGATAGCCCAGCATTGCCTGCCCATCCTGTGTGACTTTTGTCCGTGTTTGCCACAGGGAATCCACAGTGCGCTAGGCCTTCCTTTATTCTACGCTATCCTAACTTGCTGAGGGCACCAGTGGAACACCGATTCCTCTTGCCAGATGGCCAGACTATCTTCCTTTCTTACTATAACGTTTCCCTGATAGGTTCCTTACTTGTTGTATCTTATAATCTGTTCATACTCACCATTCCCTTCTCCATTGTTGTTTATGTGATACTCATTTTCAGTTTGTTCATGTCTCACAGCTAAACCACAAGAGCGATAGAATATTGGTATTAAAAAAGATAGGCCTTTGTTTCTGAAGAAATTTGGAGTTTTTAAAAGAATTTTGTAATTTCCCAAAGGCAATGCAGCCCTGTTCTTCTGTTTAATTCTGGGCTCATCTTGTAGTCTATTTGTATTCTATCTGCAAATATACCTACTGAATGATAAATTCTATTGGTTTTTATCCAGCTATATGTTATGATCTAGAGAATAGCCATTCTTGATACACTTTGTCTTTCTCATATAGATTGTCATTCCAAATCCGAAAAGAGTTATCAATCTCTTCCAAGAGGCTCTTTGTTCTTCTTGAGCTTGATGTAAACAGCACAATATCATTTGCAAACACAGGAACATCTCTTCCAGTACAAAATCATTGTATCTGGTTCTCCTGTTTCTGTCCAGAGGTGTTGTGAAAGAACAAGAAAAGATTTCAGATGTATCTTTGACACTTACTATCTTACTAATAATAAGCAAATCGTTTCATATTCCTGGGCCTTAATTTTCTCATGTGTAAAAATAGGGAGTTAGTCAGAATTATCTCTGGGGTCCTTTCTAGACCATGATCCTACATCACAGTGGTGAACACGTTTGGTGAGCGTACATCTCCTTATTTTTTGCCTCTGATGTTTACAGATGTTTACAGGGTTATTGAATAAGATCATTAAACAATACCTTTTGAGGAAGCTTGAATGATTTTGATGTTTGGATGGATGATACATTTGAATGTGATTTTTAAAAGGGCCTTAAAATGGTGTTTTGTTCGGTCAAATGCATTTTTATAATCAGTGAGCACAGTAGGATAATAAAGATCTGGTCACTTTTAGAATAATCCTTGCTAAAGCCTACCTTTTCCATGCAGATATTTTTATTAAGCTTATCTTAGATGTGCATGGAGATGTTTCTTATAACACTTTTATGGAGAAAGTAGGTACAGTATATGTAGTCTACAAGTTGATATTCTCTTGGTCACCTTTGCCAGTCTGATAAATGTTGAGGTAGAACCTCGGATTTGCTTTAATTTGTATTTCTCTACTCATTAGTCATTTGGAGCACTTTTTCATATGACTGTTGGTACTTGTCCAGAGTGGAAAAAGCATGGGAATGAATATTCAGTAACATCTCAAAATACCATTGTGGCATATTCCCTAGCTGATCGGTGAGGGACAGATAAAAGGATTATTGACTAGTGAGGACAGCAGATTTCCATTAGAACATGCAGTTCCCACATACCTGCCTCAACAAAACGCTGAAATTTACAGTGGACTGGATGATGATCAACAAATTCAGTGAGAAATTAACACTAAACCCTAAATGCTGAAATTACTTCCTCCACCCCAGAACTTCACAGAAAGTCATCCAGAAGTCCACCAGCAGTAGGAAAAGGGACCCCTCAAAAATAGCCAGTAACAAGACAACCCCCAAGAGAAAAACAAGAGTGGAGGGTTCTGATCCATTAATTGAAGTTAGAGACAGTATGGAAGACTGCAGGAAGAAGTATAGCCAGGTTTCCTCCCCTCCCCACAAATAAACAAGTAAAAAAAATTTCCAAACAGATCTAGAAAATGTACCAGACAGAATCCTAATGAGAAACAAGATATAAACCATGAATCATTTTTCCAGGCCAGGTTGGCATAGGGAGACAGAGAGGTCTTTCGGTACTGGGAACTATAGCATGCCATGTACAGAGAGCATATACACCAAATCAAGAAGTTTCAGAACCATAAGGGATACTGGGACCTTCCACAAGGAGATGAAGTAGATGCCACCTGGTATATATGTTGCTTATTGCCCAGTTTAGGGTCATACATCTTGCACAGACTGAGAAAGGGGACTTGTACCCAGGGATTTTGTAATAGGACCTGTCCTGTGCACTGAGTAAGGGGCAAGTTCAGAAAAAAACTCAAATGATGTGTCTTGGACACCAGGAACAGATCAGAGTCTCAGTTCTAGCTTCTGTTCTAGCTAGGTGGCAGAGTGGAAAGAGTGCCAGGCCTGGAATCTAGAAGACTTATCTTCCTGAGTTCAAATCTGGTCTGACATTTATTGGCCTCCTAAGCCAGGGACTGTACGTTCAGGTCCCATCTAGGGCAAACAATTTTTGGAGGCAGCAAGGTGGCCCAGGGGATAGAGCACTGAGCCTGGAGTCAAGAAAACCCTAGTTCAAATCTAGCCTCAGACACTTATCAGCTGTGTGACCATAAGCAAGTCTTTAAACACTTTGCCTCAGTATCTCATCTGTTCACTGAGCTGGAGAAGGAAATGGCAAACCACTCCATTATCTTTGCCAAGAAAACCCGAAAATGGGGTTTCAAAGAGTCAGACAGTTGAAACAACTCAACAACAACAACAAAATCCAAATCTGAAGGTTGCAGAGATATAACTAGGGCAAACTAGTAGTGTCTGAATACTGCATCATTCTACTGTTTCTCAAAGCCAAACCCAGGTGAGGAACTCACCAAACTTGGATCAGGAGGGCATTGTTCAGATTTTGCCCTGGATTAGACCACTTTGGTAATACTGAAAACTTGAAGGTCCCTAGTCTGAGTTGCTTGGAACCTTGGAGTAGTATAACACCCCAAGAAAGCAGGAATAGAATCAACCCAGACCTTCCTTCTATAAGTGACATCAAGCTCAAAGTAAGGGACAGGCTGGAAGAATGAGCAAGCAATAAACAGTTCCACCATTATGAAGCAGGGATGACAGTGATGCTCAAGGCAAACTCAAAAGAAGCAAATAGCACCAAAGTATCTACAAGCAAAGCCTCAAAGAAAAATACAGGTTGGGCACAGATTCAACTAGAATTCCTGGAAGAGATGGATGGAGCAAGTTTGTTTTTGAAGAGTTTAAAATGTTAAAATGAAATAAGAACACTAGAGCAAAAGTGTCAAACACATGGCCTATGGGACATGTTGGGACCTGAAGCATTCCCAAATGTAGCCTGAAAAGTAAGAGTAAAAAGTAATTGGGAAATATTTAACAAAATAGATAAAATATAACAGAATTTAGTTAAAAGTCAATACATACAGTTTAGTAGATATCACTTCTATTTTAAGTTGACACCGTTGTACTAGAGACACCAGCTGGAAAAAAAAATGAGAGCTATGAAGGAAAGAATTGGAAAGGGAATTAACAAGTTGGCATAGATACAAAAACTTGCCCAAACAGAAACTCCATCAAAATTATAATGTGCCAAATTGATGCTGATATGAGACAAGAAATATTAGAACAAAGTCAAAAGACTAAAAAAAAAAAAGAAAGAAAGAAAATGTAAGCAAAAGCAAACTAAGCTGGAAAACAGAATTTGGAGAAACTAATTAAAGAATTTAAAAACAAAGACCACCTAAAAACTATAACCAAAAAAACCAAAGTCTTGATGTTGTATTTCAAGAAATCTGAAAAGAAAATAAGACCTGCCTGTTAACATATCTTCTTACTTATACTGAAATATGGTCACAAAAATTTGTTTATTTCTTTTAGCACATGGAGATTATTCATAGGAGTTCAAAAAGCAAGGAAGCCTCTACTTCCCTTTTCAGTTAATGGGGAAGGGGTTTTTTTGTTTGTTTTTAATTGACATAGATTAGTGCTGCCAGAGTAAAATAGTAGAATTAATTAATTGTAGGAATGATCAAAAATATCTATTGCAAGAAGTTGAAATAAATTTATTTTAAATGTGTCAATAAGTGTGTGCTGGTAAAGTGGTCAAGATTATTATATAGTATGAAATATGTGTAGTTACAGTCCTGATATACGTATATCCTAGGAAGAAATACTTTTGACACAGTAACTGTGTGCTAATATTTAAGTCACTTAATTTCTAAGTTCCTTAGGCAGCTCTTAGTTTCTCAGTTATAGTTGTTGCATTACAACATAGATGTGGAAGGAGGTTTCTTTTCTTAGAGTTCCCTATACTGATGAAATCACAGGTCTGTACTGTCCTAACTCCCTTCCTTCATGTCCCCCCACCCCAAGTAAAAACTGAAAACTACCACTTATTTTTATGTGTCATAGCTTTAAACTTAGGTGACAATTTTTTTTGCATTGTTGAAACAAAGTTACAAAAATAGGAGAGGTATAAATGACTCCATTTGTCGTGTTGTTATTCCTCATAAGAGAAGTAAAATTAAGCTGTATGCAACATGTATGTTCCCTAATATGTTTTGGGAAAGTTAATTGCAACCTGTGTGGTTCAGGGATTTAGTGAAAGAAGAGGAAGAACAGTTGATGGAAGAAAGGAAAAAGAGAAAGGACGACAAGAAAAAGAAGGAAGCTGCTCAAAAGAAGGTAACGTGTATTTAAATATAAACATATAATTTAAGAAATGAAAATTGCTTCACCTAAAGTTTTTTCCTCCCCAAAGCTTTTGTTGCATTATATCTGCAAAGGGGTGCTCTCTCCACTGTACCACCTTGCTTACTTAAGAAGAGAAAATGAAGTCAAGATAACCAATTAGGAAGATGTTACGACAGTCATTTCAGGGTTCAAAGGGACCTCAGTTGTTATGTAGTCTAACCCATCCTCCCAGAAGAATACCTTTCACAAAATACTAGACAGACAATCATAATCCAAATAGATGAATTAGATGAATTCATCCACTTGTGTAATTGATATGGGTATAATTGATAGAAGGAACCTACCAAGTTTTGCCAGAGATTCTTGAGCAAGAAACTAAATACTGTAGAAATATAAATAATTTAACCTCATTATTACCATAATCATTGCTGGCCAGGAATTAAGAAGGGAAAAAAAACCGATTTGGGAGGTTGTATTGCCAATGCAATATTTACAGCGCCCATGATCACAATAAAGACCATGACTATAAATATCGCATGACATACTATCGCCAAATATAACAGATCCTCCAGGTAGAAGACAGAATTGAAACATTTATTTAGACACCAGAAAACTCAATCCCAAAACCAGTAAGCTGATTCCATCATAGTACCAAGGATATTAAGAAGCCACGATAACATGGAGAGCTACAGCATCCTTTAGCCTTCCCACAAACCAATACAAGATCAATATTTACTCAAAAACCTCTCTCTCTCCTTGCCTGAGCACCTCCCTCTCCCACTGGCTTGCTAACTCTGATTCCCAGCTTTCTGTGGGCTCTGCTTCCTTTCTGCAAACTCCTCCCACCACAGGCTCCATGTGACTACATTCAGCCTATTAGGGGGCAGAGTTTATCTTCACATCAGGGAAGCTTCCTTTAGGCTCTGCTGCACCCTTCAGCAAATTCTCTCCATCACAATCTCCATGTAATTACATTCAGCCTATTAGGGGGTAGAGTTTACTTTCAAAGCAGGGGAGGTCTTCAAACAACCCCTAGATCTGTTAAGGTGCAGGGAAGATCTTCAAATTCCCATTCTCATTATAGAAGTGAGCCTCTAGCTAGGAACTTGGTGTATAGAATGTTATTTGGACTTTGGAATCACAGCTGAAAATACAGGGATGAGATACCTGGCTATTCCTGGACTAATGCATTTTTCTAGTGTCTTACAGATATAATCAAAAAGGCTTTAACCCAAAAAGAATAGAGTCTGGGATTAGGATCCTTGGAAAAAATAGTCTGTGTATATCCCCCAAGCCAGATACCATAAGTAGCCACAGTAAAAATAGAAAAATAGCCGTTGAAATACCTAAAGGTCACATGAGACCATACAAAAGAAAGGGCATAAATACCCAAAATTTAGGCAGTAAAGCAAGAGGAATTAGAAATCCTAACAGAAGTAAATTTGACTTCATAGATATTATTGATAATTGTGTGAAACCAGTAACTGGATATGGTATATAGCTATAGATATGCCTTATCTCAAAAATAAAAAGTCAAAGGGAGTGGGGTGAGATAGAACTATATATTTAAAAGGTATGCCAAGTTAAGAAAATATAGGAACTAGAGTGATGAAGCCTATGAAAACATTTGAATGAAGATCAATGAAGGGAAAAGCAAATGATTTTGTCATTGAGACTTGGACAAAAAGAGACAACAGATGAGAAGTTTAGAAAATATATCACAGGCCTGTCACAAAGAGAGGCTGCTACAGTCACGAGGGACTTCAATTATCCAAATCTTTGTTGGAGTTCTCATGATGCCCAAGGAAGAGTAGCTAACCTTCTTGACTTGCCATAATGATAATTTCATCCTTCAAAAAGTTGAGGAACCACAAAGAGAAATTCTGTTCACAGGAACTATGATATAGTTATAACTATGACTTATAACTTACATAACTTATAACAGTAAACTCTTTTTACTGTGGTAAAAATGGTGGAAACCTGGAGAGAAGTGATCACTCCCTCTTTGTATTTGTAATAAAGGAGAGGAAATTAAGTATATTCTGACTTGCATTCTAGATTTAGGGAATGCAAATTCCAAAGGTTTCAGAAAAAAGCTAGTTTAAGATTTCATGGACCAAAAGCCCATAGAAGGAATAGGAGATCTTAAGAATAACATTCTGAAGAAAAAGAGGGAAAAAAGTCCAATGAGGAGAAAGAGTGGGGCTTGTCTGAAGAAACTGTCAACAGGTAACTCATCAAGCAAGTTAGATTTTCTTTCATGCATAAAATAGAGGCATGGCCAAGTAATGGAAAATGAATATAAGAACATGGCTCTGTAAATGGTGTCAGAAGTATTTGAGATGTCAGCTCAGAACAAACTGATATTGGCGAGGAAACTATGGAGAAGAAAAGGGAATTTTTTTGTTGTTGTTGTTGTTATTTTGTTTATAAAGTTGCATAGAAGTTTCCCCACCTGGGAATTCCCTATACTAATGAAATCACAGGTCCAGACTCTATCTCTGTATTAGGGGTGGGGCAAAAAGGTCAAAGGAATAGAACCTCTTTAGACAGTTGGGTGAAGGGAAGGGAATTCAAAAAAGAGGCCACGGTGCTCACTTCTTACATTGCTTCTCATTTTTTTAGCCAAGGAGAATGATCTTTGCATTGGAAATGATAAAACGAAAATGACTACCCATGATAACCTAGTTATCCTTGATTAATTCAAGTTACCTTGTCCAGATGAAGTGCATCCTTGAATAAGGAAAAATGGCAGGATTTCTAAGCCACCATCCATATTTGAAAGACCTTGGAAAGGGAGAGGTTCCACAGGACCAGAAAAGGACAAATCTTAGTTCAGTTTTCAAAAAAGGAAAGAAACACAAATCTACAAACTAGGCTGAACTTGACTTCAGTTCCTGGGAAGATTCTAGAATAAGGGCTAGTGATTACAGGGAGCCAGCATAGTTTCATCAAGAAGAAGGTCTTGTCATACTAACCTTATTCCTTTTTTTAATAAGGGTTGCTAAACTAGTAGTAGAAGGGAATACTGTAAATATGGTTTACCTAGATTCTAACAGAGATTCTAATAAAGTATCTCATACTGTATGTAAAAGTATAAATGGTATGCTCATCATTTTTCGGATTATACCATGCTGGGAGTGATAGCTAACAGTGATAGGATCCAAAAAGACATCAACAAACTAGAACATTGTGCTGAATATAAGTTGAAACTCAGTGGGAGAATAAATGAAAAGTTATGTTTGAGTTTTTAAAATATCAATTTTTCAAGTACAGGATGGAAGACATATTGCTGGATAGCAATTTGAGAAAGATCTGGGGGGTTTAGTGGACTAGAAGTTCAGCGTAAACCAATAACAAGACATTGCAGTCAAAAAAGCTCATTAGATCTTGGACAGCATTCAGAGAAGCATGCCTTCCAAGAAAAAAGGAGGTGATAATCTCTCTGAATTTGTCTCAAGTTTTGCAATCAATTCTGGGCTCCACAGTTTTAGAAGAACAGTGATAAGCTGGAGAACTTCCAGAGGAGGCCAACCAGAATGGTGAAGGGCCTTGAGGCCTTGTCACATGCAGGTAAGTTGAAGGATCTGGGGATGTTTAGCCCGAAGAAGAAGATAGGTCAGAGTCATGATAGTTATGATTAAGAGACTTTCTTCTGGAAGAGGAATTAGACTTGTTTTTCTCCAGAGGGAAGAAGCAATTCTATAATTTTAAATGTCCAGCCCTTGAGCTAGATAATAGTTCTCATTTAAAGTTTATTAAAGATAGGTAAAGCGGTGATATATCAATGAGAAAATCTAATTCCAAACATTTTCAGGTCTTGGAATTTTACAGGTCAGCCAGTTGGAAAAAAACCAACACCTTTTTTCAACAAAATATTAGTTTTCTACTCAGTAAATCTGTATACTGTAAAGATCCTATCATGTTTTGCCCATTTTTAATGTTAGATTTATAACTTGTCAAGATTTTACAAAGTTGTGTTAAACCTTATAACACTTAATGCAAGAATATTGTATATTTGCTTAAGTGTATATTATGTTGTTGTTTGGTTAGCTTCAGGTGCTGTTATTTGAGCTAATACTTCTAGATTTAATTGTTGTTTTACTGGACCAAAAGTATATCTAATAGAGAAGCCTTTGGTGCCTTTTTCAATTCATTTTGTCCAGTTGTAAAGTTTGAAAAATTAGGGAATTTGTTATCTTTGTCTTTTATTAATGTCAGAAACCAAAGTAGCCTAGAAGTCTTTTTAAGTGTGAATTTAAATGATCTATGTGTTCTTATCTACTCTGCTAGGTAGAATACCTTGCCTGTTATTGAATAAATATTTTATTAATATTAATTTGTAAAGTACTTTTAATCTAGATTCTGTAATGTAGGTAGACTACACATTCTGGGATGACATTTGGAAACATATTTGTGGGTACCTATTAGAAAAATATTAACACTTGGCTTTTGAAGCCTTTTTTTTTTTGAAAGTCCACCTAGAAGTATGGACTTTTTTTTTTAAGTCTACATAGAATTCTTCGTAAGTCTGCTTAGGTAGTTAACCCTCTACTGTTAAATTGAGGGTCTTAATTGGGTTCTTGCCTTTGGGAATGGTAAGATATGTAGTAAGTTGTGATAATTAGAAAAATCACTGCCAGTATTTAAGAGGTTTCCAGAAGCTAAACACCTCTGAGTTTCCAAAAAGATTTTCTTTTA
Source organism: Pseudochirops cupreus (assembly GCA_028627135.1). NCBI lineage: Eukaryota > Metazoa > Chordata > Mammalia > Diprotodontia > Pseudocheiridae > Pseudochirops > Pseudochirops cupreus. The sequence goes on from CM053583.1 coordinate 309,939,307, forward strand.
ATTCCAGCCTAAAGTAAGATATGAAGATGCTTATCAACACATGCTGAATTTTATGACATTCTGATCCCATTATATTATGTCGATGCTAACTTTGATAACTGAATTCATTTTAAGAGCTCGTATACTGTTGTACACAGTACATGTACACAGTACATTTCTAATTTTATCATTTTCCCCTTTTAGAGGTAGCTGCCATATAATAAACACAAAATATTAAATCCAAACAGTTTTTATAGCTCAGTAGAAAAAGTGGCCTGTATCTTACCATGACTCTAATATGAAATAGAAGACAAGTTGAATGACAGAGTAGAAAAAGAAATCCTTTGTGTTAAGTAAATGTGCTTCAGAGACCTTTAAACTTAAAGCATTGATAAAGTACAATTTCTTTGAAAGCTTGAGGCCTTGATTTTAAAGAAATTTTTAGGCTGGAATTCATCATGGTATAATAAGAGTTCTGGACTAGAAGTCAGGGGACATGGTTGCTTGTTCAGCTTCTCATTTTACTAGGCTGTTTGATTTTGGACAAATTGCTTAACATCTCTTGGCTTCCATTTTCTTATCTTGAAAAGATGAGGGCTGGACTAGACGGCTATTAAAACTCTGGTCAACAAGCATCTATTAAGTGCTTACTGTATGCTAGGCATTGTGCTCATCTGAGGATGCAGAAAAAGGCAAAAAACAGCCCCTGCCCTCAAGGAAGAGAGACAACATGTAAATAAGTAGATACATGAAAATTTATTTACCAGTATATGTGTATTATGTATATGAGAGAGAGAGAATGAATGAATGAGAATGGAAGACAATCTGAAAGTACATGGTACTAGCAGCTGGGAAGTGGGATCTAATGGTTTTTAATTCTGCTAAATTGCAGTATATTGTACCCTGATCTATATTGTAAATGGCCAGCCAGAAAGAAATGAAGGTCTGAGAGCTCTGAATTCATAAATATGGTTTTACTTATCTGCTGTAATTTTTTTGGAGGAAACATCTGGTTTTTTAAAGGGGAAGTAGAATGGTATAGTGGAAAGAACCCTGGATTTGTAAACGGGATCTGAATTTGAATTTTTGTTCTGCAACTTGTGAGCTCCCTGGGAAGTGGCAGCCTCAGTTTCCTCATTTGTAAAATGTAGAACATATCTAAAGTCCATTATGGCTCTAAATTCTATGATCCTATGAATACATCTGTTCTCTAAAATAAGGGATGCCTGTAGAACATTTTAAGAAAGTACTTTTTCATTGCTTTAAATACCATGTGCATTATAAAAATATAGTAAAATAAAATGGGTGGGGGGGCAGCTAGGTGGTGCAGTGAATAGAGTACTGGCCCTGGAGCCAGGAGGACCTGAGTTCAAATTCGACCTCAGACACCTAGCACTTACTAGCTGTGTGACCTTGGGCAAGTCACTTATCCCCAATGCCCTGCCTTCCCCCCTCCAAAAAGAAAAAGAAAATGAGGAAAGCTAATGAACATTATGATTCATAAAAGGTGTGCATTATGCTTAGAATAACAAGTTCGTAAATTATAATAATAGTGAGAAAATACCACTTCGTTTTTAACCATTAGTTTTATGGGTTTTTTTCCCCTAACATGTCCATCATTTTCTTAATAGCAAACTGTGCTCATATGAGTTTCTTCCCTTTCTAGTTTATCTTGTAATAGTATTCATAGTGAAATGGTCAGTATTTAACTCAAAAGAGACAGTGAACCTGGATAACTTAGATTGTGCTTTTTGATTTTCAGTTTTTGAACAAACGTCTTTATCAAGTTTCATGTTTTTAAATAGAAGTCCTGTATTTTAAGATACACATACCCTTTTTTTTCTTAGATCACCATAGAGGAGGGGCTGCCACACCTCGCCTATATAATGTATCTTGATGCTACTCAGATACATACCAACCCATATGGGCCGCTGATCTGAAACAGTGCTATATTTTTTGTTTGATTATGTAAATTGAAAATTAGAGCTATCACTTGTGACACTTAAGGAATAAGAATTAACTTCTTTGGGTCTTAGTTATAAAGTTATAGAAATAATTTGTTTTCTTACATAGAAATAGAATATTATTCTAGTGGGTGACTTTGGTTGAATTGACTTAGAACAGCTTTGATTTACGCATTGGATTTCCAGGTAATTCTCATTATGTGACTTCAGAAGGAAGATTTCTCTTTGTTACTGTCTGGCAATGATACTCCTATGATTTCTTAAAAAACACTTTAAAAGACTGTCTCATAATTAGTTCTTTAATAACACCTTTTTTCTCTTTTACCTTCTATTGTCACTAGTCTTAACTCCAGTCATAATTTTGCTTCAGATAATATTTATCTCTAAACGTATTACAGTAAAATCTCATTGGTCAGGTGTATATTTTCATGTTAATTCATGTTCATAATATTGTGTAACTGCTACAGTATATTAAAGTACCTTCTGAATCCTCAAAGGAATATTAAGTAATGCACAATGTAGTTTGTTATGGTACTTAGTTATTTCTTTTGACAATGTATTACATATATAGTAACCATTAGCTAGGATATTTGAACTAGTACACCTCATTTCCCCAAAATTTATTTTAACTGAGTAAAGGTATAAGCTTCTTCCTCCATTTAACAGCTCCAGTACTTACTATTCAAGGAATAATTAATTCAGATTGTGAATTACTTAGGTTCCTTGCCAGTCTTTTCCTATTGTCCTTAATAGTAACCTGTTTTCCACCATCATCCCATTTCTCCCAGAGACTCTTGAAATGCCAAGGAACTTCAAGGAGGTGGCCTAGCTACTAACTGCTGCAATATCATGCTCATTCCTTATTTCTCCTCACTTTCCCATCAGCACCACCCTTCCTGCACCAACCCTAGTTCTCTCCCCCTCTGCTTCCCCGCCCCCCCATATTAGTGATGTGGCTTCTCATGAATATAATTGTCCACCATCACAAAAAGGCTGGGAACCCCTTTTCTTTCCATTTCTTCTTTTTAATATTCATTCTCCATAGGAACTGAAGGTCATTAATTAGGCAGTAGTTTCAGAAAACTTTGTTGGAGGAAAAAATTGAAACTAATAATTAAAATCATTAACATCCATTCTAACCCTCAGGAGATAGATATGCATAACTACTTTGAGCAAAGCAGGGTGGATTTTTTTTTTTGCTTTTATGAAACAATCACTTTAAAGTATGTTAAAAAAATAGATTTATACCATTCAGTATAACTATTTAAATTCTTCTTAAGTTAAAAACATCATTGAAATCCTAAACATGCAGAGCTTCTCATTAGAATTTCTAAAGAATGATTTAAAGATTTTATTTGCATTAATAGACAAAATAACAAGAATAAAGACTATGGGGGCAAGATCTTTTCTTATGCAATTACTTTAAAATCCACATTTTTCATCAATAAAAGTAGCTATTGCTCATACAGTAATAACACATTTTTATCAGAGAAATCCATTTCTTTCTATTTCACATTTACATTGTTTTTTGTTTTTATTTTAGGCCACTGAACAAAAAAACCAAGGTACGTTACTTAAAGCTATTGTTTTTGTTTTGTTACATTTCAAATTAGAGTGAGGCTGGTTATGTATTTTTTTATACTTTATGGAAAAAAAGAATAGGAATAGATTCTTATTGTTTAATGGTTAAGCTACTGAAAAAATAACCAAATCAGATAAGTTAAAAATTACTAATTTTCCCCCTTCCATTCCTTGTTTGTTACTGACTTTTCTAAATGTCCTACTGTAGCTAAATTTTAAACATCCCATATGTAAAAGGCAAATATCACATTCCTGAGTGGTTTTGAAGATAATGAATAATAAAACCACTTATTAGTAATAATTAGGAAGAAGACCCTAATGAATTAGGTGGCCTAGTAGATAGAGCACTGGGCCTGGAGCCAGGAAGACCTAACTTCAAGTCCAGTCTCAGACCCTTATTTAATTGTGTGAGCTTGGGGAAGTCACTTAAACTCTTTGCCTCAGTTTCCCCAACTATAAAATAGGGATAATAATAGCACCTACTTTGCAGGATTGTTGTGAACATCAGATGAAATAATTATAAAGTTCTTTGCATGGTGTCTGATACATATAGTCACTGTGTAAATCTTTTAATTGTTATTTCCTTCTCTGCCCCCCCCTCAATCAAAAGCCAAAATTATAAAATATTAATGAAGTGTAATTTCTATCAGTTTTAAGTATAGTCCTGTGGTATAGTAGAGAGACAAGTAGTCAGAGGGCCTGGGACTAGATCCCCACTTTGCTATTTACCACTTGTATCACTATGGACAAGTCACTTAATTTTTCTTGGCCTCGGGTTCATCATCTATAAAATGAGAGGTTTGGGTTAGATGCTTTCTTAGGTCCCCTTCACCTCTATGATTCTGTGATCCCATTACTTAACCTCTGAGGTCCTTTATCTTTAGAAATTTACTTTTATGGACACTGAAGCATAACTCGTTATCGTTCTCTTTCATGTCTGGTTTTGCTTTTCTTTTCCCAGTGATCACTCCTAGGTTACAACCCTTCTATATAACCACACTGTTGTACAATGTGAAAGTGTTTGCAGATCCTGTACATGTTTGCACGCCACCATGGGGGGGGGGGGAGGGGAGAAAATCTGAAACTCAAGGGATTGTGGAACTGAATCTTATAAACTAAAAGTAAATAAACAAGTCATTCAAAAAAATAAAGCTCAAATCTTGAAATTTTGAAAATAGTGCTAATATTAGATTATCTTACAGTGACATTGATCTGACCTCCTTAAAATTGAGAAATAAAAATTGTAATGTTATATTGGAAAAAAAAAGAAATTTGCTTTTATGTTGTGAACTTAATCAGTTATCAACAAACATTTCAGCGTACAAAACAGAATGGCCTATGATAAGAAACTGAGCTTACATTATTTAGTTTGTTTTCGAAGTATATCAATGCCCGTTAAATTTAGGAGGGCAGTAAGAAAACTGTTATTTGTGTCTTCGCTTCTGGTTTTTTGTTCCGTGCATTTAAAAAGTGTTTTGTTGATGCTTTTTTTTTTTTTGCACATGTTACCATTCATTAACCTGCCATGCCAGACCTTCTCAGTGAGGAGTCCCCCCTTCTAAAAAATATGGATAATGTGTATATGTATAGTGCTGTGTCTGAAAATGCATATCTCATTAATACCTACATTGCCTATCTTCAAGTCCATTATTTTTCTATCAAGAGGTGGGAGGTATGTTTCTTCATTAGTTTTTAAGTCATTATTGTACGTTGCTCAGCATTCCTAGATCTTTCAAAGTTTTTTTGTTATTGTCATTGTCATCACATAAATTGTTCCTCCAGTTAATTTCAAGCTTTTTAATAAAAACAAAATATTACTATTCCATTCTCTCTTAATGAGTTCACAGTCTTCTTGTGTGTCTCTGAATTTGTTAATTTGTCATTTTTTATGAAATGATTATATTCCATTGCATTCATTTTGTTTGGTCATTCCCCAGTTGGTAGGCACCCATTTCTTTTTCAGGTTCTTTACTACTACAAAAAGTGCTGTTGTAAATATTCCTTACATATGGATCCTTTCCCTCTATCCTTGAACTCCTTGGGTTAGATACCTAATATTGTCACTGGGTCAGATGGTATGTACAGTCTTTGAAAAAGAAAGGTGGTAGCTTTCAAAGCTTACCCAGATAAGGGATAGATTTTTCACAGAATAAAACTTGAAAAAATTTGGTTCTGTAAAAGTTGGAAAGCTTTCACAGAAGCAGAATAAATGCAGATAGAAGAGAAACAATTAATGGGTGGAAAATTTGGGCAACAGATTTTTCCGTTAAAGGTCTAATATAAAAAATATAGAATTGATACAGATGTATAGGAGCAGGAGCTGTTCCCCAATAAATTGCCTAAGGTACTTTCTTTCTTTTTTTTTGCTCTTTGGAGGGGAAGGTAGGGCATTTGGGTTGTGACTTACCCAAGGGCACACAGCTATTTTTTGTGTGAAGTGTCTGAGGCCGAATTTGAGCTCAGGTACTCCTGACTCCAGGACTGGTGCTCTATTCACTGTGCCACCTAGTCGCCCCCCTAAGGTACTTTCTAAATCAGGATCTATAATCCTACAGGTTATAAACTAAAATTGTGACATAATGCTTTGACTATATGATAAGAAGCCTTTGGTTCAGGACCTTCTTTAGATACTTACTAACTCTAGTACCTTGGGCAGGTCACTTTATGTTTCTTTAAAATGTAACATTGTGCTACTATGAAACACTGAAAATGTGCCCTATTTTCATTATAGATACAAACTAATAAATGAAATTACATTAAATTATAACTAACCTTCACAGTTAGCTTAACTCACGTAAGTTCTTTTAGCATATGTGAATTAACAGGAATTTCAAAGAAAGGTTTAATTTCAAATTAGATTTACTTGAAATATAGTTACTAGAAGTTTTAAGGAACAGATTGTTTTAAAATTTGTATTTAATGGGCAGCTAGTTGGCACAGTCAGTAGAGCATGGGGCCTGGAATCAGGAGGACCTGAGTTCAAATGCGGCTTCAGACACTTAACATTTACTAGCTGTGTGAACTTGGGCAAGTCACTTAACCCCAGTTGCTCCTGAAAAAAATTTATTTAATAACTTTGAATTTTTATATTTCTATCTGAGTTATTGCATACAAATTAAAATAAGAATGAGGTATTCATGTATATACCTGAAGAAGAAAAATAATCCACAGAATTCTGAGAGACTTACAGATTTAGGATGGAATTAAGGTAGTGATTTTAAAAAGAGATAAAGTCAGAGAACATTTATTAAGCACATACTAATCTATCTGGTATTGTGCTAAAGATAAAAAGGCAAAAATTGAAAACCCTCCTTGCAAGGAATTTATATTTTCTCTCAGGGAAAAATATGATATATGTAGGAAGGAGGCCAGATTAGACTTTGAATAGAGGGTCATTTTAATACATTCTAAAGGAAGTAAGGATTCCTGTGAGAGGGAGTTCATCCAAGGCATGGAGAATAGATGTTTCAAAGTCACAGATCTAAGAGATGGACAGCCGTGTGTGACAGACAAGGCTAATCTTACTGGATTGTTAATGAGGCATAGGAAAGGCAGTAATGTATAGATTAGGGCCAGGCTGTGAAGGGCCCTAAAAACCGAACAGAGAAATTTATATTTGATCCTAGGAGACAAAAGGAAGTCCTAGAGGGCAGGAAGAGGAGGTGCAACCAACTTGCTTCTTTATAGGCTTATAGCTGAGTTAGCTGATTCTCAAGGAGCCAATAAATAGGTGTTCCTTTGTGTTCTTTCAGCAGACAACCTGTAATTGCTGCCAAACTATAGCTATAGTCTTATCAGGTATATTGGAGATTTATGGGGAATTTCTGATTCTTCCCATCTCTTCACTTTCCCTTGGTATGGTACCTGGGTACATATGCCCAGCTCTTTTTATCTGCAAATTTATGTTGTCTTGTTTTTCCCCAACTACTTTTACATATACAGGGTTCATGTTTTGTTTTTAAAATTTTTATTGATGCCTTTTCTATTTATAACATGGTCTTTTCAAACCCTGCCTCTTCATGGACCCTTCTGTTTCTGACAAGGAAAAACATCCAATATAGTGACGTATTCTGACAAACTGAAATATTTTCTCTTAATAATTTCATTATTTGTTCGCTGGGACCTTCAATGTTTTTTCAATTATTCAAAGTTCAGCTTCCTTTTAGGAATCTTTTCATTTATATTGTTATAATCATTTATTAGTTGATTTGGTTTTTGATTGTTCAGTTGGTGTTTAATTGTTCTACATTGTTTAATTCAAATCTCCCTTGTTCCTCTGAATTCCTTATTCTCCATTTTGGTAATTCAACGAAATCAATTGGTCAGGGAAATCAAACTTTTTTATACAAAAAACTACTTCCTTAATTAAAGATCACCTTTACAAAAATAATATTTCCCCTTTGCTATAGGTTAAAGTACCTGTTCTAAATTAAAGAGGTAAGAAAATTAAAAGAGGCCTTATTCTAAGGAAATTGTTTTGAGACTTATTCTGAGAACTAATTTTGAGCAGTGTTGCTTATAGCTACTTTGATATTGCTGCCACTTTTCTTAAACCAGAAAAGTAAAAACATAGCATGACCACAGAAAAATCTCATTCATGAGGGAGAAAAAAAGCAATTAGAAACACCTTTTTGATCCACATGCACTTCTTTCAAAAAATTATAAAAGTATACTGAAATGGTTTTCCTGAACTTCACAGAATTATTGACATTGACTTTATTGTCTACAAACCTATATCAACTATGCAAGAGGAAGGAAGACTGATGGGAGACAATTCTTGCCTCCAACAATCTTATCTATCCCACTTGTCCCTCACAGGGGGTGGAGCCAAGATGGTGCCATAGGAGCAGCAAGGTACAGCAGCTCCCACACAGCCACCTCAAAATACCCATAAAATATGACTCTAAACAAATTTTAGAGCTCTAACACGCACACAGATCTACTTCCCGCAGAAGGCAGCTCGGCTAGGAGGGACCATCTCAGAGCTGGGAGTCGAAACCAGCCCAGCCTGAAACCGTGGCTTTGTCCTGGGGTGGCTGGACAAGCCGAGCCGAGCCGCAGCTGGAGCTTCAGGAGAGCGGATCTGCGGCACCTGTGGCAGTTTCCAGAATTATCAAGCCATAAGAAAAAAGGACTAAGTGAAAGGTCAGTGGAACTCAGCTAAAATTGGGGGAGAAGAGCGGGTCCAGCCAGACTGCCTCCAGGGCAAGGAAGGGGCAGAAACAGAGGCCTTGCAGCCGCCTCCACGTTGCTGCTTCAGAGCTCCCGGCCTGCAAACTGCAGGGGGGCCAAGCAATCGTTCAGAGGCCAAGTGCTCTTGCATTGAGCGGCCTAGATCCGGATCCTGGTCTTGGGTGGTGGTCCTGGGGTGTGTTTTCAGTGAGCCAGAGCTGGGGGGCTGCAACAGCCTCCTAAAAGCACTGGCAGCTGGGAAAACCCCAGCAATTTGGGACAGAGCTTTCCCCTCTGGATGCAGAGTTTCACAGAGCTAAAAAAATCATTGACTGACCAACCATGAGCAGGCAAAGGAAGCAAAGTAAGATCAGCAACCAAACCCTAGATTCCTTCTTTGGGGAAAAGAAGGCTCAAAGCAGGGAACGGGAGGAAGACAACACAGTCAGAACTCCCAAACCAAAAGCTTTCAAGAAATATGAAGACTGCCTAAAAGCTAGAGATCAGCTTAGGAAGGATTTTGAAAACCAAATGAGAGAAGTGGAGGAAAAATTGGGAAGAGAAATAAGAATAATGCAAGAAAATCATGAAAAGAGAGTCAACAGCCTGACTGAAGAAATTAACACCTTAAAAAGTAGATTAACTCAAATGGCAAAAGAGGCCCAAAAAGCCAATGAGGAGAAGAATGCCTTAAAAAGTCGACTTTGCCAGATGGAAAAAGAATCTCAAAAGCTTTCTGAAGAGAATAATTCC
>CM053583.1:309948855-310010142 GCA_028627135.1 Pseudochirops cupreus
ACACTTTTTCAAGAAGGTTTGCGTATGGAAAGGGTATGACAGTTGATTGCTTTATGATTCTACTCACAATTCCTGACTCCCTTATATATGCTATCTCTCTATATTAGAATGTAATCTCCTTGAGGACAGGGGCTGTTTTATTCTTATCTTTGTAGCCTCACATCTGGCAGTGTCTGACAGGTAGTAGATAATGCTAATTAAACACCTTTTTAGGCATTAATCCCACATGTAAAATTGGGAGTTTCAACAACACGACCTCTGAGAATCCCTCCAGCTCTAGATCCTGTGATCCTGGAAAAAGAATGGCAGCAGATTAGCAGTTGAAATTTTTCCCATTCCCAGCAGGATCTAGCCCATTTGGACCTTGTAACTATTAGCAGAGGGAGGAAAAGAGACTACTGGTCACAAAGTTAAAGAATTTGAGAGGTAGAAATAGCCTTAATATCCATCTGATCCATAACATACATAAGTGATAGTCCAGCTTCTGCTCAAAGACCTCTAAGGAGAAGGAACCCATGACCATGGCTCTCATTGTTGGGATCCTGACATTAAACTTAAATTGACTTCTTTGCAGCTTCTGCCCATTGCTCCTTGTTTTGCTTCCTGGGATCAAATGGAACAAATCAAGTCAACAAGCCTTTATCTGGCATCTAATATGTCCCAGTCTAGTCTCTTATCCATATGCTCATCCTTCAGATACTTGATGACAGCTGTTATGTCCCTCTCACAAGTCTTTTTTTTCCTCCCAAGTAGACATAACCATTTTGTTCAACTAATCCTCATGTAACATAGACTCAAGTCCCCTCTTCATTCTGGTTGCCCTCATCTGGATGTTTTCCATTTTATCAGAACCATACACCTAGAACTGAAAACAGTACTGCAGATGTGGTCTGATTAGAGAAGTGTACGGTAGGTCTCTATCTTCCTAGTCCTTGAAGTTACCTTCCTCATCCCTCTTAATTTAGCCAAAGATTGCATTAGTTCTCTTGGTATATCACACTTCTGACAGCACAAGACCAAACAGAAATCCCTAGGGTACTCTACTGGAAATCCCCTGGCAGGCAGAATTATTAACAAGTATTCTCTGAGTCCAGCCATCTAATCAGTTCTGCATGTATCTGGTTGTATTATTATCATCTCATTCCTGTCTTTTCATCTTTTCAACAAGAATAGTATGAGATACTTTATCAGAAGCTTTATAAAAATCTAAGTAAACTTTATTCACATTTCCTTCAGTTACTAAAGTCCTGCCCAAAAAGGAAATTAGGTCAGTCTGACATGACCTGTTCTTGAAGAATTGCTCACTAGAAGAGTAACCTTATATTCACCTCTGCCCACAGAAGTTGAACTCACATGAGCCCATCTCCCTGCTTAGAATGACAGGACAGAAAGTCAGGGAGGAGCAGAGATGATGGGTTCATATTCTTAGTCAATGGGAAGCAAAGAAGAAAAAAAATAAAATCAAGAATAGAGACTTTGGGGCAGCTAGGTGGCATAGTGAATAGAGCATCAGCCCTGTAGTCAGGAGGACCTGAGTTCAAATTCGGCCTCAAGACACTTGACACACTAGCCATGTGACCTTGGATAAGTCACTTAATCCCAATTGCCCTGCCCTCTCCCCTCCAGAAAAAAAGCAAAAAAACCCAAAACACCAAAACAAGAAGAGAGAACTCGGAAGACTCTTTGAATCCCAGCTTACAACTTTCTGTAATCAGATCATGTTCACTTTTTGGGTACCGTTTTGCTGGTATCTGAACCTTCTCATCAGTTCCTCAGCCATGGTAAGGCATTATCTTATCTACATTGAAAATGTTTTCAGCAAATTTAGATTTTAAACTGTATCAGAAAGTCACCTCTTCAAGCCAGTCCATTCAGCTCATTTTGGATGACAGTTTTGACTAGAAGGAATTTTTCTCTATTCATGATAGAAAATGACTTCCCTCAATCTGTGACCCTTTTGGAAACGCTACTGTACTGGTTAATGTCAAGTGAGAGAGGATTCCTTCCCCTACTAGTGTAAAATTTTGTTAACTTTGGTATGCCAGCGATAGTAGAACTGAGGAGGCCTTGTAATATAACTCCAGTCTTTCTAGTGCTCCAGTTCCACTTGACCAATTTGCCTGCTACGCATTTCTCACTTGATATCTCATAGACTCCTCAAGCTCATTGGATCCAAATGGAACTCATTAACTTCCCTTCTTTAAACTTCCCTTTTTCTGTGAAAGCCTTATAATTTTTCTAGTCACCCAGGTTCCCCAACATTAGTTTTCCATTTCACTTATTAATATCTTGTATTCAGTCAACTGCCAAATCTTGTCATTGTATCTCTACTGCATCTCTGGAATACATTCCTTCACTCTACTTACAAAGCTATTACCCTAGTACATACAAGATCTTATCGCCTCTTACCTGGACTATTATAATATCCTCCTAATTGAGCTTCCTCTCCAATCCTCCACAGAGCTGGCAGATAATCATCTTCATAAAGTACAGATCTGATCATATAAATTCTCTGCATAAACACCTTCCCTGTCTACCTGTTGCCTCTGGAATAAAATACAAACTTCTAAATTTGGTTTTTAAGCCTTTCAGCCTAGTTTTCCAAATTTATTTCTCATTATTTCTTTTCTCTGCAATCTGTGTTCCAGCAAACCTGGCCTATTTGCTATTACCCAGATTGAAGGCTTCATCTTTCATCTGTCTGTGTGTTTACACAAAGTGGCCCTCCCTTTATATCTGAGTATACTCTTTGCTGAGCTCTGCCTCTTAGAATCCCTAGAGCTTCCTCCTAGCCTCAGTTCATATGCTGCCTTCTTAGGGGAGACTTGATGATCCCCATAGTCCTCTCCCTCCTAAAATTGTTTTGAATTTATCTGTTTACATATTGTGTAATTTGTAGGCTTCTTTAAAGACACAGGCTTCCCCCCCCCCATTTTTGTCTTTGTATTTCCACGGTCTAGCACAGTGCCTTGTCCAATGTTAGATGTTCAATAAATGCTCATCATAGCTCAGAATCAAAGTAGAATTATTAAATTAAATTGGTTAGAAATGGTTTAAATGTCACTCCAAGGTAGGGAAATCAGGAGAAATAGATTTTTAAGGAAGCAGTTGAGTTCAATTTTGGACACACTAATTCAATCAGAACAAGTGTTTGATTCCCTGCTAAACTCTTATTAGATCCCTAGGTGACTGAACTTTAAGAGTCAGGAATACCATAGTTCAAATCCTGTCACAAGCTTATTATATGGACTATTTGTGCCCAACTTACAGTAGAGCCTTCCAAGCTCTTACTGGTCTGATCAGCCACAGCCAGACACACTATACATTGACCCCATTATCATGATGTCATTTTGGTTCTCTTTGAGTATGAAGGACAACAATGAGTATTGAAAGACAACGAGCGGTATGGAATTTGGAAAGTCACTTATCCTTTCTCAAAATCAAGAATAGAGACCTCAGACAATCTTTTGGAAACACTGATTACTACTTCATGTCAAACTAGGTTACATTCCCTTATTTTAGGTACCTATTTGCTGGCATTTGAGACTTCTCATCAGTTTTTCATCTAGTTGTGAGGCAGTATCTGGTCTGTGAAGCTATTGCCTGCAGATTCACTGTTGAATCAAGTGAGCTATGGTTTAGGAATATTAATGTAGTAATGTCATTTTGTGTAAAATGGCAGTAACAATAGCATGTATCTCACAGGATCAGCAAGTACTTATTAAGCATTTATCATTTACCAATCACTGTGCTAATAAGCCCTGAGGATAAAAAGAAAGGAATGTAACCTCTGCCCGCAAGGAACTCTTACTGCAAAGAAGAGAGAACATGTAAACAACTATGTATTTATATATATATACGTATATATATATATATACGTATATATATATGGCAAATTTTATGTAGTCTCAGAGGGAAGATACTAGCATAAGAAGTCCAAAGAAAGACTTCTTGCAGAAGGAAGATTTTTTTTTCTGAGACTTAAAAGAAGCCTAGGAAACCTGAGAGGTACAGATGAAGAGAGAGAGCATTCTAGCCATGAGGAACAGCCAGTGAAAAGGACCAGAGTGAAGAGATGAGCTACCTTGTTCTAGGAAAAGCAAGGAATCTGGTGTCATTGGATTGTAGAGTACATGGGAGTAAGTAAGGTATAAGAAAACTATAAAAGTAAGAAGGAGTCAGGGTATGAAAGACTTTTAACTTCAGAGAATTTTATATTTGACCTTGGATATAATAGAGAACCACTCTATAGATTTATTCAGTAGAGGGTGATATGATCAGAATTTGCATTTTAGAAGATCACGTTAATATCTTAATGGAGGATGGACTGGGGGGGGAGAGATTTGAGGCATGGAGAACAACCAGCCAGCTTCTGCAGTGGTACAGGCATGAGGTGAGAAGAGCTTCCACTAGAGTGGTAACAGTGTCTGAGGAGAGAAGGGAGCACATACAAGAGATCTTTTGAAGACAGAATCCACAGGATTTGGAAACAGATTAGATATAGGGGATGAGAGAGAATGAAGAGTTGAGGTTGGTACCTAACTTGTGGCCTCTTTTACTGGAAGGTTATTGATATCCTGGATAGTAATAAACAAGTTTGGAAAGGGGAAAGGTTTTGAGGAAAAGATAATGAGTTCAGTTTTGGACATGTTGAATTTAAGATGTCTAGTTTAAAATGTTTAATAGGCAGTTGATGTGAGACTGGAGGTCATCGGAAAGATTAGAGCTGAATGAGTGGATTTGAGAATCACCAACATAGAAATGATCATTTAAATCAGTAAGTAAAATAATGTAGAGAGAGAAATGAAGAGGACCTAGGTCAGAGTATTATATAGGACAGGCTAGTGTTGATATAAGATGATAGCCTTGGGAATTCCTCATGTTTATTGAGCATGACATGAATGAAGAACCATCAAAGAAGAGTGAGAAGGAATAGACAGGTAAGAGGAGAACCAATAGAGAGTATTGTCACAAAAATCTAGGGAAGAGAATTATAAGGATTATAATAATATAAGGAGTAATTGACAGTGTCAGAGACTTACAGAGAGGTCAAGAAGGATGGGGATTGAGAAGATACCATTCATTTTGGCAATTAGGAAATTATTGGCAACTTTGTAGAGGGCAGGTTCAAGAAGCCAGACTGTAGAGAGTTAAGAAGAGAGTGAGAGGAAAAGAAGTGGAGGCATGAGTTTTAGATGACCTTAAGGAGTTTAGCCATGAAATGGAGGAGAGTTAGGATGATAGCTAGTGAGGGAGAATGCATCAAGTGAGGGTTTTTTAATGTAAAGATGGGTAAGATATGGCCATGTTTGTAATCAGTGGAGTAGCAGCCAGTAGACAGGGAGAGATTAAAAATTATTGAGAGAGTGGGGATGATAAAAGGAATGAAGATGATATGGGAATACTTGTACCTGTAGAGGGGTTTGCCTTGTCAGGGAGAAGGGTCTTCTCATCATGTGAGACACAAGGAAGGAGGAGATAGAGGCGGAAAGCATCTGAGTGATGTAAGGTGAAAAGGAGGGGAGAAGAGGGAGCTCCCAGGGAATAGCCTCATTGGCTATTTTGAGGATCAAATTAAATAATGTATGTAAAGTGTTTTATAGATCTTAAAGTGTTATATGTAATTATTAGTTATCCTTTACATTGCTATGTGTGCATTGAGGGTTGACAGAGGAATGGGTTACAAAATAAATATAAAAACATGGTTCATACCCTCAGATCTTCCTGGGAAGAAAGGTCATTTACACATGAAGCAGTTCAATAATAATGCCGGATAAATACATTAAGTACCAAGAAATTGATAAATGTCAGACTAAGACCTTGAATGCTGTATGTGAACTTGATTCAGAGAGGGTCTTGATCTGGGCCTTGAAAAATGAGTCGAATATATAGCTGGGCCAAGGAAATAAAAACAAAGAAACCGAATACTTTTTTGCCCTTTATATTTAATTCCCTCAAATTAACCCTTCTACAATTATGCCATAGCCTTAAGGAAGGTTGTAGTGGTGGAAGGTTAAAAGAAACTCAGCCATGTCAGCTTTCAAGTGATTTTTGAAGGAAAGGTCAACTCAAGTGATATTGTATATATAATGTTGGGGTGTGGGGTGGAGTGGGCAGTGAGGGTAGTGTCAGGATGTTGCTAGCAAATTGGAAATCCAAAAATATTATGGCGGCTTCTTAGTTAATCTCTGTTCTTCAGTTTCTTCCTGTATAAGGATAGTATTCAGAGCTGGAAAGGACCTTAGAGGTCATAGTATCTTAAGTTTACAACCATAAGGGACTTCACTTTATATAACAGGCTTTTCATTTTACTAGTGAGGAAACTGAGGCCCAAGGAGGTTAAGTTTCTTTTCTAAGGTTTATGTAATAAATGTCAGAGGTAGGATTTTAATGTAGGTCATCCGAGTCTAGAGAAAATGTTCTACTTTCCAATCTTATGATCTATTTCAACTCCCTTATTTTACATAAAAAGAAACCAAGGTGAGGTTCAGAGTGAGGGAATGACCTTCCCAAGGTCCCAACAGGTAGTTAGTAATAGCAATGAGACTAGAATCCATGTCTCCACATTCCCCTTGTGGTATTCTTTTCCACAATATCATGTTATCTCTTTAATCCATTCTACGTTTTCCTGCCAAATAAATTTTTTCCTAATACTACTTAAATCATGGCAATCCTTTGTCCAAAAGTCTGTATTCAGTGATGTTTTTGTTTCTTACTGAGTTATATTCAAACTCTGCTTCCTCATTCTCAAGGCTCTCAATCATCTGGATCCATCCTACCCATCTTTGAAAGAAAAATTCTTCACTCCACCAGAGACAATTTGTCTGCCTAGAAAGATACAAAATTCAAAGGGATAGACCTCCATCCTGCCTTTAAAAAACTAATCCTCTTCATAATCCATCTCTAACCAAAATTTATAGTATTCTTCAACAAAAGATGAAAATAAAATAAAAAATGCATAGTTTGAGAATTCAGTTAAATTCAATTAGCAGTTTCGAATGGAGTCTTTCATAGCATGGTGGTACAACAGTGATTTGAGTGTAGACTAATCCAAATACAGGTTCTTTAAATATTTTTATTAGAAAAATAATAGACAAAAATTTTCCTCACCTTTCTTGGGTAAGGAAAGGGAGAAATAAATAAATGTAAATATAGGGAGAAAGCAGGGTTGTCAGAGATGGAGAAAAAAAACCAAATTAATACTAGAAACATAATTCAGGAAAGTAAGAAAAACTATGAGGTTTTAGTTCAAGAAGATTACCGAGTATGGTAACTAGGGAAAAGGCCCCATGCAACTGGCATCTGAACGTTGCCTGGGCTCTTGTTCTCAGAATCCCAAGAACATTCACGGCATTCCTCTGTGTGCTAAATGGGGGTGAGGGGAATATAGAATCTCAAATTCACTGTGATCACAGATAGTGCTTAAATTTTAGTTTCCTTTGATTCTCGGCTTCATGAAACAAAAGTTGATTAGACAGCCATGGTGTATGTTGTTAAGGGCTATAAGAGAAGATGCTACCATTCCTGCCCTTAAGGAGGAGGGCCTTAAATTCTGACCAGTTCCTAGTCAGATGTTTTGTAGGATGGTTATCATAGCCTTTTTCGTTGAAATTGTTTGTTCTTTTTAAAATTTAGGTTCTCATTATTTTTTTTACTTGAGAATTTTACTTGAGCTTTTTCTAGTCTTCCTCCATTTATAACTTAATATTCCTAGATGTAAAAATCAATGTAGCTCTTTCAAACCACAGAAAATTGGCTCTCACTCACCTGGTCTCCTCACTGTCTACAAATAGCTCCAGGGCATTCTGGCATCTCATAGTTTCTCATCTCTGGGATGGCTCATACCCATGGAATGCCTCCTTTCCTCTTCCACCCTCCACAGTGCCTCTGAAGAGTTGCTTCACTCAGCCTTCTCTGCTGGTCCTCCTGGGTCCTTCCCAGATTTCTTCCTGCCTCAGAGCTGTCATGGAATGTTTCACCTCTCAAGCTTTTTGGTGTATATTGTGTTTCTGTTTGGTTTGCATGTTTTGTCTTACTAGACCCAAAGGTCTTAGGACAGGGACAGTCTTTGCTTTATAGCTTCCTCATTGCTTAGCGTGTCTCTTTGCCCATACAGGGTGCTCGCATCTTATGAGTCCTATTTAACCTCTGTTTATTTATAACTTTCTCATGTGCGTTACAGTTTTTGTACACTCCTCCCTCTCATTAAGTTGTAAGCCCCAAAAGAAAAAGAACTTTGTTCATTCTTCTATCCCCATCACCTTGTAAATGGTAGGCTTTTAGGGAAATGTTTTGAGGTTTTTGGGGGCAATACTGTTTATTTAATGTTAGGGACTTTTTTTGGAAGGGGGTGTATGTTTGCTTTAACTTGTAACGCTTGTTTTGTAAAGGGGGAGACTTAGTGCTGGAACTGCATCTCCCCATAGTGTAAAATAGAATTTGGTGTGAGGTGGGGACCTACCAAACCTTGTCCAGGTGGCCCAAATGTCTTATTGCAGTTTTAGCCTTGAATAACTTGGAACTATTAAACTAAAAACTAAAAAATGATTTTTGAAGCCGTTGAGCTTTAATAGCTTAAAACTGCACGGAGATTTTTGGACACCCTCTGCTTTATGGCAGTCCTGCCTTGTTTTCTTTTGCAGGGTGGAAATGAGCAAGGCGTTGTGAGAAAGGCAGGCTCTACCTGAGGAGTGAGGCCGTTTACTCTCTTATGAACAGAGAAAGCATTGGTTTTGATATTTGTATCTCTTGCTTGTAGCATATAAGTATGTCAGATATACTTCAACCTTATCTTAAAAGACCTAATGTTAAAACTAGCTTAGGTTTAAACTTAAATCTCCTTATTTTGCTTTATTGTTTCAAAACCATTCATTTAAGGCATTCTCTATAGTTTTAAAAAAATATTAATTTTGAAATTAATTTTGAAAAATATTAATTATTAAACTCTGCCTTTGTAAGCTATATCAAGTCAAATTTAAGTTTAAGCTTACTTGAAACAGTTATTCCCTGAAGCCTAGCATTGGATACACAGGGATTAATGGGTCTGCAGACAGTGTAGATGTTTTCCAGATCAGCTTGCTGGGCTCATAGTTGTGGCCATTTTTCCACAATGAAAATTCTACCCCTGGATCTTACATGTGTCAGCTTGAAAGCCAGAATTTCTCTATTTTCCCTTCAACATTCCAGGACTGACAGCTCTTTAGTGCATGACGTGCAAAGAAAGTTATTATACTATATCCAGTATACTTACTTATTAACAGAAAGAGAATTTTATGATGGTATAGTGCTTTTTGCTTTTAATGAATTTGATTTAAAGCTAATTTTATTTGAAGAAAACTGCTCTGAATCATTCAAGCAGCTGCCTTTTTTTTTTTTAATTGGAAGGGAGAATTCAAGTAACTCGGCCCCTACTAGTGGAGAAGTTGGCAGGCAATACTTTTCTAGCAGTAAAATGACACTATGCTTCTCTATTTTCTAATGAAATCTGCAGAGTGGGAAAGCAACAGAAGTTGGAAGCCTCTTTCTTTGGAATCTTTCCATGCAAAGTCTTTCTTAACCTACTTTGAGGATCTTCTCAGGTTTGTGTTTTATGAAATTGTGTCCTTGTTTGATAACATTGTTGTTACTTGTAGGAAAGCTCAGAGTCATAAAGTAGATGATCTTGGCCTTTTAGGGAGGTGGTTTAATTTAGAGCAACAGGAATAATTGATTTTGTAAGGATATAGTTACATGGTGCTATGTCTTGTATTTTGTAGGTGTTTTAAATGTTTGAGTTGCATTTGAAAAACATAACTTTCATCTTACCATTAAGACTAGAATTATAGTATTAATGTTTTATAAACAAATTACTTTAAAATCTGCCACTTGTTACACATTTCAAATTTGTATCAGGTATTTTTATCAGACAAAATTTTTTTTAATCAAAAAGACATTGAATGTGAATCATCATTAATTCAAAGTTACCTTTGAGATATCTGATATCTTTAAGAGTGTTTTGACTACAGTTGACGCTCCTTCTTTAAAAATAACTTATTTGACTCAAATGTCATTTGTGAATTGTGGATTGTTGAAAGTTACAAAAAGGTAGAACTTTTTTCTTTTGCTCTTTGGAGGGGGGAGGGCAGGGCAATTGGGGTGAAGTGATTGGCCCAAGGTCACATGGCTTGTAAGTGTTAAGTGTCTGAGGCTAGATTTGAACTCGGGTTCTCTTCACTCCAGGGCCAGTGCTCTATTCATTGCGCCACCCAGTCGCCCCTAGAACTCTTAACTATTTATTTTTTCCAAGTTGAAATTGGGAGATGAAATTAAACCATGTTTGCTGTGATTTAGTTATAAATACTTGGAGGTACTGAAGGTATTATTTTGCTAAAACAAAAATCTTATTTTTAATAAATTAGTAGTCTAAATAGTTTTATTGACAGGTTAGGAGATTATTGTTCCACATTTCCCTTACAGGAAAAACTAATAGAAGTCATTCTTTTGATATCGGGTGAGAATAAAACTTTCTACCTAAGGAATTGTCACCTGTTACTTTTTTTAAAGTTTTTAAATTTTTATTCTTTTTGCTTTTTGGAGGGCAATTGGGTTTAAGCGACTTGCCCAAGGTCACACAGCTTAGTAAAGTGTGTCAAGTGTCAGAGGTCGCATTTGAACTCAGATCCTCCTGACTCCAGGGCCGGTGCTCTACTCACTGTGCCACCTAGCTGCCCCCAAACCTGTTACTTTTGCATTCTATATTCTGAGTGTCTTAACTTAGCAGTTTTCCTTATGGAATCGATGCCACATAAATTTAAAAGGAGCAATACTAAGCAAACTTTACATTTGTCAACAATTAATCTAAAAATCAATAATCATTGTATGTCTTTTATGTTCCTGTTCCAAGATGAAATATTTTAAAGCACATTTTTTTTTAGAGATCTCAGTCTAAAATAGATATCCTAATTGTTTGGAGGTTTTTGTTTTTTTTCAGTTTGGGGGTTTTTTTTGCGAATGTTTATCACATTCAGAACAATTAAAGACTTACCTCTGAAGTTTCAGTGACTCTGAGATAGCTTCAATGACTCAGTTGCCTTTAGGATTACATACAAATTCTTTTTTTTTTTTGAAGCATTTAAAGCCCTTCATAACCTGGCTTCAGCTTTTCTTTTCAAACTTTGTTCATGCTACTCCCATACGTGATATTCCATCTCCTGACTTTATGCCTTTAGATATGCCATAGTTGGAATGATCTTTTCTCCTTACCGTCAACCTTGGAATCCTTAGCTTCTTTCAAGGTTCAGTTATAGTGACCACTTCCCACTACAAGGGGCATTTCCTGGTCTCCCAGTTGTTTGTGTTCTCTCTCTTTCTCCTCCCCCAAAATTGTCTTGTATATGCTAATCTTTGTGCAAATTGTTTCATTCCAGTAGAAGTGTAGACTCCTTAAGAACAGGAACTGGTTTGGGGTTTTTTTGGTTTTGTGTCCCCAGGGTCTAGTAAGGTATCTGGGACATTGTAAGCACTATGTTTGTTGAATTGATAAAATTAACTTGATATTGCTTTTCAAATTTTGTTTCTGTGTTAATCCATGTTTTTCTCCCCCATATATACCTTATGTAAAAATGATTCATCAGAGGTGAAAAACCTGAGCTTTAGGTTTTCTGTTGATCTATATTGTCTTAAGTAGCAATATTACTCATGTGACAATATAGAAATAATATGTCACACCATCTGAAGAATATTAGTAAATACTGAATCTCAGCATTATTTCTTCAATATACATTTTTCCTTAATTCAGTATTTTTATATGTAAAATCAGGTCATAATACTTTTCCTGCTCTAAAGAGTTTTTAAATGGCAAATAATACTATAAAGTGCTTTGAAATAAATTTAAAGTCTTGCTTTGATGGTCTTTTGTCTTTCATTAAAGACAGCCTCAAAAACTCCTTCATGCTCGAGATATATTTCTTAGATATTAATTTGGAGAAAATTTGTTTCAAATCAAATAATTTTAAATGACATGCATAAGTTTGGTAATTAAAGGCATATTTCAGCAGTGTGCCTTTCAGAAAGAAAGATCTTTTTTTCATTTGAAAAATTCCTATATGGTAGAAACACTCATAATAACTTTCATTTTTGCGTTACTTTCTCATAGCAACCTTCTAAGAAAGGCAGCACAAGGATTATTGTCATCCCAGTTTTTGTGTATGAAGAAACTAAAGCTTAGGGAGGTTAGGTGACTTGCTTAGAATCTCAGCAAATATATGTCAGAACTGCACTTAAAATGATACCTCATATACTAAGAAGTTTCTAAGTCAGATTGCCTTACTGGAAAACTACTATGATTGAGCCCATGTACCCATGCTTCTGAGTTTGATAGTATGTCAGTCAGTTAAATAGAGTTGCCCTATTTAAAAAGACAACACAGATGCAAGCAAGCATTTTTCAAAGGGTTTAGAGACTACCCTAAAATACCCTGAGACATCACAGTAAACCCCTAATTGAATGTAAATTCATTAATACAAAATAAGAAACTTTAGATTAGAATAGCACTCTTTTGCTTCTAAGGGTGCATTTTGCTTGCTTGGGGAATGACATCAGACCTCTCCCTCCTTTCTCCAGGGAATGAAGTTGGGCTCATTGCTATGAAAATATTTAAGACTTCTCTACTATTTGGTCGAAGTTTATTTGTCCTTAACTGCAAATTGCTTATTCATTTTAGCTGGTGGGTAAAACAGTAATTTTCTTGACTCTATATTGCAGTGAGAAGTAACTTCTTAGAATTTCTATTTCCACTGGAACTTTATAAACTTTGCTAATAAAATCTTTGTTATTCCTAGTGACATGGAATAAGTTTCTATATGGGTAATACGTATTACATATGGAATATACGTACATGTATAATTTTCAGATGTCTTATTGATACTTCTTTGCTTTTTACACTAGTTATTTCCGTATTTATATGTATGAGTGTGTGTGTAAATAGTCATCCCACCCCCATATAGAGTAGAAGTAGTTGAGCAAAATAAACCAGCACAACACAATAAACCACCACACACATGTCAGCATATGGGACATAAAGCACCTATGATGTGTCTTGTCCAATGCTACCATTGAAAATGGTGGTTCTGAACCTTTTCGCATCATGGACCTCTTCTTTTTTGAAATGTGTAAAATAAAGTACATAGTATTACAAAGGAAAACAGTTACTTTGACATACAAAGTATTCCAAAAGTCTTAATACACTTAATGCACTAAGACATTAGGGACACTTTGTACAGTTATCAAAATCTAACTTAGGGATGGCTAGGGGGTGCAGTGAATAGAGCACCGGCTCTGGAGTCAAGAGGACCTGAGTTCAAATGTGAACTCAGACACTTAACATGCAACCTTGAGCAAATCACTTAACCTCAATTGCCCTGCCTTCCCCCGTCCAAAAAGCAAAAAAAAAAAATTTGTACTTAAAAAAAAATTTCTGGACTTCAGGTTAAGATCCCTGTTCTAAAGGGAGAAAAAACAAGGTCATTGCATTTAATGACGTTTTCATTTATGTTATTGTGCATGCTGTTCCCAGGCACATGAGTGCATTAACATCTTCTTCATTTGTGGTGACATGGAGTCATATTTCTTTCCTTATAACGTAGACAGTGTTCATGCTAAAATGCAGAGGGAATTAAGTATCTCTGCCTATTGTTTTTTACTTTCAGATCAGTCTGTGTGCCATAAAAATTTTTTGGGTAGCAAAGTAATTTTTTCAAAAAATTGTACCTGATCATTAGTGCCCTGGAGAGTTCTGCTGGCTATTACAAAGTTTTTAGAAGCAAATTCAGATTCCTCACAAAAAGAGTTGCTTAGGAGAAAGTTGTTTCACTTGCTGATTTTGTTAGGCTTTATAATGAACTCTTTCTCCCCAACTCAAAAGATGCTTCAGTCATTGCAGGAAGAGAAAGAAGTAAAAGAAGGGGAAAAGAAATTTGGCAAATTCTGATCACTTGCTCTTCCTAAGAAAATCACAAGCCAGTCTGAGTATTAGAATCTTGTAATTGACTATAGTCCTCTTTTTGGAGATATTGTCCTCAAAATTCATTGAAGCTTCATGAACAAGATTATTTTGTTTTGTTTTCCTCAATTTTGGTTGTTGGTTATCCACCATTAGATACTGTACCAATGAGATCCGTCCCAGTTATAGACACCATAGTTATTGAGCAATTTGAAATGCTTAAGAAAAAGCAAGTACTTTAACATTTTGAAAAATGTTGTTCCATACAATGCAGTCTTGATAAAAGGAATGGTGTATTCTGCTGTTTGCCAAATAAATTGTTATCCTAAGAGGAAAGCAAACTAACTAATCTAATCCAGTTCCCTTATTTTACAGATAAGGAGACTAATGCCAGGGAAGTGAAGGGACTTGTCCAGGGTCAAATAGGCAATGAGTGATAGTAACAAAATTAAAATCCAGGTCATCCAGTGGTTTACACTGTACCATTCTATATACGTGAAAGCACTTTGGGAAATAAAGATATAAATGCATACATTACAATATATTATTAGTCTCCCTTGCAGTGTGAGTTTCATTTATCCTTGATTAGCATTGTTGCTTAGTACAGTAGAAACAACATATTAGTTGGAATTAGAAAACACGACTTAGAATCTTCTTCACCACCAGTTAGCCGTTTGATGTTGGACAAACCACTTAACCTCCTCAGTGATCTCTGATCCTTTTCAGCTCTAAAGCGATGTAAATAGAGAAATGGGGCTTTATTTCTATGGATCCTAAAGCATTTCATAACAGATAAAAAACCCCAAATATTTAATATTTATTTCTGATCAATGTAGTAGAAATAAATATTTATGTAAGTGATCTTATTGTTCTTCATTCATTCTAGCAATAAATACAAACTTGTGTTTGGCATTAAAGTACTTTATAGCTTTTTTCTTTTACACCCTTATTATACATTATTCTCCTTCACAGACTCCGTGGTTCAGACCTATTTTCCTACCTTACTGTTTTCTCTACATTGCACTTCATTTCCTATGTCCATGACTTTGCTTTGGGTCTGACCCATGCTCGGAATAATGTCTCTCATCCTCAGTTACTGTTACTCTCTTGTTATAAGGCAATTTGAAGTGCCACCTTCTGCATGATGCGTTTGCTGATCTTCCCAGTAACTCAACCTTTATTTTGTATGTGTTTTGAATATACCTCTGTGTGCACATGTTCTCTTCCTTGAGGACAAGGCCTATTTCTTTTTGTCTTTGTTTCTCCAGTGCCTAACACGGGGCAGGATAATAATAATGAGCATTTGTGTGATGCTTTGAAGTTTGCAAACTACTTTACATATATTATCTCATTGGATCTTCACAATAACCCTGTGAGGTGGATGCTATTATTATCCCTGTTCTACAAGGGAGGAGACTGTTACTGAGTGAGATTAAGCTAGATACTGTACAAGTCTCCAGATATATGAACAGGGAGATTGTGTGAGCAAAATCATAAGAATGGCACCCAGAAAAGCAGTTTCCAAGGAAAAGCAATCAAAAAAGAACAAGCCAAACCCCAGAACCACCCAAATGAGAGAAATGTAAAGCGTGGTTTCAGATGGTTGTATATGCAACCATACCCTTTTATTAATCAGCTGATTAAAAGGGACTGAAAACTGCACATTAATTTCAGTAAAGTTATCGATATTGTTCATGGGATTTGTTGCTATTTAATTTTCATCTTACATAATTATAGTAAGGGTGTGTTGTTTTTCCCTCTTTTATAAAGGAATGATTTCATGTGTTTATCCATATTTCTTTGTATTCTTCCTTATGGCACAGTAATATTTTACTACATATGCTATAATTTATGAATCTGTTCTCCAGTATTTGGACACATAGTTTGTTCCCAGTTGATTGTGTTACAAATAGTGCTATGTCTATTTTTATACAGCTGAGTCTATTCTTACTCATAGTGTAAAATCCTAAAAGTGAGATTGTTAGACCAGTGGGTGTAGATCTGTTGGTAGCTTTTATTGTCTCGTCCATACTTCGGTACTTAACTTCATATATGTCATGTGGGTATTGCCTCTAGCCATGCAGATCAAAGTTTATCCATACTTTCTTAGCCTGGGTAACAATTTTCAATGTCCTGCCATAAAACTTCCATAGGAAGTCCAGTTTCCATGCAGAATATAATTTCACATTGTTCTCCAAAACGGCGTCACCAGCACAGGGGTCGCATACCTGTTTTCCGACGCTCAGGCTCAAGCTTAATTTTGTCGACTTTCTCCCTCTTCGTCCGTTTGGGTGGAGGGGGAAGGCGTCTCACAGAGTTGGTTTAATTTGTATTTCTTTGCATATCAGTGCTTTTAAGCATCTTCCAGTTGGTTGTTGATTGTATTCATTACTTGAGCAGTATTTTTTTCCCTATAAAACAGTTTTAACTTTCCCCTTGCTCTCTTTTACTTTAAGTGGTTATTCAGTAGGGGAAAGAAACAAGGATAGAACAATGGGAAATAGGCTTTTAAAAATTGTAGGCTCTTGTATTTCAGAAGCACCAGGCACTGATTCACTGTATTTTCATTCTTGCTAGGTCCTATAATTACATGATCATGTAATTAATTGAAGTTCATTTTCTAGCACTTTGATGAAGGAAGCAAAATTTCAGCTTCTCTACCCCATTTTGTGAACAGGTCATTGATAATAATACAACTTGACTACTGGTTCTTATCTTAATAAATGAGATATTTCACTCATTAATGTTTATACAAACCCTGCCCATTTGTAGTATATTTTATGTTTCGAATAGTATTACATTTCATAGATTTTATTTTTGTTAACATATTCCTTGCTGTAGTTGTGTGCTTTACTGGCTAACGTTTTATATTTTCCTCCTTTTTGTTGGTGTTAGTGCCAGAACAGATCAAGTCCAGTGTAAGCCAGCCCCAGCCTGCCAACTCTACTAACGGCACTTCCACAGCAACCAGCACTCAGAATAATGCCAAGCGGGCCACAGCCAGCAGTCAGCAGCAGCAGCAGGCCTCGCCTCGCTACCCTCGTGGTGAAGTACCACCACGATTTCGGCACCAGGAACACAAACAGCTTCTGAAGAGAGGCCAGCAGTCGCCTGCTATAGCAACAAACCTGGGACCTGCTTCCAAAGTATCAAATCCCCAGTCAGGAGGCAGTAGTGTAACAAGTAAACAGCCACTGACTAATGGAGAGATACAGAACAAGAAAAAACAGCCAGGTGAGAAAAGGTGTTTCTTCTGTTGATAAGAATGATTAAACTTGGCACTGTTCATGAATGAACAGATTGAATATTGGATAATCGTTAGTTCTAATGCCCATAGAGTCATTTGTATTTTAGCAGTTAATCAGTTCTGAAACTTTATCCTTTATAATGTTTGTATTTAATGATACTTGAACATTGATTAATAAGGTTAGTATTTATTAAAAACATGGCATAGGAATATAAAAAGTATGTCTAGACATACATATGTATGTGTGCAGAATCTTGAAGAGTATTTACCAGATGTTTGCCCACTAAAATTTTCACCAACCAAACATGTGACCAGATTTTTTAATGACTTAATACCCCTAAGTCCTTTTTCCTTCCACCTTTCTCTCTCTTCTTCAGAAATAGGCCTTAATGAATTACATACTATACTTTTTCATATAAGCAGGTAAATAGGGACTAGCATAGGCTGTGTTCAAGAGAAATAAGTATATCCTGTTATTTGCCCCAAACTGACTTTTTTCCAACTCCGTAAGATTATATACATGTCAAAAAAACTGAAAAGAGGAACAAAAAATTACTTTTATGAATTTAATTGTCTTTAAAGCCAAACTAAATTTATTAGCAAAAAAAATAATGCCCTTTAAAGCAAGCTGGTTACTAACTTCAATATTAACAAAAGAGGAGATGGTATTTGAGGTTAAAATGGGAGGTTGGAGTATACGGTAATAGATACAGATTATTTATATCCATAATTGTATGCTCAGAATCAAACCACCAAATATCTAGGGCATTTGGAGTAGAAATATTACCAATGTGAATTGCCTTAGTTTTGTCTTTACTTTCAATTAAAAAGCCTTGGCTTTTTAAAAATTCACACTCTTGTTCCTTCCCTCCTTTACTCCTACAAAATATTCCATTCTAACAATAATACTGATAACTGTCTGATGCACACAAAATATATTTTAGATAATAAAGAATGTAAAAATGAAATTAGACATGGTCCCTACCTTCACGAAGCTTGTAGGCTAAATGGAAACAAGTAAGCCATTAGAAATATCAAGGAGCCAAGGCTGATTTAACTGCAAGAAAAAAGTTCCTTCCTAGTAAACATCTGACCATTGGCCATAATATTTACATGAAGATGTTTTATAATTGACCACCCCCGCAATGAAATATAGTATTATCTTTATTGTAGGAACATGTGCTTAGGAATGTCCACATGGAAGACGTCTGTTACCCCAGCTCCTATCGTAATTATGAAGAGGTCCTTAAAAGTTACGTAGTCCAACTCCATTATTTTGAAATAATGTAACTAAGATCTCAGATTGAGAAAGAGACTCTTTTGGTATCAGGAAATCCTTCCATTGTACAGTGGCTGGTTTGAGCACATTCTTGCCCACATATGAAACTTCTTTTCCACTCAAACTAGTTGAGAGAGGTTGTTCCTGCATATGTGGAACTCAGGACAGTGCAGAATATGGCACAGAACCAGGAGAATAGTGACAATTTACGCAAGGGCGTGGATGATCTCTTTAGTTCTTTTTCTTCTGTGTAGGTGATAGCAGAAAGAGAGAGTAAAATCATTTAGTATTTAATGAGTGACTATGTAAGGAACAGTGCCAGGACCTGCTGGTGAGGGAAATAATAAATTTAATAGACAAATCTCATTGGTACCACAGCTGACAAAACTCTACACATAGTTAAGCCCCGGATTATACAACCTTTGTCCCTGTCATTGATTGACAAAATAAGAAAAAGATCATTTAAACAACCAGTCTAGGGGGGAAAAAAATTAACTATCCGTAAGTTAACTCCCAAAGAAACAAATTCCAGGACCAGATGGATTTATAAGCAAATTCCCTCAAGCTTCCAAAGAACAATTCCAATATGTTTTTGAGTTTGTCTTCTATTCATATCACATTTTAATAGCAGGAGAGACCAGTAATTTGGTAAATTAAGGTAGAGGCAGTCTGCTACCACTTCAATAGAAATCAGGCTTCCACATTGAGGAAGTAAAGTGTGAGGATTGGTAAATGTGGCCCTTGCAAGGCCTACTTGAGATTTTCTCCAGTATATGATTCTCTAGGGAACCTTAGCTCTGGAACTACTCACTATTTAACTTGATATTTTCTCTCTGAACTATAGTGAGCAAAGAATTGTCTTTTTATAGATGGTATGCAGAGATCATTCTTTAGGAGTGACTGAAAATGGTTCAGATATTATAAATGAATATATTGATAAAAATTTAAGAGATATTAACAGACATATTTTTACTGCCTGAACAAATCATAGTTGTGATCAGCGTCTGATTTTCTATATTTCAAAGGTGTGTGTGTGTGTGTGTGTGTGTGTGTGTGTGTGTGTGTGTATACACGCATACACACACACACATATATATGTAAAAGGGGTATTAGCTACATGGTTTAGAACTTAATGGTCTTATACTAATTGTATATCTCTGTTTGGGGAAATAATCATTTTCCCCCAGAGATGAAATCATTTTGATCTTTAATAAAATAGCCAAAAGTAGCTTGATGCTGATGCTTCCGTTTCCTGAAATTACAAGGATTATTTTAGTTCATCATCATTACGTGGAGGTGGAATCTTAATTGAGCATTCCAGCAATGGATCACCTCTGACAACATCTGCCAGGCTGGAAGAACCCTAACAACAGACTTTATGTCAATTGTCCAAGGATCAAACCAGCCAAGCTCCAAGAGTCTCATCACCAGTCTCAATAAACAGGTGTTGATTGCTTTTTGGTCCCAGCCAGTGCACAAAGGCTACCTATTAAATGTGGAGGGGTTGGGATCTTTTTCAGTGGAGTGGGTACCTACACCAAGGAAATCAGAGGTCCTTAAAGTATTGAAGTGTAAGTATAGATTTTTTATTTCACCATCTTTTTCAGGAGTTTGGAATTCTTGGGGTCAGGAGTTGAAACTTTCTTCAGAAAACTAAACATCAGTAAAATCTTGTTGCCTGTAACTGCCTATCTCCAGGAGAAGAAGGTGAACATACTACCTTCCCAATACCTGTTTCTGAGTAGTACATACTTTCAGTTTATAATAAAAACAAGAAGTTGAAGTTGTCGTGCTGATCATGTCCTTGTGGGTATTTATTTTTACCAGAAACGTGGCAGTGGCATTGAATTGTAACAAGCACTTTAAAAACTGCCTAGCCCTAGCCTGAAATTTTTTAAAACATCAACATACTGGACATTTTGAATTTTAAGTTCTGGTTTCTGAATTTATTTAGCTACTTTTCCCCTTAACATTTTATTTTAAATGATTTTTAAAATTGTTTTCATTTTCTATTACAAATATAACCGTAGATGAAAAGTCAAATAAATACGTAAATAAGAAATAAAATTTTACATAAATCTGTAACATTTAACAGTTTTTACTAAAGAAATTTACAGACAATGCTCATGCACAGTCTCTTTTTAAGAATGTGTTTCTATTGTTAGTTTTTTCTTTTTAAAATATAGTTCTAGTCAAGTGTACTAAATATGTCTTCATAATAGTTACAGGTTATTATACAGTAATTGTTTTGTGAAACGGTTAGCTGCTTCTTTCTTTAAAAAAACTTTTAGAAAAACCATGTAAGAAACATTTTTTATGAATGATCATTTATATAGGCCCAACTTCATAAATATACTGCCTAGCAGTCTGTATTTAGTACAGGAAAAAAAAGTAGTTTTCCATTTGAATATCTGAAGAAACAAAATCCTTCTAACTAGAAAAATGAAATGTAGTAGATTTAGGTTGATAAGACTTGGGACTTACCTGATGTTTAGATAGCATCAGGAAGTATGAATTCTTAGTAGAGCAGTTCCTATATTCCTGGATGTAGAAAAAAGTATACTATTCCAAAATACAATTCCTTAAATGTATTCATGACAATAATCTGGTGCCAGAAAAAGATTGCACCATATCAGCATAAGCAAGCATAGCTTTCCTCCTTGAATTAATTCATCCTTAAAAGTTTAGATTTTCTTAGTAGCTTTTTGTATGTGGCTAATTGATAAATTTGTCCAAACCCTTTCTGAAACTTTTCATATACTCTGCTTATTCTATAAAGAGGTCCAAAAGATTTTTACCCATTGTATAAAGCAATACTTTCTTTTCCATGACCAAAGACTTAATGAAAACTTTATTCTCAGGGTTCTTTATGAAGAACAAAAGAGGTAATGGATATGGAAACTTTTTAAAAGCGCTATACAAATGTAACCTGTTATTTTAAGCATTTAATTCCCTCAGGTTTCGTAGAGTGCTTTAGTATCTCAGGATTTGATTAATAAGTCATACTCTTCATTCACTGACATTATTTCATAGATTTTAGTCATGTCTTTCACCTTGTATCTTTTAAACTAAAGGATCCTTATTTTTTTATCTGTCTAAATATTGCAATCCTCTAAACCTCATCCTTCAGTCATTTTAATTACTCTTTTAGTACCCCATGGATACTGTTACATGACCATTTTTATATGAGTAAAATATTTTCCTTTTAATACATTTCTTACTGCCTAACAGTTTTGTTGTACTTTTTATCTGCATGTTTAAAAAAACAATACATTTTATATTAGAAAGATCACTGGACTTGAAATCTAAAGTCTGTTCAGTCCCACATTCACCATTTACTAATCGTGTTACTACAAGAAAATCACTTAAACTCTCTGACCTTCAGTTTTCTCCACTTTGTAAAATGCAGGTAATATTGTTTGGAGCAGATAATCCCAAAACAAACTACCTTAAGCATCATCGTAGTAGTTATTTCCTAATAATAGCCCAGTTTATAACTCCTGGACTGTGGCACATATTTCTGAAATTTCCATTTGTTTAAATTGTTAAAATTCACCTGCCACTCTTTGGCTCATTTGTATAGACAGTGGGATATAATGGAAATTGTGCTGTAGCTTGAGTTGGGCTCGTTTTAAATCCCATCTGGGCCACTAGTTATGTGACCTTGGACAAGTTACTCAGTTTCCCTGGGCTTTATTTTTCTCACCTGTAAATTGAAGAGGTTGGACTACATGACATCTAGAATCTCTTCAACTCTTTAATACCATTTTATGATTTGTAAGCTTTTATCGTAGCCTGTTCCCATATGAAAGCCTGGAAAAGTTTTATTTTATCTTAGAGCTGGTAGCTTTCTATGTGTACTCCCTTCTCCATATAACTTATAAATATTTTAAATAAAATTAGTCTTTGCATTAATCCTTAAGGAACCTTGCATTTTATGTTTCTCCTTAAAAAAAAGTACCTATTTATCCATTGTATCCTCTATCCAAACAAATTTCCTTATCTGTGAAAAAATTAAGCCCTAGATCCTCTTATGGCATTATGATTCAGTTTTTTAAAATGGTTTTTGTTGTGTAATTTTGTCTAAGCATTTTTGAAAGTCTTTGAGTAATGTATATGTGTTAGTTCCCCTCTCTATGCCCATCTTTTATCCTCTCAACAAACCACGATAAATCAGGCATAATTTCTCAACAACTATGTTTCCTTTCCCCAATAGGTTATTTTTGTTAGTGTATTAAATGACAGTGTCTTTAAATGGAGGTTACAGCAGCTGCACCAGAAACACAACTCTAACTTCCATTGTCCCCCTTATATAAGTAGAGTTTATGTGAACAAGACCTCCCATGTGTAAAATATCAGTCCCTCTGGCACAGTGATAATTTCACATTTTAGCCAAAGGCTTCCTTTTATTCCTTGAGTTCATCTAAAATCATCAAATGAGAGCCCATTGATCCTGGTTTTCTAACCTCTTTTTGACAGTTTGATTAAGAAGATATATTGTACTTTGACCACAGATAGATAACAGGTCAAAATCCTGAATATCTCTTAATTTTGCCCCTTTTAACTTACATAAAGATTATTGTCATACATAGAATTATATGATAATTTTATATTTACAATTTTATTTTAAAAATAAATTTCCTTGATAGATACATTTTTCCTATATTAGCCATTGCTGGATAGCTTCCCATACCTACTCCAGAATTTGAATCCTTCCTTGTGAAAAAGAAAACCAGTTAAGCAAGGAATACTATCACCTTGTATGCAGCATAATGTCCAAATAGAGCAAAATATATTTTATCATCTGTTCTTCAGGACGACTATTGGTTTTATACTTACTTAGGCTTTGACACCTATTTAATGAGATTTACCTTGTTGCTGTCATTGAAAGGCCTCAAAACACTTTAAACCAAAATAACCCAGTATCAGCCACAGTGTTGAAAAAGCTTAAGCCTCAAATAGTCTTTGTGTTTCACAACTGGTTTGGCATTCTTTTCTTGCATGTTATGACAAACCTGTGCCCTTATTCTATGTGATACTTGATTTTGTAGCATCGTTGATAAACTGTCTCTAGAGAAAAGTACCACTAATTTAATTTTACTCTTTGGCCCCACTATTCGTAAGGAATATACTCACAAATGATGAAATGCAAAACAGTTCTGTGGTTGGTTTGATTTTTTTTTTTAACTAAAAAAATTAGCTTATGGCTGTCATTTTGTTTTGTGGAACTATGCATATAGAAATACAAGTCGTTGAATAAAATTAATCCCCAAAGCTCTGCAGATAGAATTATGGCATTTTATAGCCAAATAATCATGTTTTCTTAATGTCCTCATGGTAAAGATGAAAAAAGTTAAATTCCTAACAAATTATGACATACCCAAAATTATTATAAGGTTTTGTACTCCTTGAAATGTGTTTTAAGATTAGTTTATTTAAACAGATAGATAGATAGATATAGATACAGATACATACACAAGCAGCATATCAGATTTCACTATTACTTGGCAATTTAAATCATTTATTGTTGTACTGCATAAAATACCCAGATAAGAAATTATCAGCATATTTATTTTAGGAAAGATTCGCCTTCCATCTATAGTTAATAATTCATTTAGAAAAGTTATTTAGAAAGCTAGCTCCCTTAACCAAAAACATACAAAAAAACCCCACCTCGATTTAGTAATAATTCTTGTAATTTCTTGCTTTTTCATAGGCATGCCTCCCATTCGGGATTTGGTCAGCCACTCCCCTAACCAGTCAGGTGATGCATATGACTCTTTAAAATCTCATATTTGTTGTGCATTACATGTCTCTTTTACATATATTTAAAAAGTACAGACTTTATTTTCATATCTGCCTCATTTCTGATTGTTAAACTAGGAAAACAAAAATTTAGTACTATAAGCATACAAAAATTAATAGGCTAACTTCAGGCTGGTATTGTTAAACAAATCTACTTTCATATGTAAATTATTAAAGTAGTTTTATGTCCTAAATCAGAAGATAATGCAATGTTATTTCTTAGCTTAAATTTCTGTGACATTTTGGTTTTTAGGCAAGTGTAAAACTTTTAATGGCTATGTTGAATGAGTACTTTCAGGCTGCAAATTTAAACCTAGTGGAAATTCTTTGTACAAAGAATAAAGGGAAGCATTTTAAAGGTATGCTTTTTAATCAGGTAATAAATTGGTCATTAAGCATTTATTATGTGTCCTCTATTTGCCAGACAGTGTGATAAACACTGGGGATACAAAGAAAGGCAAAAGATCTACAGACCCTACTCTCAGAGAGCACAGTCTAATGAGAGGGGCAACATGTGAACAACTGTGCATATGTAAAAATATGTATGTGTATGCACACATGCACTCATACATACACACATACATATATACATACATACATACAGGATAAATTGGAGATAATCAACACAGGAAAGGCACTAGTATTGAGGGAAATCAAGAGAGGCTTCTGGTGGGTAGAATTTTAGCTGGGACTTAAAGGAAGCCAGGAAGTGAGAGAATTCCGTGGGGGACAGCAAGTAAAAATAAGGAGTCAGAGGATACATTATTTTGTTCGAGTAATAACAAAGAGTCTGGTGTCCCTGGGTCATATCAAGGGTGAATGAGGTATAAGAACATTGGATAGGTAGGAGGGGGCCAGACTATGAAAGAGTAGCTTTTATATTTGATCCTGAAGATAATAGGAAGCCACTTGAGTTTATTGAGTAGGGATATGACATGACCAGACCTGTGCTTTAGGAAGATCATTTTCATATCTAAATGAAGGAAGTACTGGAATGGCAAGAGACTTGAGGCATTGCAGTAGTCCAGGCATGAGGTGATACAGGTGGTGGCAGTGTTAGAGGAGAAAAGAAAAAACATACGAGAGAGGTCATAAAGGTAGGAACACAAGACTGAGCATCAGATTGGATATGAAGGAGTTGGGGATGATAGATTGCAAACCTGGGTAATTGGGATAATGGTTGTTCTCTGGACAGTAGTAGGGAAGTTAGGAAGAGTGGATGGTTTGGGGATAGGGAAAGAAGATAATGAGCTTTGTTTTGGATGTGTTGAGTATGAGATATCTGTGGGTCATCTAGTTCAAGATGGCTTAAAACAATTGGAGATATGAAACTTGAGGTCCACAGAGCTTAAGGCTATTTGAGAATCACCAGCATAGAGATGGTAATTGAATCCTTCGGAGTTGGTGAAATCACCAAAGGAAATAGTGTAGAGAGAGAAAAAAAGAGGACCCAGGATAGAGCCCTGTGGGATATCCATTATTAGTGGGCATGATATGGATGAAGAACCATCAAAGGAAACATAGAAGGAGTAGTCGGACAGGTAGGAGAGCCAGAAGAGAACATTGTCACAGAAACCTAGAGAACAGAATTATAAGGAGAAGAGAGTATTTTGACAGTATCAGAGGCTACAGAGAGGTGAAGAAAGATGGGGATTGAGAAGATACCATTCAATTTGGCAGTTAAGAGAACATTGGCAACTTTGGAGAGGGCAGGTTGAGTTGAATGATGAGATTGGAAACCAGACTGCAGAGAATGAAGAGAGTAAAAGGAAAGGAAGTGGAGGCATCAATTTCAAATGATCTTTTCAGGGAGTTCAGCCATGCAATGGAGGAAGGAGTTAGGATGATAACTAGTGAGGATGGATGGATCAAGTGAAGGTTTTTGAGTCTGAAGATGGGTAAGACGTGGGCATGTTTGTAGGTAGTGGAGAAGCAGCCAGTAGACAGAGAGAGATTGAGCATTATTCAAAGAGTGGGGATGATAAAAGGAACAGTCTTTTGAAGAAGATAGAATGGAATGGAAATACTTGTGCACGTAGAGAGGTTTGCGTTGGCAGGGAGAAGGACTTTCTCATCATGTGAGAAAGGGATGAGGGAGGAGATAGTGGCAGAAGGCATCCAAGTGATATAAGATAAAGAGGAGAGAAGAGGGCTGTTGGCTTTTTTTTTCTGTGAAATATGAAGGAAAGTTCTTAGAAAGATTTGAGGACGTTTTAAAGGATTGTGATTAATGAGATAGTGAGTTAATTAAGAAGGAAAGTATAAAGAAATTGCCTTGCTGCAGTGAGGATCCCATTTAAATTATGTAGCATAAATTTGTGGTGGATTCTGTCAGCACAGATTCATAATATTCTTAACTTCTTTCAGTAGTATGTTAGTAGGAGGGAATGCAGTGGATGGTGGGAGTAATTGAAGGCAGAGACTTGACAGGGCAAGATCAGCTGTGTGATAAAGCGGCAAGGGGCTTGAGAGAAGAAGACAGTGTGGAGTTTAACTGGTTCACCAAAGGGTCAAGATGGGGAATGGAAGAGAGTGTCTTTAGTGCAGGCATGATGGCCTGGAAAAGAACTTAGGGGTTCAAATATTGGAGGTTATAGTGAAGACAAAGAACAGAGTTTGAATTTGCAAGGCAGAAAGAGAGATGGAATAACAGAAAATTATGATCAAATAAAGAAATATCAGTTTGTGAACATGGAAGTAGTACATTTGTGAGTGATGACCAGATCAAGGATATGGTATCTCTATAGCTGAGGTACAGTGAAAAAGTAGGTCATGAGAAATGAGTAAGTTGAGGAACTGGCAGGTTAGGGTGTTTGAGGAAGTATCAATATGTATGTTAAAGCCTTGTATGAAGGGAATGTCCTGGGCTTGGTAGACACCCTCTAGAATTTTGATTCACTTGTAGATATGGATTGAGTTATGATGCAGGTTGAGTTTGAATGTGGTATCGAGAAGAATATTCCACCACTCCCACCAGTGAGTTAGGGAAAATGAATAATGTACGACCTAATGCTATAGAGGGTAGCCAGGGAGACTGTCATCAGGAGAGAGCCAGATCTCAGTAGGATCCAGAAGATGGAAGGACTGGGACAGGGAAAGATTTAAGAAGAAAGCAGATTTGTCACCCGTGGAGCAAGTATTCCAAAGAGCACAGTGGAAGGAGTAGGTGGCTTTATCATGGGGCATTGAGTAGAGGAAAGGTGTTGGGTTGAGGGGAAAAAGAAATAAGGCAGTGAGGGTTAGAGAATGAGAAGTTCAGAATCACTGGGATGGGGTGGGGGGATATATCATAGGACTATTTCAACCCCATCATTCTTCCAGATGAGGAACCTGAGGAT
This sequence comes from Pseudochirops cupreus, assembly GCA_028627135.1. Taxonomy (NCBI): domain Eukaryota; kingdom Metazoa; phylum Chordata; class Mammalia; order Diprotodontia; family Pseudocheiridae; genus Pseudochirops; species Pseudochirops cupreus. The sequence goes on from CM053583.1 coordinate 309,976,503, forward strand.
CAGGAAAGTTGAGGGATTTGCTGTCAAAGTTCACAAAAGTAATAAGCATCAAAGGCAGGATTTTGAACCTAGATATTCTGACTTAAGTCATCATTCTTCACAATGTGCCAAACTGTCTCCTATAGGTAGGAGAACTAAGAAAAAGTAGGGTCACAAATAACTAGAGAAGAGAGAGTTCTTAGAAGGAGACAATGGTCAACAATGTCATACTCTGGAGGGTCAAAGAAGGGCAAAGACTGTGTAAAGGTCATTATATTTGGCGATTAAGATACCATTACTAACTATGGAGAATGCAGTTTCAGTTGAATGATGAAGTTAGAAGCCAAATTGCATAGGCGTTAGAAGATAGTAAGAGGAAAAGATTTGGAAGTACCTGTAGCTGCCATTCTCAGGGAGTTCACTGAGAATAGAAGGAAAATATTAGGAAAATAGCTAGTAAGAATAGCAAGGGGGAGTTAGGTGGGGCAGTGAATAGATCACCAGCCCTGGAGTCAGGAGGACCTGAATTCAAATCCCACCTCAGACACTTGACTTTAACTAGCTGTGTGACCTTGGGCAAGTCACTTAACCCCAATTACCTGGCCTTCCCCCCTCTAAAAAAAAAGAATACCAAGATCTTTGTACATAATAACAGCAACATTCTGTGATGACTGACTTTGATAGACTTAGCTTTTCTCAGCAGTACAATGATCTAAGACATTTCTAGAAACTTGTGATGGAAAATGCTATCCACATCCAAAGTAAGAGCTCTGGAGTCTGAATGCAGATTGAAACATACTGTTTTTTTAATTTCTTTTTTTTTCTTGTGGTTTTTCCCTTTCATCGTAATTATTATTTCACAACATGATTAATGTAGAAATATGTTTAATATGATTATACATGTGTAGCCTATGTGAGATTGCTTGCTGTCCTGGGGAGGGAGGTAAGGATGGAAGGAGAATAAAATTTGGAATCCAAAATCTTGTAAAAGTGAATGTTGAAAACTTAAAAAAAAAAAAATACCAAGATCTAATGATGGATGGGGGTAGGGGATGTTTCTTATACTATATTTCTTTTTTTAAATTAAATTATTTATTTTTAGTTTTCAGCATTCATTTCCATAAGTTTAAAATTTCCTCTCCCTCCCTAAGACAGCTTGCAATCTGATACAGGCTTTACACATACGTTCATATTAAACACTTTTTCACACGTCATGCTGCATAGAAGAATTATAACAAATGGGAAAAACCATGAGAAAGGAAAAAAAACAACAAAATAAAACCAAAAAAGAAAACAGTCTGCTTCATTCTGCATTCCAACAGGACGTGGTTCTTTCTCTGGATGTGGCTCGCATTTTCCATCATGTGTCCTTTGGAATTGTTTTAGACCCTTGCATTGCTGAGAAGGGCTAAGTATCAAAATCAGTCCTCAAGCACTGTGGTTCTTACTGTGTACAGTGTTCTCCTGGTTCTGCTCCCCTCACTCAGCCTCAGTTCATATAAATCTTTCTAGGTTTCTCTGAAGTCTACCTGTTCACTAATAAGTAAAAAACAGGGAAGCAGATTGAATGAAGATATAGAGACAGAATAGAGAATGAGGATTAGAGACATATTGAGGATGATAGTGGCAGGTAATCTATAGAAAAAGAGAAGAGATAACATTATAGGCTCATGTAGAGGGATTGATCTTGACAAGGAGAAGGGCCACCTCTTTATCAGAGACTAGAGTGAAGGAGTAAATAGCAAATGAGTAAATGTCAGAGGAGTATGAGTTGGGAAGGGAGAAAGGGAACTCTCAGAATACTCTAGTAAATACCTTTTTCAGTAAAATTTGTAGCAGCATCTTCAGCTCAGTTTGATGGGGAGGGAAGGTACTGTGGTGGAAGACTTTAAGGAGAGATTAGGTTTGGAAAAGCCAGTGTGGTCAGTAAAGTAGACGGATGATTATAGAAAGTAAGAGGATTGCATTGCTGCAATGAGGGCTTAGTTATTGCTATTGGCAGAGGATAGGAAAGTTTACTTAGAGGACCCTAGGGATACCATTTAAAATTAAGTAGAGGAAGTTTCGTCTTCTTTACCAATTAAACAATAGGTCCGGCCCCTCCCAAAATTAGAGACAAAAACCACATTATTACTTCAATAAATGCCCCCCAAAATGCTTCTTGACAAAATAAAGTGGTTATTTATGTTTAAAAGCCCTAAAATGCATATACATGGAAGAACTCTTTAATATTATCAGAAGTCTACATTAAAACCCAGAACTTGTATTGTTTGCAATGAAGACGTACTAGAAGCTTTCCCAATACAAATAGTGCCAAGGTAAATGTGTCTCCTGTCCCCACTGTTATTTGACAACTCTAGAAATACTAGCAGTAAAATAAGCAACCAGAATTAAAGGTATGAACATTGCCAAAATATATTTTAAAAATTATCCCCATTTGCAGATTTCCTGATGCTGAATGTGAAAACCCCAGAAAAATAAGAAAAGAAACTAATCCATGTGATTCATAATTTCAGCAAGGTAACAGGATATAAAATCCATAGACAGATATCTACATAGTAAGAAAGTATAACAATAAATTCCATTTAAGATGTTTACAGAATTCATAAAGTATCTGTTTAACTTACCACCCCACATACAAGATTCAAATAAATACAAAATAATTCCCTTTATTTTAGTCAATAATGTATTATTGACAATAATAATAACTGAAGAAATGTTCATTTTCATATTTAGGCCATGCCAAAGATTTAATGCTGTGTAAAATATCACCAAAGGAATACTGAAAAATGCAGTATCACACACACACACACACACACACACACACACACACACACACACACACACACACACACACACACACACACACACACACACACACAGAGACTACTAATGATCCCCCTTGGCAGAAAGGTGATAGATTATACGTTTAGGAAAACACAAACATGTTTAAAGAAACGGTATAAGACGCATTTGTTTTTCTTGATTATTATTCTTTATTACGAGGGAGGCCTTTCAAGCTACTAATAGTGAGACCAAAAAGAAAAAAGTATCAAAGAAACATGTTTTGAAAATACACAAAAAGGAAGTTCAAAGTGGGACACAGACAAGAAAGGCATTGTTGTTAATACTTTGTCAAATTGGACCGTACTTTTAAAAAAACATGAACTATATCATGATTCATGGTTTCATATCCAGACCTTTTTTGGTCCTTTTTTATACTAAGATATTTGTTAATGCTGTATTCAAGATAAAAATCTGGTGTATTTTAAAAATTATTACCTGGGGACACGTTATAGAACTAGGCAAAATAACAAAATTCATTGGCAAAGGAGAAAACATCTATAATTTTGAGGAAAACAAGAAAAAGTATTGGAGAAAGGGGAGAGTCAGAGCATTACCAGTCCTTAGTCAGTCAGTCAGCTAGCATCTTTATGTGCCTGCTGTTGGGGCGGGGGGGAGCCCCCACAAATACACAGTGATTATTCCAACTGAAATTGTGTTTCCAGTCTGACTCAAAACTATATTGTAAAGCTATAGCAATCAAAGCTATTTGGTGCTACTTTATTTAATACCACTCTACTGTTAATTCCCACTCTACTGTTCCCCTTTCCCTTAAGAAACTAGAATGATAAAAGGGAAGAAGAAAGGAAAAAAATGTTGCACAAAACTAAATGACAAATCCAGACAGGTTGACTTTACATGCAGTGTCAATGTGCCTTTTGCCCCTCTGCCACACTTTTTCAAAGGAACATGAGGAAGTGTCTTCTCATAGTTCTTCTAAGGGGCAAATTATTTTTTTTTTCTTTTGGAGGGGGAATGGCAGGGCATCTGGGGTTAAGTAACTTGCCCAAGGTCACATGGCTAGTTTTTGTGTTAAGTATCTGAGGTCGGATTTGAACTCAGGTCCTCCTGACTCCAGGGCCAGTGCTCTATTCACTGAGCCACCTAGCTGCCCCAAGGGGCAAATTCTTAATTAAATAAGGGATAGTGATTATAAAAGGTAAATTTGATCATTTTAACCCTACAATTTCAAAATTTTTATATAAATAAAACCAATGAATATGAGATTAGAAGTGAAATTATTGAGTTGATAATATTTTGCATCAAATATCACTGATTAAAAACCTGACTTAAAAAAATATATGACATTGACAGATACAGAAAACACTAAGAGCCATTCCCACAAAAGATTAGAGGTCAAAGGATGTGAACAGTTTTCAAAGGAAGAAGTGGGTATTACAAATGAAAACATTCCATATTACTAACAGAAAACAGAATACAAATTAAAATAACTCTTGAGTTTCAGTTAACATAATGGAGATTGGCAGAGGATGTCAAAAAAGGGGAATAGTCACATGGAGGGAAATGGGAAGATAAGCATTCTAATACACTGTAGTGGATCTGTGGATTTATCAAATCATTGTGAAATCGATTTGGAGACAAGAAAAGTGACTTAATTATCTAGACCTTTTGGTCCTTCCATGAAAGGGCTTATATCCTTAAAAAAAAAAGTCAGAGAAGGGAAGGGGGGATGATGTTTACTAAAATATTCATAGCATCTTTGTGATGAGATAGAGATAAGAGTTGGAAATAAAATGTTTTACATATTTTGGAGAAAAGCTGGGGTGGAGGGAAAAAACTATGGCGTATGAATGTAAAAAAATATGTTGTAGTGAGAAATGATGAATATAAGAACATTCACAGAACCATTGGAAGTTTTTATAAGATCTGATTTGGTGAAATAAGTAGAACCATTAGGACAGTAAGCAAAATGACTATGACAGTGCAAATGAGAAGATCACTAAATGGTATTCCAGCTATGAGTAACTGAAAAACTGACTAAGCACAGATAATCAAAGATGAGTGAGGGACTAGTAGGACATGTGGTTGGGACTTTGTTTTTGTGTAATTGGTACTTGATCACAAGAAAAATTTTGATCTGGAGGTTAAAGGAGGAAGGTGTTTTTTTTTTTATAAAAGAAATTGATTGGAGTGAAAAGTTAACATATAATCTTCCTTTGCTCTGAAGAATTCTCAGTCAAGCATCTATCAGTGCAGAGCAGCACCTTCCCTGCAACTTATTACAGTCTTAGAGTCCCTTAGAACACTGAACAGTTAAGATAACATAGCCAGTCTACGTCACAGGTCAGACTTGAATCCAGTTTTTCCTAGCTTTGATACTAGGTTTATTTTTTACACCATATACATCAATGAAGCATAAGTTTGGTGGGTTGTTTTTTTTAAGAGCAATTAGTGGTTATAGGTTACTTTTGTTTTGTTGGCAGCTTGATTGACACTGTGTAGTTTATAAGGTTGTTAATTGAAATCACAAATTGGAAAAATGAATATGGAAACTTTCTAGTATTATTATAAAGATTATTTATCTTACAGCACTACCAGGAATAATAGTTCTAGAAGTATACCTGTGTAGTAACTAGCATTTTCTGTTTTAAGATTCATAAAAGCATGTTTCACTCTTGTGTGGTCAAAATTTTAACCTTTGTTATAGTTCAACATTATATGATCATTTCTGTCATCATTAATAGCAGATTATATTTTTACTTGTTTAATCATTGTATGAATTTTGTGTTAATTATTTAACCCAGTTTTCTGTGTCTCTGTTTAGATGTATAATAAAGCAGATATTAAGAGTGCTACCAGCTAGGACTTACTAGATTTGTGATCAAAAGACCTTAAATAAAATGTAAATTATATAGTACTGTACTTATTTTTTGGTATTTCTATAGCCTTCCTTGAAGTGTAGCATGTTTATGACAGCAGAATCCCATAAAGTTGTACTGAATTTCTTTTTCCTTCTTCTAAGAGCAGCCAAGTAGAAATGGCACTTTTAAGATAAAAGGGAGTAGTGATTCAGAGAGAAATTCTTCCTCAAGGCAAGAGATACTTAATAGCTTACCATGTAGGCCCACATATTCCCGAATTCTCACTTAAATACTAGTAAGAACTGCAATTTTGGAAGCTCCAAGCTAGTGGGAATGGAGGACTGATTTGTTAGAAACTAAATCTGTTTATTTTGAAGAATTTGCTGTTCTCTGCCCCTCTTAAAATCTTCTTACCACTACCTAGCCAAGAAGTGGGTTATCTTAGGAGATGCTTACTTTTCTATATAAGATTGTCTACCCAGTTGTGGTGTAGAGGAATTGGAGTAGAGAAGCAACTAAAGATGGAGAATCCCAGGGAGCCTCCGTTGATTCTTCTTGACTCTACTCTGGCCAGCCTAGTATTTGGGGTTGTTCCTTATGTTAGATATTGTGTTCAAAATCGTCTCAGTACCTCCATATAGCTTGGTTTTGAGAGGGTCAGCTAAGATTTAGAAGAAAAATTGACTACTAGAAATTCTGTTTTAGGGAGTAGGAATTTTGATATGGGGTCCTAGTAGATGTTTAAAACTGATAACCACAGAGTCTTGTGACTTACTTATAACTATATATTCCCCCAAATTGGTACTCAGCTTTTACAGATTCTCCTTTTAAAAGAATAATTTTCTCCCCATAAAACCACTCTACCCTTCTAAATTCAAACCATGGTTCTATGAATTGAGCAACCAACAGCTGCTTTTCATCTACTGTTTTCCTAGTACTGTGGGATACAAAAGAAGCATGAGATTTCCTTACTCATAATCTGATGGTGTGTGGGAGGATAAGAGAAGACACAGTAATGGAACAGTTAATGGAGAGAGAGAGAGACAGAAAGAGAGGAAGACAGAGAGAGAGTGTGTGTGTGTGTGTGTGTGTGTGTTTATTGATACATGGGAAAATAAAGATTGAAAGCACAAGTGTATATAACAGTGTATTAATAATATAGAGATAAATACAAAAGGAGTTAATGAAGGAAAAATGCGTTGTTGACTAAAATTGTTAGAGAAATCTTCATGAAGCGTGTACAACCAAACTGTGATAGATTTAATATACGAATTAGGAGTGGGATGCATTACTGGAGGAGAACACAATATAAGAAAGACATGAAAGCTGTGGCAAGTCTCAGATTTTGAAAGAATAAAAAGATCTACATACCTGGAGTAGTGGGTTAGTTTAGGGTTCCACCAAGTGGAACCACATTATGGAAGCTTGAAATATAAGTAAAGGATTTTGGACTTTATGTAATGGGAAATAAGAAGGCCATCATAGATTCTTAAGCAGGACCGTGATTTGTCTAGATTGTTTTCGAAAGATTATTCTGGCCATCACAATCTCAGATGCATCAATTAAGGGAAACCTTAGTAAGAGGAAGATTAGTTTGGAAGAATGTTACTGATTCTGATGATTCATCAGTAAGTATTTGCATATTTTATTAAATACTAGCAAATTACTACCTAATAAATTAATTAATTAATACCTAATCAAAATATAGTTACTGGTATATGGTGCTGATAGAAACTCATTTCTATAGAGCTTTAAGTTTTGCAAATGATTTTTCATTATAAGTACCATGGTATAGGTAGCATAAATATTATCCTCAGTACATAGAAGCAAATTGAGTCTCAAAGGTCCATTTGCTTGTCCAGAGTTACAGCTAATAAGTCTCATAGGCAGTATTTAAACCTGAGTCTTTCCTATCCTTAAGACCAGTGCCTTTCCACAACACTATGCTGCTCTAAGTGGGAGTAATATAGTATGCCCTCATAGTAGTTAGAAAAAAATAGCTAGCATTCATGTAGTTCCTTAAAGTGTTAAGAGTACTTTATGTTATTGTTCTTTTAAACTTATAACATCTTTTTAGATAATATATATTATGGACTTTGTTATTCCTGGTTTACAACTGGGGAAACTGAGGCTGAGATTTTTCCAGCTTAAAGGGATAAGATGAACAATGATTTCATAATCTTATTTTGAAGGGACAATCTAGTATCTAGTTCAGCCTATTATATTTAAGAAAAGCCCTTTTAAACACTAACCCAACATGTTGTCATTTAGCTTTGGCTTGAAGTCTTCCTTCAGAGGGAGCACATTGCTCTTATTAGGGGTTTTAGAGTCACTACTAGAAGAAATCAATCTTCATGAAAGAAAAATAGCATTTATGAATAGGATGATGTTAACAAGATATGTGTAAGAATAAGATTCCTGGTGTATAGAACCAAATTATCTTCCAACTGCATAGCCAGTCTTAATGAAAAAGAAGAGAATGAAAGGTGGTTGGTTTTATCTTCTGCCGATATCCCACATTGCTGCAAGGTGGCAACATATTACCAAGTACTACTCATTTGCCTTTTAGAGCAAAGTACCTAAGTTTATGTAGAAGAAGTTGTCTTTAGTATGTCTTTTAAAACTCCAAATATTTCATAAATATATGCTTCTTCTTTCTTCTAGAATTGAACCATAGTAATCTAGGATCTCATTATGAAAATTCTCACTGGGGACCAGTGTCTTCTAATAGTGACTCCAGCACAAACTGGGACAAAGTTATTGTAGAAGGCTCTGACAAAGAAGCATGGCCTTCTATTACTGACAGTGACCCAGAGTTGACTTCAGAATGTATGGACACTGACTCTGCATCTAGCTCTGGATCAGAGAAGAACCTTTTAATAATGGCTTCAGGGAGTACAAGTGGTGAAAATGATGGAATTAGAAATGGCATTGGACACAGTTCTCAAAACAAATTTGTGGTGGGTAGCAACAGCAATAATGTGGGCAATGGAAGTAATAATGGACCATGGAGTCTATCTCATGGAACCATAATAAGCACATGTCAAGTTTCTGTGGATGCTCCTGACAGCAAATCTGAAAGTAGCAACAATAGAATGAATGCTTGGGGCACCGTAAGTTCTTCATCAAATGGAGGGTTAAATCCAAGCACTTTGAATTCAAATAGCAGCCATGGTGCCTGGCCTGTAGTAGAGAACCATGGACATGCCCTGAAAGGGCCTGTAGGGAGTGGTAATGCTGGCACAAATACTCAGTGCGGTACCACAGGCCAGGTGCCTAACAATCAGAGTATTAACTCTAAAGTGGGGGGTTCCACCCATGATTCCTGGGGAAATCTTCAGGAGAATCGTGAGTCTGAAGTAAATGGTACAAGGAAGGTGTCATTCAGTGGACAACCTCAGAACCTTAACACTGAAGTGAATGGACCAAATAACACTACTAACTTTATGACCTCTAGTTTACCAAACGCTGTTGGTTCAATGCAGATGGATGAACTGCCTAATAATACAGGGCATGGGGCCTGGCGTGTGAGCACAAGGAATCATTCTCAGATACAGGCCTCTTCAGTTACAAATGGCACTTCCATTTCTCATCTTAGCAATGGTGAGTCCAAAAATGGTGGCTCTTACGGTACTACATGGGGTGCCTATGGTTCTAATTATTCCGGAGAGAAATGTTCAGGCCCTAATGACCAAGCAAATGGTGACACTGTGAATGCAACTCTAATGCAGTCTGGCATAAATGGGTCTGTTGGCACTAACTTTCAAATGAATGGGAATAAAGGAGGAAGTTTATGGGAGTCAGAGATGGTGAATTCCCAAAATGTTCCATGGGGAAGTGGAAATGGTGTGAATTCTGGAGGAAATCGAAGAGGATGGGGAAGCCCTGCACAAAACACTGGCACTAATGTATCCAATGGGGAATGGAATAAACTGCCTAGCAATCAGCATTCCAATGAAAGTATGAATGGAAATAGTAGGAAGTTTACAAATGGATGGAAACCTACTGAGGAAGATGATCAGAGTTCTGCTACATCTCAGATAAATGAGCAGAACACCATTTGGGCCAAAACAGCAGGTACTGGGGAAAGTGAAGGTAGCACAGAAAGCACTGGATGCCGTGAGGAAAGAGTGGTTGGGGAAGGGCAGAGTAGAGAGAGAAGAAAAGTTGACCAGCATGCATTACTCCAAAGCATAGTAAACAGAACTGACTTAGATCCACGTGTCCTCTCCAACAAAGGTTGGGGAGAGACTCCAATCAAACAGAATACTGCCTGGGATACCGAAACATCACCTAGAGGTGAAAGAAAGACTGACAATGGGACAGAGGCCTGGGGACGCTCTTTGACACAAACTTCTAACTCGGGGAGTTGTGTCGATAAGACTAATAGTAATGATGCCTCATCTGTATCTGGATGGGGAGATCCAAAGCCTGCTACAAGGTGGGGAGATTCTAAAGGCTCAAGCAGCCAAGGGGGATGGGAAGATGATTCTGCTGCTACAGTAATGGTCAAGAGCAATCAGTTGTGGGGAAATGGCAAGGAGGAGAAATCTACATGGAATGATGCACAAAAGATTAAACAAGGGTGGGTAGATGGACAAAAATCAAACCAAGTGTGGTCTGTTTCTGCCAGTGACAGCTGGGGAGAAACTTCAAGAAGCAACCATTGGGGTGAGGCTAAGAAATCCAGCTCGGGAGGTAGTGATAGTGACAGGTCAGTGTCCGGTTGGAATGAACCTGGTAAATCAAATTCTTTTACCTGGGGAAATAACAATATGAATCCAAATAATTCATCTAGCTGGGATGAATCTGCAAAATCCAGTCAGTCCCAGGGGTGGGGAGAACCTCCAAAATCCAGTCAGCCTTCAGGTTGGGGGGACTCTGCAAAGCCAATCAACTCCCCAGACTGGAACAAACAAGATATTGGCGGATCTTGGGGAGCACCATCTTCCACAAATAAGCCGCCTGGTACTGGTTGGCTTGGTGGACCAATCCCAGCTCCCACAAAAGAAGAAGAACCTACTGGATGGGAAGAGCCATCCCCAGAATCAATACGCCGCAAAATGGAAATTGATGATGGAACTTCTGCTTGGGGAGATCCAAGCAAATATAACTACAAAAATGTGAATATGTGGAATAAAAATGTCCCAAATGGTGGCAGCCGTTCAGACCAGCAAGCACAGGTACATCAGCCACTACCATCTTCAAGTGCCATGTCAAGCAAGGAGAGCAGTAGTGGTTCCGGTAAGTTCTGGTTTTATAGAGTGTCATGTTTTGAAGAAGCAAAATGTTAAGAAATACATATTTTAGATATTTAACTGATGTTGTTCCTTTGCCTTGATATACACAGGAATTTTTTTAAAAATTCTAGCCCAGTAGGAATTCCAAGATATAATTTTAATGTCAGAATATTTGCCTGTATCTCCCCAGGGAAGGTGAGAAGCTTTAAAGGACTTTTCTGTAACAGCTGTTACTTGGCACCTGTCTGCACTGTGGTACAAAATCCATTTCCATCATTGAAGATCATTTGAAAAAGAGTACAAAATGGAAAAATATTTTCTGTTTTCTTCCAAATAACCCTAGTTTCTTTCCCTTTTTTTGAGCATTATAAATTTCCAGAAGTCATATCAATAAATATTTGAACCCCTATTATGTGCTAGGTTCTGTGGTTGATGATTTTTTTTTTTTAAAGAGAGTGAGACTTTTCATGAGTGCCCTGAGAACTAAATTCTTTTATGGCAAAATGACTGGTGTCTCTGTTTTTGCTTTTTTATTTGCAAAGGTACATTAATAGTATAATTCAGCTGTAGCATCCCTATCAAACTGTCCAGCTGTTACAAACTTTTTTTTTTTAACTCAGCTTCTGTTTGTCCTCAAACCACTGAGACTGACTAGGGTTACTTGCCTCAAGTAGGAATCTTAAGGATCAAAAGGGAGTTGTGCACATTCCACAAAAGAGGCAAGGGCATGAATGCTCACTGACTCACTGACCAGAAAAACAAAGGATGTGTTTAAGGGATAATAAATAAATTAATTTGCCTGGAACAAAAAGGTAGATTGGTCTATATTGTAGGACTTGAATACCAGGTTAAAATACTTAGATTTGTTGTTTCTTAAAAGCCTTCTTTGGGTTTACATAACTTTCAAATAAGTCTATCCTGCAGGTAGTTAGTGTAGCACTTCAAAAGCCCACTATCTGTATTTTGTATTTACTTATGCTACTGTTTTCTGATTTTAATGTAGATGATTCACAGTTGATTTGTTTCATATAAGATTAGAATTTTAACATTCACATTTTCCCAAAAACAATGTCTTTTGGAGGAGAGACCCTAGTACTGCCATTAAATTGAAAATCTCTCAGGCTTGAATTCCCTAAGTGTAACCTATATCAAATGTAATGCATGTTGTGGTTGTAGGTTTAGCTAAAATTTTAGAAGCCAAACTGCCCACCATTACAGGTGGAGTGCTTGTCCTTATACAAAGATGATGATGCTCCCCAGTATAGAACAGTCACTTTTGAGTTGCTTTTCCAACACAATTCTGTTGAAGAGCAGGACTGAACTAGATCCCCTTAAAATTGCCAGCATGAATTTATAAATTGGCTTGTGAAAGTTAGGGATGTAATTCTTAGTCTTAGTATTAAATGTCCTGTGTTGAAAATGAGTGCTATTCTCTGATTTGGATTAGAAGTCAGAGACTGCCCTCTGCTACCTCTGCAGTTCTCTTCAGTTCTAAAATTAGCTCATTGCCCATCCTCTGTATCTGTCCAAGATGTGATAATAGACTTGATCTGTGGGTTGACAGTCCCACTTCAAATGTATCAGGTATCAAGAAGAGAGTGATTGTGTCAAAGAATGCTAAGAAGCCAAAAAGGATAAAGATTGAGAAAGGGCCATTTGGCATTTAAGATCTTTGGTAATTTGGAAAGAGGCATTTTATCAACTTAGTTTTTCTTATGTAACTTGTTATTCCAAATTATTGATTGATTATAGGTCTTAATTTTGGAGGTTCTGGAATGCTCTTAAGACTTACTACAACGAGCCAAATATAATTCATAAACAGGAGCATCTGAAGGACCCTAACTAGTCTATGATCTGACTATACTGATGACTGATTCAGAAATGATTGTTACATAAAGAACCAAGTCATTTCTTGTCTGTTCAAATAAAATTAGTTTAATTTTTTTATGATTTTACTTTATTTTGGAGATAAATTGAATTCCTTATCAAATTTCTTATTTCCTTACCTTCACATCAAGTATTGATGCATAAGTCACAGTTATTTTCATGGTCGTCTTGCAAATGCCTATCAGGAGCACTGCAGTCTGAGAAGACAGTGCATTCCACAAAAAAATATTTCTTGTTGCCTTTGGACATTATATAAAAGCACCTATGCTAACTCCTTTGTTTTCTCCAAAGAAAAACCCTGGAGCTAGGAGGACCTGAGTTTAAAACTGGCCTCTGACACTTACTAGCTGTGTGACCCTGGGCAAGGAACTTAATTCTGATTGCCTAAAAAGAAAAAATAAAGTAAAAAGTCTTTTTAAAATATATAGGGGCAGCTAGGTGGCAAGACAAATTAAATTTACCTTTAGAATAAGCAACAGTGCTTGGGGATTTTAAAAACTATGTAATAATTATGTTTGCTTTTATAATGCATGAAATATTTGACTCTACCAGGCTTTAAAGAAATGAACTTTTGATATGACATAGTTGCCTATTACCAAAGATTCCATTTCTGATGGATTTCACTGATATTTTTTGTTATTACTTTGCCTAAATTTTCCTTAATATTTCTCCCTCTCCGCTTCAAGAGAGCCAAGTCATTTATATATAGTTCTTTACTTTTTCTTTAAAGTTTCTGCGTGGTGCAACTTTAATTAGTATCCAAAAAATGAAAATCTTTTTCTGTGTGTTAATTCAGTATATTAATTTATGCCATTGCATGTAAGGGAAAGAATAAGTACCGATTTAAATATACTAATAATCTTCTACAGAGTATCTGTTTCATTGAACTTTTCTAAGGAACTAATGACTTTTCTAAATTTCTGAAGGTTGGGGAGAACCCTGGGGAGAGCCTTCTACTCCAGCCACAACTGTAGATAATGGAACTTCAGCATGGGGTAAACCCATGGACACTGGTACTAACTGGGGGGAACCCATTACTGCTTCATCTAGCTCCTCCACATGGGGTACAACTTCTGTTGGTCCACAGACTTTGAGCAAACCTGGTATGTTTTAAGTCACTTCTGTATCACCTGTGGTGTAGTGCTCAAAGCAATTAGTCTAAAAAGAATTTTAAAACTTCCAAAATAGACTGTGTTTATTTGAAATCTAACTTCCTAATAATATGTTTGTGATAACTGATGGCTTTTAAAATTTATGGCGTGGTTAAACATTTGAATTAAAGCCTAGTATATAAACATACTTATCTCTTACTTCATAGTTAATAATTTCTTAAAATTTTTACTGTGAATTATTTTCATGATACTTCTCACATCAGCATTGCATTTCTTATAGCAATTGACTTATTAAAGTCCAATGTCCATAGAATGAGTTTTTCCTCAACTTTCATATTCAGAGCCTGATACTCTTTCTAGCACAGACTTAGAGGCACATTTTTGGGCAAAACTGGATTGCAAGGAAGTGCCTAGAAAATATTGGTTATTGGAGAGTTCTTAAAGTTCAGGCCTACTCCAGAGATGGGGCCAAATTACCATTTAGGAATGAACCTCATGATTTTCTAGCCCAGGTATACACATAAGATCCAGTTTATTGAGGCATTTTTATTATCATATCCATTGAAAATAATACCATAGTTTTCCGGCGTAGGTATACAAATAATGTCCACTGAAGACCCTACTCTAACTTCATTGTGACATGGGGGGTAACCCTGGATTCTCAAAGATTATGGCACTATAACGCTGCTCTTACAGATTTGTCTAAGCAGAAATTGCTTTCAGGATAGACATAGTTCCATTGTGTGTCTGTTGTACAAGGACCATCCTGGATGAAATCAGAAAGGCTTATCACAAAAATAATGAGTTTTTTTTAAACCACATTTACTGTCATAGACTGTCTGTCATGTTGTAGAAGGAAGTAGTATCCATACCAGGAACCTCAGAGATCAAGGATTTAGCCAAATAAATATGCAAAGTCTGTGGACATCATCACTGCAGTTAAAAAAAAATTTTTTTTAAGGATTCTGTTAAATTATATTTTTATCACCTTTATGTACTGTTTTATTATGCATAATCATAGAATGGATACTACCATGTTCAGTTTTTCTATAACCTCTAAAGTAGAGAAGCATCAAAGAAATCCTTTTTTTTTAAGTTTATTTACATTCCAACTATGTAAATATAGAATTTGCATCACAGTTTAAGCATCCTTTTCTCCTAGAAAGGATTAGCCATGATTGTAAAACTGTCCTCTGTTCTGTCTAAATCAAATTTACAAATAGGGCCTAAATCTATGCAAGATGGTTGGTGTGGAGATGATATGCCTTTGACTGGAAATCGACCCACCTCCTGGGAGGAGGAAGAAGATGTAGAAATTGGAATGTGGAATAGTAATGCATCCCAAGAAGTTAACCCATCTTTAAACTGGCCACCATATATAAAGAAAACGTCCTCAAAGGTGAATATTTCAAGGGGGACAGGGCCATACAGTTTCAAGTCCAGAAGTATTCACCCAAAACATATTATGTTTGGCAATTATTTTAACCATAAGACAATTAGTATTCCATTATTGAGGATTTAAAACAACTTAAAGGTTATCTAGGTGGTTGGCTCATCTGTATTCCACTTCAGACTTTTTACCATCTGGCAAGCACATTAAATTTAAATCTCTAGAGACAAGTTGGTATAGGGGGAAGAGCACTGATATTAGAGATAGAAAAGCTGAATAAAAGTCCAAGCTTCTACCCTTATTAACCATGTAACCTCAAGCATGTAGCTCAGCTTCAGTTATCTCATTAGTAAAATAAGCATACTTGTACTGCTTAACTTAGAGAGTTATGAAGAGCAAATTTGATCATGTATATAAAACACTTTATTACCATGGCACTCTTATGCCAGCAAGAGAGTACCACTCTGATAGCTAGTGAAGTTTTTTCTGCTTAAAAGTTTTGGAGAGGGCAGAAAGATTACTATATTGCCTAAAATGAGGGTTCAAAGAGGTAGTTTGAGATTTATATATAGCGGATAAAGTGGTAGACTTGGAATTAAGAACTGAGTTCAGATTGTGACACTGTAACCACTATGAGCAAGATAATTAAACTTACATATGAGTCTTTTTGCTTATGTTTAAAAGGGGATAATAATACCTATAGTATCTATCTCAAGGAGTTGTGCGAGTAAGAGAATGTATATAAAGTACTTTGTAGACTTGATGTACTGTATATGTAAATGTCTGATATTATTAAAATTAGGTTTGGAAAGTATCTTGAAAATCAGTTTATCCATGCTTTCCTTAAATAATAGAATCACTAGCAAATGAGCTTCTTAAGAAAAAAAACTGTTACTTTTTTCTATTTGTATCCCTAAAACTTAGTACCATGGTTATGTATATTTACACATAATAAGCACCTTAATATTTTTTTATTCATTATTCTGATTTTTCTTTCTAAAAGGGAACAGCAAAAGGCGGAAATAAACAAGATGAAACTTGGATAAATCCATTCGTTAAGCAGTTCTCAAATTTAAGTTTTTCGGTACGTATGAATTTCTGACAACAACTTGTTAAATATGGTGATAAGTATTATCTAATTTTGAAACTATCTTGAATCTCTAACATAGTACTTAATGATTGAGTAAATATGTTCTTCCAGTCTTACGGAGTTTTCATGGTGACTGATAACTGCTTTTCTACTCCTAAAGCCAAAAGCTGCGTAGATTAATCAAGCTCCTGATTTTCTTAAGAGATGCTATTATTTACTTCACAGAATGGAAAAATGGGACTATATGACTTATGTTAATGAAATACTGTAAAAATTCATTTAATGTTTAGATTTTTTACTTAAATCATGAATTTGAAATCTGCTAATTTTTTTTGTTTCAGAGAGAATCACCAGAAGAAACTCTACCGAGCAATAAGATGGACCTATCTGGAGGTGAGAGTAAGAGAAAATTAAATGGTTTTATAGCAAATGAAATAATTTTAAAAGTACTTAGCAAAGTACCTGGCACATAGTAGTTACTTAATAAATGTTTATTTTCTCCCTTCCTACAAATTCTAGACGCATTATCTAATATCTGTTTGAGTGTTATATCACTGTTATTGGCATCTGTGTGGTGGAAGTTCTTTATAGGTGAGATTGCCTTTAAATGCATTCCTAAAGTAAATCCTTCAGGAAAGGAGTTTAAGATAAAAGTCACATATATAATTCCTTCCTAGCAATTATTTTATAGTAAGATTTTTCTTAGTCCTTAAAGTGGAAAATCTCCTTCCTTTTATTTACCTCTCTCTAAACAAAGATTAAAATTATATTCTTGAATTATCCAATAGTTATTTGTTTTTGTATTAAACACTTTTTTTTGTTGGAAAGTTACCATTTTAATAGTAACAGTGGGATAGGGCACAGTAGATAGAATTCTGAAGTAAAACTTAGACCACACCATTCAGCATGGTATAATACAGCTTATAATCAAGAGGACACATTGGAGGGATTTGAAGGGGAAAGGAATAATTAATATGAAAGGAGAGGGCAGTCAGGTATATAAATCAAGTTGGTAATCTGAGGTCATAGTTCTACATTAAATCAAAAGATGTGTTCGAGATTCAGAGCCTGTATTATCTAAATCCACATTGCTATCCAGGCAGACAGAATCATGGGTCAAGTATAAAGGTTGAGCAGTCAAACTGGAAGTGACATAAGAGGTAGAAATGGAATATATAGACAGTGTCTGAGTCTCATATAGGTAGATAAAAACACAAAATCAGCATGTGATTGTCAATCCTACAACAGTTTGGTTGCTCATTACCCTGTTTTTAACTACCTTTCATAATAGAAGGGCACATGAAAGTAGTAGTTGTTTTGTGCTATGCCCAGTCAGGATTCTACAATTGTAAAAGAGCCATTGGGGTGGGGGAACCTGCAGCCTTGAGGCCACATGTGCCTTTCTAGCTCCTCAAGTGTGCTATCCTTTGACTGAATCCAAACTTTACAGAACAAATCCCCTTAATAAAGGTATTCTGTAAAATTTGGACTCACTCAAAAAGCCATACCCAAGGACCTAGAAGGCCACATGTGGCCTTGAGGCTACAGGTTCACCCCCTTCCCCTCCCCCCATAGGTCCTTAGTGAGGCCTCAGAATTCATCCAAAAATTTCTTAGTAAAAAAAAATAAAGCATTCTGGTTTAAAAGTAAATGCTTACTGAAAGATAATTGGATCATTCATTTGCAAGCTTCCACCATTACCTCTGTACAAATGGTCTGTAACTCCATTCTCTCTCTTTTGAATTCTAGTCTAGCATTTCCAACCCCTTTTTGAATGTCCAACTAGCCCTTCACACTCTAAATGTCCAAAACCAAACTTCTTGTCATCTACATCCAGTTTGCTCCTTTTCTTCAGCACTACCATCTTCCAGTTGCTTCTTCAGATTTGAAATCTCCAGTCTATCAGTCAGCATTTATTTTGTGCCTACTCTGTGTCAGTATTAGGCTATTTGTTGGTGATATAATTACAAATCAGTCATAAACATTCATTTCAGATTCAGCTTTCTGAAGTACAACTCTGTTCCTCTCTATGCTCCAACTCTTTTTCTGGTTCCCACTTTGTGACAGCAGTATTTTCTAAATTAGTTTTTGGTCATGAAACACTGAAGGGCTTTGGGAATAAAATATATTGACAGTGCATATATATTCATCCAGAAAGTCTGAGCATATATAATACTTAGTAATTATATCTGTAATTTCATTAATGTGGACATTCCTGTAACTTGTACAGAATGCAGCCTAGCCACACTTTGTCCTGTAATGATTCTTGCCAGTGACCTATAATATTGCAAAAAGGAGTTATTTGCATATGAATAAATGTTTTAACATGTAAAGGCATTTTGTTTTCTTATCCCCAGAATGGAACACAAATAGTTTTGATATGTAAAGAATTTCAAATTTAATATTTTAAAGTAGAAATGTCACTAACATTTAGATTTCTCTTTTTTTGAAAAATCTATAATTTGTGTTTATATCACATTCATTTTCCTGTGTGTTTTTCCTCTTCCTACAGATCTATCCCTTATATGAATAAAAAAGAGACTTTTTTTAAAAGGGCAGCAAAACTGACCAAAATGGTTGAGATAACAGTTGATTAACAGTTGAAGTGGTAGTACATGCTGGAAGTCTTTATTTTGCTGGCATTGCCTCTGAGATCACATAGGTCTCTTCATACTATAATGAGAGTCTGGGAATATCATTCCTGCTCAAGAATTATACTAGTTTCCTCTTACCTAATGAGTTGCATTCATGCTCCTTGACTGATATTCATATCCCTCCATAATCTGGTTCTACTTCATGGTTCTAGTCTTATTTCACATTACTTTTTTCTTCTTTTTACTCTATGGCTTAACCAAATGATACTATTCTTAGAATATGCTTTCCACTTTACTACTTCCATACATTCATTTTTACTCTTCTCTATTCCTTTAATACTTTCTCTTACTTCCCCCCAATCCCCCCCCCTCGCCTTCTACTGAATTCCTCCCATTCCTCTAAAACCAAACTTAGGTGCCCTTTAAAAACATAAAACTTAACTGGATACTTATGACCTCTCACCTTGCTTTGTTTTGTGACTTCTTTACACACTTATGCATTATTTTATGTTAAAATGTTCTACATGTCTGTTTTATCTCCCTTTTAGACTGTAAGCTTTGTGAAAATAGGCACTCATTCTGTCTCACTGAGCACTTCATAGAGTATCCTGCATCTAGTGGGGTCTCATATATGTCTTGATGACTTTAGTAGAAGTAGAAAGGATGACTTTAGTAGAAGTAGAAAAGAAGTAGAAAAAGAAGTAGAAAAACAAGTGCCAGTTTTAAAGAAACTACAGTTTCCTCTAAAGAGTTTTTTCTATAAAATTATTTTTAAAATTAGACAATATGGGCTTGATTATAGAACTCGGCAATCCTCCAGCCAAACTATTTATATCTTTCAAAAATGTAATTGTAAGGTATGTGGCATCACAGTGAAAGTGTGTGAGGCAATATGTTCTAGTAGAAAATCCTGAGGCTGGAGGTCAGAACCCCTAAGTTCTAGTCTACCTCTGACAGTCACCCAAGGCAGGTGGCCTTGGGCAAATGACATCATTTCTCAAAACCTCCGTTTCCTCTGTGAAAATGAAAGGGTTCATTCAGCCCATTGGTATCTTAAGTCCCTTTCAGTTTGCAACCTAGGTGACTCATATGTAGATCAAGTTAAAAAGCTTTTACTTTCTAATGTCGTACTTAAGACAGAAGTTATTTTAATTTGAAAAGGCTACCTTCTGCTAGTTCATATGAAATAAATAGCTATTTTGGCCATTCCAATCAAATTTTATAGTCTCATCTCCCTTGTCTGTTAGGAATGTTACAGGACAAACGAATGGAGAGTGATAAGCATAGCCTAAACATTGGCGATTACAATCGAGTAGTAGGGAAAGGCCCTGGCTCTCGTCCTCAGATTTCCAAAGAGTCTTCCATGGATCGCAGTCCTTATTTCGATAAGGTAAGCAATTGCTTTTCTTTTGTGAAATAAACAGATTGACTTACACATTTTCACATTAACATTATATGTAAAACTGTAGATCTGATGCCAAAATATACCATTCTCATGAGACATCTGTACTCCATTGTCCCTTTTAATGCATGTGCTTATCCTAGAAATTAAATAATATGCCTTCCTATTAATCCATATAAATGTTTTTGTTTTTGCTTGCCTTAGAAGTAACACTAATCTGTTGTCTTCTGTTTTCTACTTGTTTCCTGTTGATGCTGGAATTTCATGTGACTTCTCTTCTGTTCCTGGCAATGATTTCTCCCTCCTACTTGCTTGCTTGGCTGGTGTTGCACATCTTTCTGTCTGTTCAATCAGGATGGCATTGTAGCAGACGAGTCCCAAAACATGCAGTTTATGTCCAATCAAAACATGAAGCTTCCCCCTTCAAATAGTGCACTACCTAACCAAGCCCTTGGCTCCATAGCAGGGCTGGGTATGCAAAACTTGAATTCTGTTAGACAGGTGAGTGCTTGTCTGTGTATATTTTAGGTGTTTTCAATGAAGTGACCTAGCCACTGAGATCACTTATCTTGAGCTTTCGTGTTAAAATCAGTAGTGTCATAGTGTCTACCTGTGGTGAGGCAATGTAGTGTTTCTTGCTAAAGAGTTCTGACTTCTCTTTATAGAATGGCAATCCCAGTATGTTTGGTGTTGGTAACACAGCAGCACAACCCCGGGGCATGCAACAGCCTCCAGCACAACCTCTCAATTCATCTCAGCCTCATCTCCGTGCTCAAGTGCCTCCTCCATTACTATCCCCTCAGGTAAATTCACTTCACTTGTTTTACATTGCCTCTTATAAAACTTATTTCATACATCTTAATTACTTAATATACTTCACATGTTTTAATTACTTAGAACTTTAAAAAAACCCCGAAGACAGCCTTGCTAGTGTAACATCTAGCAGCATCTTTGAGTTATATCCAGGGTCAGTTATCCAGAGTAATGAGAGATATGAAGAATATGGAGAAGTAGGATATAAAGCCCTCACATGGAGCATGCACTTAAGACATTTTTAGTTGAATTGATAAAATAAGTGCCACAAGTAAGCTAAAAAATTTTGGGCAAAAATGTAAACAACTTCTTTGACTCCACACCATACAGTCTGACAATGTGGTACCTGCAAAGTGTTATAGTAATTTAGAGATAATATTTTGTTAGAGAGGCTTGAGAAGGCTTCCAGAGAGAGCTGGAATAGGAGCCAGGTCTTAAAGTTTTTGTACGAGTAGGATCAGCATAGAGAAAAGGATGCAGGGGGAGGAAAGCGCATGGCAAGCAAAAATGACAACAGCTTGTGTAGAGGCAGAGGCAGGAAGGTACAAGGCATTTTCACAAAATAGTAATCTTTGAAAATGCATCTATAGGGGCAGCCAGGTGGCGCAGTGAGTAGAATACCGTCCCTGGAGTCAGGAAGACCTGAGTTCACATCCAGCCTCAGACACTTAACACTTACTAGCTGTGTGACTTTGGGCAAGTCACTTAATCCCAACTGCCCTGCATTTCTCCCCTCCAAAAAAAAAAGAAAATGCATTTATTTATTTATGCACGTGTTGATGATCTGCCCCCACACTGTGCTATTTCCCTTCCCAACAATTGAACAACAGCAACAGAAATCAAGGTCTCATCATTAACATGCATAGTCCAACAGAACAAATTCCCACATTAGAAAGATACCAGGCAAAGGTATGGCATGTGCGAAGATAGCTACACTGCATATTCACAGAAGAACAAAGTCAGTTTTGCCTAGATGACAATGTGTATATATAATAAAGCTTGGAGGGTAAATTGAGACCAGATCACAGAGAATCTTGAATGTCAGGCAGTGGAAACATTATTTAACAAGTTAAAATTTTTTCAGCAATAGGGTGAAAGAAGGAATAAAACCTCTTATAAGTGTGTGTGGTGTACAAAGCACTGGGCTAAATGCTAGGAATACACATAGAAAGCTATATAGCCCTGGCTCTCCAGGAGCTCATGTTCTAAGGGGAGAAGGAACACCTGAGGAAGCTTTCAGCTGCAAGTCAGATGGAGCAGTCCTATGACCTTAGTGTCCCAAGGCAAAGCAGATAGTGATGTCTCTTCTTTATCATTGTTTCCACTGATAAAATCATAGAAGTTTCTTATGTTGAACTATTTGGAAGTGCCAAGGACTTTGGTGGGAAGAATTTTGTTTCCTGAGATTAGCTGTGACTGTAACACCTGCAGGGGCAGTTGCCAATCTACAGCTCTACAGGGTTTGCTTCTGGGGATGATGGCTACAGGCACTGGCCTGGAAGCCTGCCATTTCCAAGTCTCTTGAGTTCACAGTCCTGGACTATCTCTGTCAGGGTCTGAGGGGAAATGGTGGTCACAGTGGTACTGTGGCAGATTTGATTTATTTGGCATATCTTTCAGCTAGGCTGGTTTGCCAGCATGCCTAGTGAGTGAGTAGGAATTGGTGAGCAAGTGGTGGGCCTGACTAGTCCCTTCTTCACAGGAGTCGCTTCCTTGGATGATGGATGTAAAGGCTAGGCTGAAAGTAGGACTATTGGGACAAGGGTGGGGGGCAGTGGTGCCACTACCAGGCCTGTTGTGCTCACTTGCCTTCTGGTGGTATTTGGTCAGCAGTTCAGCAGTTGTTGCTGGTGGTGATAAGGAATGTTGACCCCTTTTTGGCAGTGATTTATTTCTCCCCTCATGATATGGTAGCTAGATTGGATGCAAGTCTGGTGATTTTAGATTCTCATGCCTCTTGGGTTTTCAGGGGTTCTGGGTTATTTCCTACAAAGTCTGAGGTAATGTTGTAGTATTGGTCAAGGTAATGGTGATAATTTGAGTTGCCACCTTTGAGTTTCCCTCAGAGGGTAATTTTAATACTTTTAGAAAAATTGCTTTAACAACAGTGTATATGATAGATTAGAATAGGTCCAAGATTAGAGGCATTTGGACCAGTTAGAAAACGGTTTCATTAGTCTTTTCAAAAAGTTGAGAAGAGGTGACAAGTACAACAATGTTCTTGTACTTAACTGATTAGATTCCAGAGAGGTAGGAAGAACCCAAGGAAGACTAAGATATCTTGCCTGGGTAACTAAGAGGATGATAGCAACATTGACAGAACAAAAGAGGAAAAGAAGGTTTTAGAGGATTAGTGACTTCAGTTTGGGACATATTTAGTTTGAAGTATCAGAAAGTCATTAAGGTAGAGGTGCAGATCTGCAGCTAGGTGAGAAGTATTAACCTAACATATAAATTGGAAAGGGTCAGGAACTGGACACTGGAGAATGCAAAATCAGGGAGCAGGAAGAGATTAGGGGCCAAGAAGTAACTCAAAAGATAGACTAGAAGAGAGCCAAACTAGATTAAAATGTAATTGGGATGTTTAACAAAATAAATGAAAATACAGTACAACATAGATAATGTTAATTTGTGGTTTTCCAAGTTATTTTGCAACCCTCAAGGATCCTCTTCTATTTGAGCTTGACATCATTGGACAAGAGCTTGCAATAGGCAGTATCTCAGAAGCCAAATAAGAAAGAGTTTTAAGAAGAAAGTACTATTGTTACAGCAGTTGCAGCAGAAAGGGGAAAACAGAAGGGGAAAAAAACATTTTATTTGACTAGGAGGAGATTATTGGTGACCTTCGAAAGGATAGGTTCAGTGGAATAGAGACAAACATGATTCTAGAGAGTTGAGGGACTGAGGTATACTAAAAAAAAATTGGAAGCTATAATATAGACTCTTTTTCAAGAAGCTTTCTAGTGAATTAGAGAAAGGTTAATTGCAGAATTAGGAGGATGAGATGGGTTTCTAGAAGTTTTGTTTTGGGGATGAGAAGACTGGAGCATACTTTTAGATAGAGTTGCAAGAAGCCAGTGGAATAAGAACAGCTGAAGATTTAAGGGGGTAGAAGGTAGATGATTGAAAGAGCAATACCCTATACAGTGTAGAATGAAATGATAACAAAGAGATATGGATAAGTTGTCTCTGGGAAAAAGAAGACATGCTATTTCCTCCTGAGACAGGAGAAAAGGAGAAGACAGATGAAGTTATAAGGGAAAAAAATTAGGATTTCTGAATAGGAAATAACATTTTGTGGGAAAGAGTGTTGGATTTGGAGTCAGGAGAACATGGTTTGATGTCATAGCTCTGCTCCTTATTATATATGAAATTGGTAAATTTCCCAACCCCCACGTACAAGTGTCAAGCTTCTTCCGTAGGCTTGTTTCTTGGCCTGTAAAATAAGGGACTTTAGCTAGATGACTCTGGCCCCTTCCAACTCTAAATTTATATGGGAGCATTCAGATAGCAGCTGAAGGTAACAAACAGTCATGCTAAGATCAGCACAGTTGGTGGATTCTTTGTTTATTTTTTCCTTTCTTCAGTGATGTTTGGGAGCCTGGAACAGGAATCTAGAAAATTAAACACTGGTAGTTATCCTAGGGGGCGAGGATGGGCAAGGACGGGCACAATGGAAGAGCTGGATTTGTCGGATGTTTACAAGTGCATTTGTCTGATGATTAGACATAGACTCCTTGTGGGCCGGGTCGCAGGGAATGGAAAGCCATAAACAGATTGATTGAAGGAGAAAATAAGAATGTGTCAGAGGAGGAGGAAGTTTCATGTAAAAGTTAAGAAAAAGACAGGAAATTGTCATCGGGGAAATTTTCATTTCAGACCTTAGAGAGAGAGTATTGAGTACTATTTACAGAGTTTGGGCTAGGAAAGAGTACTGAGTTGGGTGCTAAAATCCTCAAAATTCCAGTCAATCACTAGATGAAAAGGAAAATGTAAGTGACTTATGTGGACTTTAAAAAATAGAAGGCAGGTCTGCAACAGCAGAAGGGAGTAAGAAGTATGCTAACTCTTTGTCTTTACCTCCTTAATTGCAAAAGTAGGAAAAGGAGCATCTGTATTGAAGAGGGTTACAGGGGAAGTTGTATCATCCAGTAACACCAGGTTTCACTTAAGACAAGGACCTGGAAGAAGTGTTGATGGGGGAAAAATGGGGAATGAAAGGAGAGTTTGCTCACTAAAGAAGATGTATTACAGTGGACATTATGGAAGGAGTTAGCAGCAATAGTATACAGGGCTGGAGTGAGCCTGAGAATCTGTAAGGATGAGTTTTTGAGAGGTGTCAGGGGAGTGGGGTTTGTACCTACGGCAGTTGTGAAGAACAGAAATGAAATAGCCAAGATAATGGAAGTTTTGTGCTAGCACTAAGTGTGGAGAAAGGTGTAGGTGTGGTAGGGACAGCTGAGTAGTTATATTGAAAGAGTATGTTGAGCAAACCAGTTCAAAATGGAACTCCAAGATCTGATTATGTTAATATGACTCCTACAAACTTGCCTTCCTAAGTACTGTGCTGAATCTTAAGGGAAGATCAATAGCAATTTCTTGTAATGGTAATTGAGGCTAGCTGGTAAAAGAGACCAAATGCTGAACTGAATCTCTGGATTGGAAAATACCATTAATTCACCAGTTTGATCTTTTTTAGGTTCCAGTCTCATTACTGAAGTATGCACCAAACAGCGGTGGCCTGAGTCCACTCTTTGGCCCTCAACAGGTAGCCATGTTGAGCCAGCTATCCCAATTAAACCAGCTTTCTCAGATTTCCCAGTTACAAGTACGTAAAATAATAAGCATTGCAGATTTGCAGAATTTGTTCATTTTAAAAGCATGCAACAGTATTTTTTAAACATATTATAAAATGTTTTTTCTTACCTGAAGCGATTGTTGACCCAGCAGCAAAAGGTGCAGAATCAGAGAAGCATGCCTTCTGGTGGTCGACAGCAGCAAGAGCAGCAGGTATTTATTATCCTGAATAGTTTTTCCTTAATATTAAAACATCCTCATTCTAAGTAAACAATGTGTCATATCCCGGTATAACAAGGTGGTCTAGATGTTTGAATGGTAGTGGAATTTTATAATCCCACAGCTAAGTATTAAATTAAATAATAAAAAGTATTAAAAATAGCAAGGACACACTAGAAAGTAGTTCTTCCTAAAGACTCCCCCCTCCCCCCCGCCACCCCCCAGCCAAGATGACTCGTCTTCTTCGATTGTTTGTTTTAAGGGTCGATCTCTTAGTGTGCAGCAGCAGATGATGCAACAGTCTCGTCAGCTTGATCCAAACCTGTTGATGAAGCAGCAAGCTCCACCATCTCAGCCACAGTCGCTCCATCAGCCTGCCATGAAATCTTTCCTTGAGAATGTCATGCCCCACACTACACCTGAACTGCAGAAAGGGCCATCACCAATAAATGCTTTCAGCAACTTCCCGATAGGTGAGTCTTTCCTTCTTAGCCCAGTGTAGTCGGTTGATATACAACCTCCTCACTTCCTACTACTTGGAATTTCCCTTTCTTGGGAACAATATTAGCTAAAATCTTTTTAGTCTTTCCTTTATTAAGAACATTCCTAGTGTTTTACTAGCCTCACCTCATTACTATTCAGGAAAGAAATTCCCCAACCGTATAATTTCAGTAGGTAAAATTCATTTCCTCTTGAAATACTTTAAAAAAATAATTATAAATTCTAAGTTGAACTATGTCTTAATACTTCTTTCTTGGTAGGATGCAGATTATATGATTATATTATAATTACATAATATTAACTGAATGAAGCTGAAATTATAATTTTGGAAACAGTGTGCCAAAGATAGTAGTATATCACTAAAGTAGTAGTAGGAAAAGATGATTTTTATTGTTTTAAAATCTTACCATTAAATTACTTAAGAAATTTTCGTATATACTGATGACTTTTACCCAGTAAGTTAAGATGATGTTTTAAGCAGTACTGTAAATGAGAAAATTGGGATGGGTGGAAGGGAATGCCATTATCAAATGCAATATCCTTTCTGTCTTTTTTCTCCCCCTTTTTCCTGTGTCTCTAGGCTTTTATCCAATTTCCCCAGTGGAAAGTCCAGGCTTGTATATTTTCTCCTTTCTTAGGTCCCTTTTAATATTGCTCCTTTTATATCCCTTTTGTGCTCCTCATTTTGCTTTTTCCCTGTATCTCTTGACATTTAACTTCTGGGGTGGGTTTGTTGCTATTCCTGCTTTGTGAGTGAGAGCACATTCCATGGTGTATCTGGGCGGGAGGAGAGGTGGACAGACCCTTCTGCAGTTGGGTTTCTGACAATCCCCAATTTGAACTGTGTTGAAATAGAGCTGCCATCTACTTGGGATTATTAAAGATGTCATAGATACTGCATTCCCAAAGTAGCATTTTTCTTATCAGTTATCAGCATAACTGTCTGCAACAGCAAATAATTCATTTGCTTAAAAGGCTTCAGGAAATAATACTGTTCTAGTGGCAGATGTGCATCCACTGAAAGGACAGTAGTTTACAATATGGTAGGATAGCTTGTACAACAGATATTTCTCACCCACCATTACTATGAGGACTTAAAATTTATCTCCAATTTTGTAATTCAGTGGAGTAATAAGGCTTTATTTGAAGTTTTACTTTGTAACCATCTTTTCTAGAAAGATCTTTTCTCTATCTATATGGAAGAATTCTACCTGGCCAAAGGAGCCTTCCCAACATTCATAAAAACACTAAAATTCTCATATAAACATCAAATCTAATTATGTTTATAGATATATATTAATTTTTAAATGATTCAATAATTTAACCAAGTAGGCAACATGGAAATGTTAACCCTGGGTGCAACTGTATATATCACAGTATTACAGATAAAAAGTACTTGAAAAATCGTGTCTTAGGTTAGGAGTTACATAAAAATCTTGGTATTTTAGCCTTGTAAAACAAGCAAACTGAAAAAAAGGTTTTGATTTACCACAAATCAGAAATATTCATAGGAAGAAATAAAGATTTCTTAGGTGTTAATAAGTATAGTTAAAGTTTTGAAAAGGTTGATGAATACATAGCTAAGTGAGATGGTTAGAAACCTTTTGTAATGGACTGGGAATTAATTTAGTTATATACATTCATTTGGGCTTTTTTTTTTTAATTTCTTCTCTTTCCCCCTCTGTTGGGTAACCTGGTCTTCCTCATGACTCTTTTTTCTGGCATCTTTGCATGACTTTAGCTGAGAGCCCAGTCTGTTTGCGTTGACTGCCTTGCTTATGTCTAGTTATGTTGGCTGTGCCATAACATTTGAAAAGCAACATATTTATGGAAAATTAAGGACAATTGAAAGCATGAAATTAATTTAAAACAAAAAAGATTTTTTTTTAAAGAGCATGTTTTTCTTCTGTCATCTGAACTTTTTTAAGTTAAATCTTTTTTTAAAATTATCTTAGGCTTGAACTCAAACTTGAATGTAAACATGGATATGAACAGTATTAAAGAGCCACAGTCAAGACTGAGGAAATGGACTACAGTGGACAGCATTTCTGTGAACACATCATTGGATCAAAATTCCAGCAAACATGGTATAAAATATGTTGTTGCATTTTGATTTGGTGATATTACTCTGATGTTACTTCAAGCCCAGTTCTTCCAAGTTTATCTCATAACTCTTAAATTGTTGCATTTTCTGTATCACCGCCACCACTAAGCGTTCCCTCATAACAGGGATAATTGCAAAACTAAACTGACGTAACAGTGTCTCTGACAAGCGACGTGTGGCTTTCGACTCCATCCTCCCTCATCTCTCCTATGAAAAGCAGGTGTTCTTTGTCGCTTCATCAAAGACAAGAGAGTCATCGCCAATGCGTTGCTTAGCTTCATTTCAGTATGTATATTTGCATCACCGCAGTGATATACATTATTTTCCCTTTTCTGTTTATTTTAGTCTGCATCATTCATTCAAGTTTTTCCATCGATTATGATATGAATTCTTCATATTATTTGTTACATCACAATAATGCTTTTTACATTCTTATTCCACAGTTTTTTCAGTCTTTCCCTAGTTAATGGGATCTCACTTTTTTCCAGGTTTTTGCTACCACCCAATGTATTGCTATAAATATTTTTTAAAAGTTGAGCACAGTGTTTTCTTTCTTTGGCTTTCTTGACCTCTATCAGTCAGTCGTTAAACATTTATGAAGCACTTACTATGTGCCAGCCATTGTGCTAAGTACTAGAAATACTGCTCTCCCCCCCCCCCGCCCACAAAAAAAAAACAATCTCTGCTCTCAAGGAGCTCACAGTCCAATAGGGGAGACCACATGCAAACAACTGTGTACAAACAAGCCGTATTTAGGAAAAACAGAAAAGTAACTATTAGAGGAAAGACACTAGAATTTAGAGGACCTAAGAAAATCTTCCTGTA
The DNA here is from genome assembly GCA_028627135.1 of Pseudochirops cupreus. Lineage (NCBI taxonomy): Eukaryota > Metazoa > Chordata > Mammalia > Diprotodontia > Pseudocheiridae > Pseudochirops > Pseudochirops cupreus. The sequence continues at coordinate 310,006,122 of CM053583.1, forward strand.
GAAGGTGGAATTTTAGTTGGGACTTGAAGCCAGAAAATGAAGTTGAAATATAAAAGAATTCCATTTATGAGGGACAATCATTGAAAATGTCCACAGTCTGGAAGTGAGTATCCTGCCCAGAGAACAACTAGAAGACCAGTGTCACTAGATCATAGAATATGTGTATGTGGAGAGGGGCATACTAGGGAGTTCAGTATATTGGACAGGAATGCTATCTAATGAGCAGATGGAGATGCAAGACTGGAGGTCAGTGAGGTTAGGGCTGGATAAGTAGATTTAACAATCTGTCAATATAGAGATAATACTTAAATACATGGGAGCTGATCAGGTCAAGTGAAATAATTTAGAGAAAGAAGAAAGGAGGGCCCAAGACAGAGTTCTGTAGGCTGACCACATTTAGTGGGTATGACCTGAATAAAGATCCATCAAAGGAGATTGAGGAGGAGTCAGATAGGTAGGAAGACAGCCAGGAGGAAGCAGTGTCATGAAAACCTAGAGAAAAGAAAAAACCAAAACACAAGTCAAAGGCAGCAGAAAGGTAAAGAAGGATGAGGATTGAGAAAAGGCCCCTGGCTTTGGCCAGTATTTAAGCATTGGTGAGGTTGGAAGCCAGAGTGAAAAGAGTTTAAAAAGTGTGAGGAGAGGAAGTAGGGGTACTCATTATAAATTGCCTTCTCAAAAAATTCAGCCACTAAAGGCATAAGAGATATGGGACAGTAATTGGCAATAATGAAAGGATGGATGCAGTGGGAGTTCTTTGAGGATAAAGGAGCTGCAGGCATGTTTGTAGGCAGCAGAGAAGTAGCCAGCAGACAGGGAGAGATTGAGGAAGGGGACAGTCTGCTGGAAAAGAGGGGATGGAATGGAATCAGTTGTGAATGTAAAGAGGTTGGCCTTGGGAAGGAGAAGGATCCCTTCATCATGTGAGATAAGGGTAAAAGAGGAAGTGGTAGCTGAAGGAATCTAAATAGATGAGATGAGGAAGAGAGAAGAGGGGAGCTCAGTGAATGACCTCAGTTTTTTTTTTCAGTAAAATATGAGACAAGGCTGTCAGCTGAGAGAGTGGAGGGAAAGGGAAAGCTGGTAGGTTTGAGGTCGGATAAAGAGGTTTGGAAGAACTGCTGTGAAGAAGGGCAACATGTAAGAGAATTTTCTGGCAGCAATAAAGGCCCGGGTGAGGTTATGTAACATGAATTAGTAGTGGACCCAGTCAGCAAGGTTGTATGATTTTTCTCCACCTCCATTCAGCAGTACATGCACAGGAATATAGTGTTTGCATATCAGTATGTGCTGAAGTCCCCTGGTTTCAAGACATGAGTTGAGGCAGAAAGAAAGATTGTGAGCCAAGAACTGAATTCATAGAGAAAGGAAATGAACTAGGGTTTTGATTTACAAAGGCTAAGATACAAAAGTCACGACATTTAGAATTACAATAAGCTAAAGCGTAATTCTTAAGGTCATATAAATCGATGCCATTTTGCAAATGGACATTTCTATATAATTCATGCTACTTAAAGAGCAATCTGGATAAATTTGGCATATAGGCAAGCTTGCTTGTTAAAACATAAGACTAAAAATAGTTATTAAAAGTATGTAAGCAATTAAACTAATTTAATAATCATTTTGTCAGCATAATTCCCCAAACCCAAGGTTGGTGGCTCTCAGATAATTGCTTTATTGTGAGAGGGTGAATTTTTTCCTTTTATCAAAGGAGTGTTCATAAGGTTTATGTTTTAAAGTTTATTTACAAAAATTGCTTTCGAACATCTTTAATGAAATGCTAATTCTCTTGTTCATTACAAAATCCCCCAATTCAGTGACACAGGATGGTGCCTTCCAGCATCTGTTATCAGCAACCAAATTGGGCTTTTAGGGACAAATTAGCTGAAGTTAATCATTTGTACCACAGTCTGAATTTAGAGAGTTTTCATGGCAAAAGTACTCAGAATGTTCTTGAGGTAGAGCAGAAGAATAGGATAGAGTAGGGCCACTCTTTCAGTCGTGTTGCTTCAACCCAGGAGGCAAGGGGAATTCAGAATCTGATTTCGGTGCTCAAAATAACCTTGACAGAGCTGTAAGTTGTTCCTCCTGATGTTTTCTCGTACGTGTAATTATGATATGGTATTAATCCTAAAAATTAATCCTAAAAATTCTGTCAGCTGGCCCTCAGTTCCAAAATTCCCCTTTTTCTTTGCAACAAATAGAAGTTTTTTATTATCAGAATTTTCTTCGTCCTGAAAAAATAATAGAAAATATATACATATATATGTATAAAGTCCCAGAATTTTAGGTGTGAGTATATATTTCTCTCAAATTGGCACATATGCAGTTTCTTTTAAAACATCCATTATTACAAGTATTTTTGGTGCCTTGTATCACATAGCTTACTCTAAAGGAAAGTGAGTTCTCACCAAGGTGGATTGAAGCCATAACCAGGCATACTATGCCTCGGTTTTCTGCTGTGCTATTCCTGACCATATCCCTAGATTTCCAGTTCAACCAGTAATTTGAAGTCAGGATTAAGCTCTTAAGTATTTCCTGATGCTGAAAAAAAAGGCCTCTTTTTCCTTCAAAGGGGAGCTAAGCCATCAAAACTCAGATGTCACAAAATGTTGGCAAAAGAACAATTTCTAGTTCAGCGAGCCTTTATTAAGTACCTACTATGTGTAAGGGTACAGTACTTAGTACGTTGGGAATAGAAAATAGTCAAATGTAAAGCAGTTTCTGCCTCTTGGGGATCTTGTATTGAACTGAAGACGTACAAGATGTCCAAGTCTGTCAAAGTTATTTGTTTTTAAGTGTTGTTATGGTATAAAATGTTCTCCTGGTTCTGCTCACTTCATTCTGTATTCTCCGAACTTAACCCTTTCATCATTTCTTCTAACATATAATACCTTCATAACTCAACAACCTCAAGAGGCAGTACATTCCATTTTTGGTTAAATAGTAATAGTTATGATTAAGTTCTACTTTATATGCCTTTCTAACATTCACAGTGTCCCAAGAGTTTTAGTGCAGTTTTAAGGTTTAATAACTTTTTAAACCATAGGAGCTTAAAATTGCAAAAGTCTTTTGGGATGCTCCATATATCCCATGTGAAACTTGGTGTGTATATACATATATATGTAGTTATTTTGTAACTTTATTCCAAGAAGTACATTTGTAGAAAGTTTTCTTGGGTATTTTGTAAATTATATGTAATGTAAATTGAATAATAGTTCACTTAGGAAAAAACAAATTTTGTTTTCTTTTTCAGGTGCTATTTCAAGTGGTTTTAGGCTGGAAGAGTCTCCGTTTGTTCCGTATGAATTCATGAACAGCAGTAATTCACCAGCCAGTCCTCCTGGTTCAATTGGGGATGGCTGGCCACGTGCCAAATCGCCTAATGGCTCTAGCAGTGTTAACTGGCCACCAGGTAAACACTGAACTGTTTGGGGTTTGTTTGTGGGTTTTTTTTAAAACTTTTATTTATTTTAGTTTACGTCATTCATTTCTACGAGATTTTGAGTTATAAATTTTCTCCCCATCTTTCCCCTACCCACCACCCCAAAATAGCTATCCCATTGTATAACCCCTCCCCCAATCTATTCTCTCCTATGTCATCCCCCATCACCCCTCTGACTTTCCGGTAGGGCAGGATGGATCTCCCTACCACACTGCCTATGTATCTTAAGTCCCAGTTGGATGTAGTTAATAATAATATTAACAATAATTGTATATATATATGTATATATACACATATATATTTTTAATATTTGATTATAGAACTTTAAATTCTAGATTCTTTCTCTTCCTCCCTCGTCACCCACCCCCACTGGAAGGACAAGCAATTAAATACAAGCTGTACATGTGTAATTACGCAGAACCTCTCCACAGGGGGCGTATTGTGAGAGACTGATTATATGTCCCTCCTTCCTATCCTGCCTGCCCCCCCCCCCCCCGTTCTATTCTCTACCTTGTCCCTGTCCCTTTACAGACATGTGTACTTCCATCAACCCACCCTCCCCTCCCCTCCATCCCC
>CM053583.1:310010642-310046447 GCA_028627135.1 Pseudochirops cupreus
TCTCTCATTTAGTTTTCAAAATCCTTCTTAAGCTGATCTCTAGCTTTTAGGCAATCTTCATGTTTCTTGGAAACTTTTGGTTTGGGAGTTCTGACTGTGTTGTCTTCCTCCCGTTCCCTGCTTTGATCCTTCTTTCCCCAAAGAAGGAATCTAGAGTTTGGTTGCTGTTCTTACTTTGCTTCCTTTGCCTGTTCATGGTTGGTCAGTCAATGATTTTTTAGCTCTGTGGAACTCTGCTTCCAGAGGGGAAAGCTCTGTCCCAAATTGCTGGGGTTTTCCCAGCTGCCAGTGCTTTTAGGAGGCTGTTGCAGCCCCCACCTTTCAGTTAGCTCTGTGTCACTGAAAACTCACCTCAGGACCACCACTTAAGACCAGGATCCGGATCCCGGCCGCTCAATGCAAGAGCACTTGGCCTCTGAATGATTGCTTGGCCCCCCTGCAGTCTGCAGGCCGGGAGCTCTGAAGCAGCAACGTGGAGGCAGCTGCAGGGCCTCCGTTTCTGCCCCTTCCTTGCCCTGGAGGCAGTTTGGCTAGACCTGCTTTTCTCCCCCAATTTTAGCCGAGTTCCACTGACCTTTCACTTAGTCCTTTTTTCTTATGGCTTGATAATTCTGGAAACTGCTACAGCTGCCACAGATCCGCTCTCCTGATGCTCCAGCTGCTGCTCAGCTCATCAGGCCACCCTGGGGCCAAGCCACGGTTTCAGGCTGGGCTGGTTTCGGCTCCCAGCTGTGAGGTGGTCCCTCCTAGCAGAGCTGCCTTCAGCGGAAAGTATATTTGTGTGTGTTTTAGAGCTCTAGAATTTGTTTAGAGTCATATTTTATGGGTATTTTGAGGTGGCTGTGTGGGAGCTGCCATGCCTTGCTGCTCCTACGCCGCCATCTTGGCTCCGCCCAGTTTGTGTTTTTTCATTATGAAGAGTATACCCTCATCGCTATTGAAATACACTTAGAAATGGTAACTACATCAGTAGTCTTCAGGTTTGTAATCTTGAAAGTATTTATTATTCCCTGTAGCAAATAATTCTTCCTGTCCTAAGCCCAGTGATGCAGAATAACCAGCTAAATGAAGACCACTACCAGTCCCCTGCTACTTGTTTCCTTTCTCATGTCTCCCTCCAAAGTCCCTATCCAACTCTGTTTGCCCCTTCTATTTTTTCCCTTTTGAGTCATTCCAGATGAAATTTTCCTTCTTAAATGTTTCCCTCTCGTGTATCTTTTATCATCTGACACTCAAAGAAATTTGGATTCTATGCCTCTCCAGTCATCCTCTTCAGTACCTAATCTTTTCTCATATACCCTAACACGCTAGACTAAGAGGAGACCTGGCCATCTGTGCTCCCCACTTTCAAACCCTCCTTTCCCTTCCATCACCCAGGAACCTCTCCTTTGGAGTTTGCCTCCTCTCAGCATATCACCCTATCATCCAGTTCTTTACCAACCCTCAGGTCATTCTCCTTGCTTTCTCAAGTTCAACAGCTGTCTGACAGTCTTTATCTCCACCCTAACCCTCCTCCACCTTATACATGGAGACTTGAAATATATATATTTGTGTGTGTGTGTTGATGTTCTCTCAAGCACCTCCACCTCTCATGACCTCCACTTTCACTCCACCTCTGCCATGAAGTGATAGTTAGACCCTTGAAAGAAAGAAGGAAACAGTCATTTCTTCAGTGCCTACTATGTGCCAGGCACTGTGCTAAGCTCTTTTATAAATATTATCTCATTTGATCCTCACAACAACCCTGGAAGAAAGGTGCTCTTATACCTACTTTTTTCAGATGAGGAAACTGACACAAACAGGGGCTAAATGACTTGCCCAGGGTTGTACAGCTAATAAGTGTCCAAGGCTGAATTTGAACAGAGGTCTTCCTGACTCCAGGCCAAGTTCTCTATTCACTATGCCATCCAATTGCCTTGATCTCACCATCACCCAGAAGAATTGCACTTTCATTATCATGAACTTTGACATCCTCTCTTAACCATAATTTCTTATCCTTCCATTTCTTCCTATTCCTCATTCTTCCTAAACCTATTCTTTGTCCATATGGTGACTTCTAGCCACTCCGTCCTCCACTGTTCTTCCAGGCTGTCATCCCTGTACTGGCTTCATTCTTCCTAGTCTTCACCATCTAGTTAACTAGTTCTTTTATACACCAGTTCAATTCATACACTGTCTTCTACTCTCAAAGCTCTTGCCTCTTTATCTTATCAGTGGTTATTCATACCTTTACCAGAACCCAGCCTGGAATAACTCCAGTTACCCACTTCCTCTGATCCTGTTAAATGGCATTGGAAGAAGCCACACAACCACACCACTTCAGATTTATAATGGGTGATGTCAGCTGGGCCCTCCCTGCCATAAAATAATCATTTTACTCTTCCTTTACTGGTTCCTATCCTCCACTTCCAATAGCAACTATTTCAGATTCTTTCTTCAAGCTTTCCAATCCCACTTTTCTTCCTTCCCTCCTCCTGCACCTCTGTTCTACATTTCAAAACACCTCACACCCTTCACTATCTCCTCCATTACCCTATTCTGTGATAGAGTCCCTACCCCTCCCCAAACATCCCTTCTTTCTAATCTTCACTCTGGACCACTCCGTGGTCTGCAGACATACTCAGATCTCACCTGTCCTTAAAAACCTTTCTTTTGACTATCCATCCTCTCAAGCTGTTGCCCTATGTCTTCCCTACTTCTTATAATGCAAATTACTGGAAATAGCCATCTGTGTTTGCTGCCTCATTACTTGTCTCCAAGTCATTTCTCAACTCCCTACAATTTTACTTCCACTAAACTGGAACTGCTTTCTCCAAGAGAATTGTGAGCTCTTTACAAAAGGAAGCTCAGCTCTTAGTACTTTGATTTGATGACCTGTCCTCATTCATCTCCTTCTTGACCTCTTTAATCTTTGATGCATTGGAACAAGCTCTCCTCATGGATATTTTTTTTATTCCCTCAGCTTTCATAACATTACTTTTCTTAGCTTAACTCCTATTTGTTTATCTGACTATTCTTTTCTTTTGCAAGCTCATTATCCATATTCACCCAGTAAGGTTGGATGAATCGAGGGCCCTATCTTAACACTTTCTTATTTCTCTCCTCTTTTTCATTTTTAGGACCTCATCAGCTTTCATAAATTATCATCTCTATATGTATTGCTCCAAAATCTACATATCTCTGTTCTTACCTCTCATCAGCTGCCCTTTTAACACCTCAGACACAACATATCTACTGCCAAGCTTATTATTTTTCTCCTAAGATCTGACTGTCCTTCTAATTTCCCTGCTTATCTTGAGAGCATTGCTGTTGTTCCAGTCACTTAGGTTCTCAGAACTGGAGTCATTCTTAACTATTTTCTCTCTCTTCCATGTCTAATCACATACCGAGTTTTGTTATTTCTCCTTTCACAACATCTCTTTGTCTGTTCACTTCTCTCTACTCAGTCACCAACCTTGTTCTGGTTCTTGCCTCCCACTTCGACTAATTGACCTCTCTGTCTCAAATCTCTTCCCTCTCCAGTCTATCCTCTACACAGCTGCCAAATTCATATCCCTAAAGCCCAGGTCTGAGTGGCAGGCCTTGCTCACGAACCTCTATCAGTTTCCTTTTGCCTCTAAGAGAAAATACTAACTCCTCTGTTGGCATTTAAATCCCTTCACAGTTTAATTATAGCTTACTTCTCCAGGTTTATTATACGTTACTCCTCTTCACGCACTCTTTATGTTTCAACCAAACTAACCCACTTGCTGTTTCTATTGCACAATATCCCATCTCAGTGCCTTTGTCCAAACTGTCCTCTGTGCCTGTAACATGCTTTTTCAAAAACTTCCCCAGTTAGGCCTTTTTTGATTCTCCTAGTTGCTAGTTCCTCTTCCTCAAACAGCCCTCAAAATTACTTGTATAAATCTTGTATTTCCCTCCAGGTACACATTTAGTTTTCCTCCAATAGAATAGAAATTACTTGAGGGCAGGAATTCCCATGTCCTTATATTGCCAGTGCCTAGCACCTAGCAGAATCTTTCTTTTTGCAATCTATTTATTTATCTTTAGTTTTCGATATTCATTTCCACAAGATTTTGAGTTACAAATTTTCTCCCTGTCTTTCCCCTACTCCCCACCCCAAGATAGCAAGTGTACTAAATACCCCTTCCCCCAATCTGTTCTCTCTCATATCCTTTACCATCCCCCCTCTAACTTTCTGGTATGGCAAGATGGATTTCTATACTCCAGTGCCTGTACATCTTATTTCCTAGTTGCATGTAAAAAAAACCAATTATTTTTTTTAAGCTTTTGTTTTTTAAAACTAATTTCCAGATTCTTTCCCTTCTTCCCTCCTCACCTGCCCCCACTGGGAGGACATGCAATTCAGTATAGGTTGTACATGTGTAGTTATACAAAACTTTGCCATAGTAGTTGTATTGTGAAAGATTAACTATTCCCTCCATCCTATCCCATCCCCCACTTATTCTATTTTCTACTTTGACCCTGTCCCTTTTCAAAAGTGTGTGCTTCTAACTACCCTCTCCCCCAAGATGCCCTCTCTTCTATCATCCCCCCTCATTATCCCTTTCCCCCCTACTTTCCTGTAGGGTAAGATACTCAATTGAGTATGTATGTTATTCCCTCCTTAAGCCAAATTCAATGAGAGTAAGGTTGACCCATTCCCTTTCACGTTAGCACTCTTCCCCTCCATTGTAACAGTTTTCTCTTGCCTTTTATGAGATAATTCACCCTATTCTGTCTCTCCCTTTCTGCTTCTCCCAATATATTCCTTTCTCACCTTTTAATTTTATTTTTTAGATATCATCCCTTCATCTTCAACTCATCCTGTGCCCTCTATGTAAACATGTACAGACATATACACACTCACATATATTTATGCACATATATACCCTCCTATACATAGCATATGTATGTATACACACACACACACACACACACATATATATATATATATATATATATATATATATACACATATATATATTTATATACCTATATATATTCCCTTCAACTATCCTCATACTGAGAAAAGTCTTATGAGTTATCATTTTTCCACGTAGGAATGTAAATAGTCCAACTTTAATAAGTTCTTTATGATTTCTTTTTCCTGTTTACTTTCTCATGCTTCTCTTGATTCTTGTATTTAAAAGTCAGATTTTCTCTTCAGCTCTGGTTTTTTCACACCTAGTAGAATCTTAAATACCTGATGAATAAATGAATGTTGTTGTACTAATTTGATAATATTTGCAGTGGTTCTAGGTAATTTGTAGTATGTGTTTCTAATATAGGTGTGACTTCATAGGATTTCTTTTTTAACATGCTTTCAGATCTTGCTTTTTTAAAATATAAATAAAGAATTGTGGTTTTTCTATTTTTTTTTAGCACCAAAGGGTTTAGAGCAGCAGTTCTGAAACTTTCAGGCCTTAGTATCCATTTATACTATTAAAAATTGCTAAGGACATCTCCCCAGAGAGTTTGGTTGCTATGGGTTATATCTGTCAGTATTTATTGTATTAGAAATTAAAACATCTTAGTATTATTCTGAAAATACTATTGACCTTGCAGGTTCCCTGGTAAGGAGTCTCAGGAACCTCCGGGGATCCCCATGCCAGACACACTGAGAAAAACCACAGATTTAGAGCATTAAAGAGACCTTACAGATTTCTTGTCCAACACCCTAATTTTATTCATGAGGAAACAAAGTAGATAAATGTAGTGACTTGCCCAAGGTCACAGGTACTCTGGCTTCAAATCGAGTGTTCTTTCTGCTATAGTGGAGACCACTGCAATATTTCCAAATTAATCCATTTTAAAGTATTTGATCACTCAGTGTGTACCTTAAGTTTAGTATAATCTCAAACTCTAGTATGTATGCTATTTAGTATATAAATAAGAGGGGAGCAAATTTTAATCAAATATCTAATGCATTTAAAGATCACCTTCAGTTTTTCAGTGAAACAGAGAAAGAGAGAAATAGAAGCTATCCTACTCTGCCCTGGTTCCAGATAGAATGTTTGGGGAAAGCACTGTCAGTTCATTCTAAATCAAATAATTCAGTGTTATCTGTGTTAATTCACTGGTTATTAATTACAATCTAGAAATACATCTGGATAAATGTTTGCAATTTGCACAACTGCGTGAGTAGAAATTCTTATTTTCATTGTGAACTATAAAGTAATGATTAAGCTTTTAAATATTTTCTGATTTTTCATTTACAGAATTTCGTCCTGGTGAACCATGGAAAGGTTATCCAAACATTGACCCTGAAACTGACCCTTACGTCACTCCTGGCAGTGTCATAAACAATCTTTCAATTAATACTGTGCGGGAAGTTGACCACCTCAGGGACAGGAATAGTGGTAAGTAGGTCATACAAAAGTTAGAATTTATGGTGATATGTGGGGTACCTAACTTAGGGATGAGAGTTGGTATGGGTTGGTGGCAGCAAAAATCCATACCTCATTACCACACCGCACTTGAAAAAGAAACAAAAAAAGCAGAAATTCTCCTTTTCTGACACAATGCCCTGTTTCATCTAGTTGTGGCTAATAACTGGTTTTTAATTAGTATTATCTTCACTAATTAAGAGGCACATTTTGTTATTGTGTAGTAACAACTTATTAATACAAAGGACTAAAAAATTAACTTTAACCACTTTTGCAGTCAACAACAATATAGTCATTTTAAGTTAGGCATTATTATACAAATTACACCACATTAAGTTTTACTTTATGAAAGCCATAGATGTTACTGTAAATTTTGTAAAATTTATTAATTGGCCCTCTTCTTATTTGTTCTTTGTGATCTTCATCTATAACGTTTCATTGGTGATGTTTTATTTTGTTTCCTTCCTTCTCCCCAAGTTTTTTGTGGGGACAAGTCTACCAATTACTTTCCAATGGGACAACTGCTTCTTTGGCCTTCCTGTTTGGTTCCAAGAATGAATACTATATATGACTACTTCTGATATACTACATTCAACAAGATTTCTTAAATCTTGAAAATTAACTTTTTTAATGCATAAAAACACCTTTTTTTTTTCGCTTTTTGCAGGGGGAAGGCAGGACAATTGGGGTTAAGTGACTTGCCCAAGGTCACATGGCTAGTAAGTGTTAAGTGTCTGAGGCCGGATTTGAACTCAGGTCTTCCTAACTCCAGGGCCGGTGCTCTATTCACTGTACCACCTAGCCACCCCTTTAAATTAATTTTTTTTTAACGTTACCATTTGAAATCCAGCATAACTTACTGTGCTGCCTGAGCAAAGTGTGATGGCAATATAGAAGGGCATCAGAACACAAGAATGCTCGTTCCCACTCTGCTGCTCACTCAGCTTTGACCTGGTGGCAAGTCACGTCATTGCTTTGTGCCTCAGTTTCCTCATCTGTAAAATAAGATATGCCGCCCACCTTGTGAGGTTGTGAGGTTGAGAAAAGCATTTTGCAAACTAAAAATTGCAATAAAAATGACAGCTATTATCATCATCTTAATTATTATTATATTGGCTGATGTTTACTGATCAAAATCAACAAGGTAATAATATAGTCAGGTGTGCAGTGTTGAAGCATAGTGAGGCTCACAGGGTCACAGATTTAGAGACGGAAAAGACGTCAGAGTGATGAGGCTCCCCCAGAGCTGCATGCAGCTGTCTTAAACAGTCTCTGTGGGTTGAAGTCAGAAACTTAGTAAGACCACAGGCTTAAGACCGTCTTGTTATATAGCCAGGGTACAGTAGTAAGGGTTTTAATGTCGATCACACGCTTAATTGCTGTGTTACTTTGAAAATAGTAATTACAAGTACAGTAACCCATTAATGGGTTGTCAACTAAGAATACTTTGTTACTTTGCAAATACAGCTTTCCTATATCCTTGTGGTACAGTAATAATCGTTCACATTTCCATGATACTTGACAGTTAGGTGGGCAATTTGTTTTTCCCCCCATTTTATAGGTGAGGAGAACGTCATGATTAACAGTTCTCAGGACCAAGGTTTGAGCACAAATCTCATTTCAAGTCAGGCAGTTTTTCTGCTATCTATACCATTCTTCACTAAATGGCAGTTAGGGCTTGTAAAATATGTTAAGAATCATTCCCAATCTAACTTTAAAATTCCACATTAATGCAAAAACTTTTATATTGGTACAGAACAGGAATTCTTAACCGGGTGTCCATGAATTTGGTTTTTTTTGATAAATGTTCTTCAGTATAATTGGTTTACCTTCTTACCCCACACATTTTATTTAATGCATTTAAAAATGATTATTGTGAGAAGGCGTCTCCACATATTTCACCAGACTGGCAGAAGGGGTGCTCCATGACCCAAAACACGTTAGCGACCCTTTTGGGGGAGACTTCAAACAAAGCAGATAAACCAGAGTATTTCCCTTGTCTCAGTTACTTCATTCCGTCCTGAAGATTTAAAGATCTTCCCACTGTTATAAAACAGTGGTTAAAAGGAATGTCTTACATACAGTGTTTCACAGGAGCCAGGCACTCTGCCCAGCACTTAAGAATCATTCTTCTATTTGATTCTCACAACCACCCTGGGAGGTGAGGGCTGTTATTAACCCCATTTTACAGATGAGGAAGCTGAGGCAAACCGGTGAAGTGACTAGCCCAGGGTAATAGGATAAAAGAACTATAAGTTGTCTTCAAAATTATGTAAAAAATGAAGTATTACCAAGTGAAATCATAGCATTTTAAAGCTAAGAATGGACCTTATTAATAATAAGAATAACATTTCTGTTGCACTTTACAGTTTACAAAACATTCCCTATTTCACAGATGAGGAAAAGAGGTAAAGTAGTTTGCCTTTAGTCACATAAATAATAAGTGGTAGAACCAAGACTTGAACGAAGACTTTCTAACTCCCAAATTGAGTACTTTCCTTGTGTCACAGAGCCTTTCTTAGAACAGATGATCCTAAGGCTTCCTGGCCAAAATTACATACCAAATTTTTTTTGTTTGTTTATTTTTAGTTTACATCACTCATTTCCATGAGATTTTGATTTACAAATTTTCTCCCCATCTTTCCCCTACCCACCACCCCAAAACAGCGATCCTACTGTATACTCCCTCCCTCAGTCAGCTCTCTTTTATATCCTCCCCCATCACCCCTCTGACTTTCCCGTAGGGCAAAGTGGATCTTCCTACCCCAGTACCTGTATATTTCCCTCCTTCCCACCCCACCCTTGTTCTATTCTCTACTTTGTCCCTGTCCCTTTACATGTGTGCTTCTAACAACCCTCCCCCCAACCCTACCCTTCCCTCCATCATCCCCCCTCTCATCCCCTTCCCCCTACTCTCCTGTAGGCCAAGATACCCAATTTAGAGTCTGTGTCATTCCTTCCCTAAGCCAACTTCAATGAAACTAAGGTTGACTCATTCCCTTTGGCCTCCTGTTCTTCCCCTCCATTGTAACAGTTATCCCTTGCCTCTTCTATATGAGAGGATTAACCCCATTCTGTCTCTCCCTGTCTGCTCTCATACTACTCCTCTCCCACCTCTCAATTTCACCTTTTAAAATATTATCCCATCCTATTCAGTTGATCCTGCGCCCTGTCTATGTACATACATATACACACACACTCACATATGTATTCATATGCATATATACCCTCCTATATAGACATATGTGTTTGTTTACATAGATATACATTTATATTTCCTTCAGCTATCCTCATATTGAGAAAAATTTCCTAAGTTATAATTATCATTTTTCTATGTTGGCATGTAAATAGTTCAACTTTGATAAGTTCCTTATGATTTCTTTTCCATGTTTACCTTCTCATGCTTCTTGTATTTGAATGTCAAATTTTCTGTTCAGTTCTGGTTTTTTCCTCAAGAATGCTTGGAAGTCCTCCACTTCATTGAATACCAGATTTAAGGAGAGCTGTTATCCATATCTGGTTGAAATGTGTTTGTGTTGATGCCCCCTCCCTACCCCCCACTGCTAATCAAAGAGGGGACTCAAACTGAGGGAATGCCAGCTCAGAACCAGGTCTCCAAATAATAAAAGTCCATTGCTTTTTCTACAACACGATGCTTCATGACAGGATAGTAGCAAAGTATTGTCGGAGAAGCCAAGGGGAGAAACTTCCTAGAGAGGTAACAAGGTCTTGAGTAATCGTAAAGATTAAGTTCTAGTACTAATGGAAGGCAGATTGTGAAGTGTTAAAGAGGTTTTTTTGGTTGGTTGGTTTTGTTTTGTTTTGTTTTTCAACAAAAGAATGGAAAGAAGTAAGCTAGCTCAGTAGTGATTTAGCTCTATTCATTGGGAGGAAGGTCTGATGGTGAGAGGTGGGGCAGGGCATTTTGTTGTGTTCTTGGAAAGGAAATTTTTTTTCCCTTTTTAATTGTGAAAATTTTAACTATAAAACCACTACTGCTAGACTGACTTCTGAGAAAGCAGCATTGACAGGGGAGGGAGAGCATATGTTCTCACCAATATAAGACTAATTTGCAAGATAGCGTTCTAAGAACATCAGTTAGGCTCATGGTCAGAATGTTAATGCTACGTGGGGACCTCAGAGATCATCTGTTCCAACCCCTTCATTGGACAGGTGGAACAGTCCTGCAGGAGGGAAGTGATGTGCCTGAAATTACAGTTTGTTATGGCAGTAACGTGTGCTACATTTTGCATGTAAATCTTGTCTCCTATTCTGTCATGTTTGTCTATTTCAATTTCATGGAGTTCTTCCCTTCTAGTAAACTTCTATACAGTGTGTAACTTGTGCCGTGAACTAACTTAGATGTTCCCTTCAATACAGGGTCATCCTCATCTCTGAACACCACGCTGCCTTCAACTAGTGCCTGGTCATCCATTCGTGCCTCCAACTACAATGTTTCCCTCAGCAGTACAGCACAAAGCACTTCAGGTAGCCCCTCTAACCCATGGTTTGCCACGAGAAGAAAGGGTTTGAACAAAGTCAGTTGTTTGCAGTGCTTTCATTGGCTTCCCCTCCATTCATTCCCTTGTGTCTAAAGTGTCATATGTTGTCTTTTCCAAAAGCCTTTTTGTTCCATTCAAAAATGGGTAAGTGGATTCTTTTCTTCCATTTCCAAGCGAGAAATAGCTGTCATCCTGGAAACTGACACGCACTATCTATACTTTCTTCCCATATGTTAGCCCCGTTATTTTAGCACTGTTCAGTGCTCAGTCCCCATTCCCAAAGTAAACTGTTCCTTTTAAAGTCTACTGAATGTAGTATTAGGCTGTTTTTACTAAATTGGGCTACTGTGGCATCTCCTATTCAAGTCTTAAATCTACATCCAAATAAAAACCAACAAATGTTTGTACACAGTGATCAAATGTCTTTAGGTTTCCTGGTTTTGTGGTGTCATTTTTCTTTGCCTTTTTTTCCTCTGAGTAGCCAGAAACAGTGATTCCAAATCAACATGGTCTCCTGGTTCAGTCACTAACACCTCTCTGGCTCATGAGCTGTGGAAGGTCCCTTTGCCACCTAAAAACATCACTGCTCCGTCTCGCCCACCACCGGGATTAACTGGTCAGAAGGCCCCCTTGTCTACATGGGATAATTCCCCCCTTCGTATAGGTGGAGGATGGGGAAATTCTGATGCCAGATACACCCCAGGTAAGATTAAGGAATTTTGTGTGGTCTCCAAGGTGAAAAACTTAACTAGTGATAGAATGGGAGAAAGAACATTAGAGTTAATTAGAAGATCTGGGTTCAAGTTATAGCACTGAGACTTAACCAGCTATGTAATCTTGAGAGTATTACCCATTCTGAACCTGTTTTCACATTGGTAAAATGGAGATTATACTACCTGCCTAAAAGTGTTGTAAGGAAAGTGCTTTATAAATGATAAAATGCTATATAAATAAGAGGTGCTATCATTCCCATCATCTCGTTGGTTCCATGGGTCTGTCTTCTGACTGTGGTCACTGTGATACTTTGAAAAATCTCTCGTCTCATCTTCTCACCACACCTTTCATCCTGTGCAGTTTTCTGAGGCGTGCCACAGTAACACTTAGCTGTCTGTCCGTTGTGTTTTTGTACTAACTATGTGAGTGATAGATCTTCTTTTGTGGCAGTGCATATCACTGATGTTTTCTATCACATCTGGAGCTCATCCTCCTTAGTAACGTGTTGTGTGATTTATGAGTCTTTGTGTCACCCTTTGGATCATGTGCAGTTGTGACTTTTGTGAAGTTGTGCTGCTCCGTGATTCGTGCCATGTAATGTCACCTGTAGAATGTCGGTGCTAAAGTGGGCTTTTGCACTGTTGCAGTTTGGGGTCATTGAAAGCAATGCCCAGTCTCCCAAAAGCAATCCAGCCCCATTTCTTGCTGTTCAATTCCAGACCCAGCTCATTACCCATCTGCAGCGCCTGCCCAGGATACACACATTGATGGACTAATTCGATGGGCTGCCGGTCCAGGTGCATGTCACAATCTTCCAGGAAATACGGGTTATTGGCTTTTGTTGTTGTTTTTTTCATTGACTTTGACATCTTTCCCTCATTCAAAATGTCTAGTTGTAGTAGATGACATGCAGTAGTACAGCACACCAAATTTCCTACTGTTATTTTTCTCTTTGCAATGGGATGAACGATTTAAGTATCCATTTCTTAACCTGCCCCTGTCCTCAGCATATTGGAGATTTCTTGCCTAGAGAGGCAGAGCTGCCAGTGGCCAGGATTCCAGATCTCTTGACACTTTTATCCTTTGAAAATTTCTTTAAAAAGTACCACTATTGAGCCAGAATATTTTTCCCTGAAGAAGAAATTACATTAGACATTATAAAATGGTGGCAGAGGTTTTTACTCCAAAAATGATAAGGTGCCCATCCGGTAGCGTGGAAACAAACATACAGCTGCCGTAAGGTTCATCTGTCTTTGAGTATTCCTCAACCACATGTAGCAGACTCTGCCCTTAACAGGATTGATTCCATGTGGAAATTGTAGTATTGGTCTGGGCATCATTTGTTCTCTGCCACCACCTTCCTCCTCATGTGTTAACACCAGTTAAGTGGCCAGAAAACAACTCAGTATCTTAGCCATCTCTGCATCTCTGGAAATGCTTGAGTGCCTACTGCGAGGGAGTTCACAGTCCTCATAAATGTTGACTGAGTGTCTGACTAGTCCACACCCTGAGCTGTCACTACCTGAATAATGTGGCCGGTTTTGGTGTCACTTTCTGCAGCTAAAGAACTATACTAGTCATTTCTTTGTTCTTATTCCTGTTTAGGTTCAAGCTGGGGTGAGAGCAGCTCAGGGAGAATAACAAATTGGCTTGTTCTAAAAAATCTTACGCCTCAGGTAAGAACACAGCACATCACAGAGAAGCCACCAAATGGCAGCCCCATGATGAGAAGGCTCACCATTCTGGATTAACCTGGCCAGTTACTGGTCTCTGAGTATAGCATTCGCAGCATTCACAGCGTGTTGCTCCTGAATTGGACGCAAGTGCAGAATGGGGGCTCAGAGTTGGTTACTTGTGTGGTGTCGCTAGTACTGATGACTGTAAGCTACATGACGACAGAGACCATAGTTTATGTAAATATTCTTCTCTCTCTCTCTCTAGCACCTAGAGAGAGGTACTTCTTACAAAGTAGATCAAGACCCCCAACCCTGGAGGGTCATCTGACCATAACTAAGGCACTGGTTCTGAGGCATAGATCTTTGGGAGACACACACACACGCACATGTGTGTACATTTTCCCTCGGGGGCAGGAGCTAGGATGGTAATTAGTAGGGAACTACAGAGTATTCAAGACCACAGAAATTTTACCCAGAGATTTATAGAGTTGAGGAAGAGCTAGTACCCACTAAGTAGCCTAAGCAGGATATGGGTAAGCCAGGGAGCCAGCATTCCTTAAGGTGGTGGATGGGATCAGAGGGAACTTCTTCCACATGCATACACCCCACTGGTAATGACGGCTCATTTGCTTTTCGCAGATCGATGGCTCCACCCTGCGTACTCTGTGCATGCAGCATGGTCCACTCATAACATTCCATCTGAACCTCCCACATGGTAATGCATTGGTCCGTTACAGTTCAAAAGAAGAGGTAGTGAAGGCACAAAAATCTCTGCACATGTAAGTTGGAGCATTTCTGTCCTTGAATGATTTCCTAGCCATGGGTAGGGGGTAGGAGGAGTGTGGGGTGGGTAGTTTTGTGTTATATACAGAACTTGAGATCATTGATTATGATGATGACTCCCTGTCCTGGAGGGTTGTGTGTGACAAACAGTCCAGAACATAATTGCACCTTGTATTCTTCTTCCTCAGGTGTGTATTGGGGAACACTACTATTCTTGCTGAGTTTGCCAGTGAAGAGGAGATTAGTCGTTTCTTTGCACAAGGCCAGTCTCTGACTCCCTCTCCTGGCTGGCAGCCTTTGGGGTCCAGCCAGAGCCGACTGGGATCCATTGACAGTTCCCATTCATTCTCCAACCGCAATGATCTAAATCACTGGAATGGTGCTGGGCTGTCGGGAACTAGCAGTGGAGACCTTCATGGCACTTCACTCTGGGGGACCCCAAATTATTCCACAAGCCTGTGGGGGACCCCAAACAGCAGTGACACCAGGGGAATTAGCAGCCCATCCCCCATCAATGCTTTCCTTTCTGTTGACCACCTAGGTGGAGGTGGAGAGTCCATGTAACTTTGGCAGTTTCAGCTAATGAACTGTGACCTCAAGATATAACAAAGCAGCACTAATTTGGACTTTCCCACCTACAGCCAGGGGTCACCTGTGGAAACAGTTACTTTCTGCACATTTTCCACTTTGTTTTTAGCCCAAAACATATCAGTTTGAATACTTGAATCATGCAGGCCAACATTATAATGTGAAAAAGTATATATTTACACTTCCAGATAGTGCTATACATATTAAACTGCTTCAAATGAGCTCATTTGTGTATATTCATCATGTGTATTCTTTGAATTTCTTTTTTTTTTTGCATTTTTTGCTGAATATAATGTTGGAGTATGAGCTTTTTTAACGTTGCACTGAATGATGTTCTCTCCGTCTAATCGGCAATATGGGGGTGCAGCCGTTCAAGTGTAAATGTTTACTCAAGGAACACGAACAAACAGTGTGCGCTCTACTAGGCCTTGCTGTTTGCCTACCTTATTGTGGTATTGTGGAGTTTAAAGACCCAGATATGATGCTGACTTAGGATTATTAATTAAAGTATTGCACCAGTTTTTGTTTTTGTTTTTGTTTTTTTTCGCGTGTAAACTAAAGAATTTTCGCTACACGGTTTGAAAAACTGTGGCCACAGCTGTGACTTGCAACCCAGCCTGCGAGCCAGGAGGGTCCTGCACTTTCAATAGGCTTTCCATTTTGTTTTGAGGGCCCCTGCGTCGGGTCCTCTTGTTTACAGAATTTTGTTTTTTGTTTATTGAGAAAAATGTTTACTCTTCCATCACTTAAAAAATTTTTTAAAAAACAAAAAAAGAATGGAGGATGATAAGATGCTTTCTATCTCTGGGAATAAGGAGCAGCGTTCGGCCGTGTTCTTTTGTTTTCTATCCTTATCTCCTAAATCAAAGAGCATGGTTCTCAGGAAAACCAGTTCCCTAGTAAAAACTCCTTGTAGTTTCTTATAGGAAAAAAACCCAACTTTTAGCACTGATACTACTTATTGCTCTGTAAGACTTTTCTCTGCCAAAAATAATGCTTCAAGCTGGAGTTTGACACACGCTTTCCGATGCTGTCTTTTTATTAGTGAGTGAGGATGGTTTGCCAACATTTGGTAGTTATTACAGTTTTTGTAACCCCATCAAGTGGCTCTGTTTCTGCTCTCCTGTGACTGTGTTAACATTTGACTGTTGTACGTACCTTAAAGCCGAGTTCAGTAACTATGCACCTGTAACCAAGCTTTTGGGCTTACAGAATCGTTTGTTGTATAAAGGAAAACATTTTAAGTGTTCAAAGTGTTGTTGCAAAAGTTACGAGTTACATCTTATTTCTATTTTTTTTTTGCCACAAACGGTGTTATAATGAATGCTTGCTTAGTCAGTGCAAAGAGACTAAGCAAGGATAAAAAAATTTTTAATAGTGCAGAATTCACCATCATGTCATTGCCTTGATTCTAAATGTCTGTGTCCCAAGATGCAAAAGAAGTCAGTGGCTTTTAACTGTTTACAAATAGAATGTGATTGTAAAATGTACAGGTTGGTTGTGTTTGAATTATGAAATTTCTTCAGATATTAATAAATCATGACATTCTGGCTGCTCAGCGCTTATCTGTCTCTCTTTTGTGTTACTGGGATGGTGTTTTCTACAAGGAGAATCTTATTTGCTCTGGTTCTTCAAGAGGGACCAAATGACAAAAACAGAATGCTTACCCACACCTGAGTGTCTGATCTCAACTTTAAAATAGCCACAATCTCTCAGAAATAGTGGACAATTATCAAAAACTTCCATTCACTCTTCCTTTCCCTTTGAACCCCTTTCGATCCAGAATCCTCCTGACTTCCCCAGAACCATCACTACCATTTGAGCCCTCCTGGCACCCAGGCAAGATATTTGCAAATAAGGAGAGCATTTTGAAAAACAGGTTCATTATATGGAAATACAGTAGTGCTAAATTGTTTTACCTTAAGTTACACAAAAAGATAATGAACAACAGTTATCACATTTAACTGGTCCTTTTCACAGTGGCCTAACTATAGTGAGCATGTTCTGTGAGTAGGCATAACCCACCTAATGTCAGTATTTGTTCTGTGAAAAAAATGTTACCTGAAACAGTTACGGGTTGGACCAATTAGCTTAGACCAGTCCCATTACCAATCTTGAAGAACCAGCCAAATTGTTGTTAAATACAGACTTTACGGTAAGGTTTGGCTATACTGTATTAATGATGTTGTCAAGCAACCTTAGGTGAAATTGGCCTGTATGCCACTGGCTGCCTTTTCAAACTGTTTTGCATTACTTTCAACTTTTCAAATGTTAATTAGCTTTGGTTGGACAATGAAAGCTTTGCTTCTCGACACACTTCATCTGTAATTACTTCCATACTGACTAGTTTTCCAAAACCAAAAATCTGGGTTCAGAAACATTTGAAGGGTTATATTAGTTGATACTTGGGGTTTTGAATTGACTCTTAATTGTGAATTAATCATTGCATTAATTGTATTGTTCCAAGTGGTTAGGAATTTTCAATCTGTTGTGTGAAAATAAAATGTAGTTGATTTTAAGAATGGCAAAGGTGTTTACTTTTAGTATTCAGTGACCTCTGTTGAGAGAGATTTCTCCAAACTTACGGTGTTAAGGGTGCCACAAAAACCAAAACAAAACACTAGGGGGTGGGGGTGGGGGAGTGGGTGTGTAGAGAATGGAAAGTTCTGATTGACAAGTGTGTATACAGGGTCTTAGTGCAATTTTAAGCTTTAATAACTTAATGGATTCAACAGCTTACAACTCCACTCAGAGTCTTGGGACACCCTGTATGTAATTTGAACTTTACGTGTGTCTGTGTGTGTGTGTCTGTCTGTATGTGTGTACACAGACCAGCAATAACCAACTCATTGAAACTGGGGGAAAGGAGTCATGCTGCTTTGTGGAGGTAGAAGGATGAGCTGGAGTCTGAAGCGCTGAAGCAGGCAGGTCCAAACTTAGGATGAACTAGGGTTTGGGGGCAGGTGTTAAGAAACACTAAATGGAGAACCCTTGGAGCAGAGGCGTAAGGCTTAATTGATTAGTTGGGTGAATTGAGTAGGTAACAAGAAGTATCTGAGAAGGCTGAATTGGAAATGACTAAGACCCCAACACTTCTGCTTCTCTCCTAAGGTTCAAAAGGTCTGTCTTCCAGGAAGTCTGGCCCTACAGAGGGTGTGGGGAAAAGGGTGTCTCTGGAGTCATGATCTAACACCTGGAAGAGAATAGCCGATGCAACTTCCTTTGCTTCATAACCAACGTGTTTATATTATCCTTTAAGACTTAAAGTGCTTCCCTCACTGTAACACTTGGAGGTAGGTAATATTACCTGCATTTCACAAGAGAGGTGACCAAGGCTCAGCTAGGTAAAGTGTCTTGCCTTGCCAGGGGTCACACTGCCAGTGTCAGAATTAAGAAGGTATTATGAAGGTTTTCATCTAGATCCATTTTGTACTTAATGTAGTATATTTTGTGAGATGTTGTACTAAATCAGGGATGAGGAACCTGTGGTCTCTGGGCCCTCTGGTGCAGCCCTTTGACTGAATCCAAACTTCACAGAACAAATCCCCTTAATAAAAGGATTTGTTCTGTGAAACTTGGACCCAAGGACCTAGAAGACCACATGTGGTCTCGGGGCTACAGGTTTCCCACCCCTGGATCCCAGTTTTTCCCAGACAGCTTTCCAGTTTTCTCATTGCTTGTCACAGACATCCTTACCCAGAACTTGGGTGTTCTTGGATTCATTCTCTGTATATTCTCAACTGCCCTTTTACTGAGGAGAAATAACCTCATCAGTCTTCTGAAGTCAAGATTTGTCATTCTTATCTCTTTTGAGTTCTCATGTCTTTCCTTCTAGGTCCTCTGGTTGAACTAGATTACCTCAGAAAAAGAATTGAGGGAGAAGTCACTTTTTAACTGGGATAATAGGGAAAGGCCTCATGAAAGAGGAGGTTTTCAGCAGGCAGAAGTATGAAGTCATTTTAATCATAAGTAAAAGGAGGAAAGGAACAGACTAAGTTGGGAAAACATGACAAATGGATAGGACAAAACTCAAACAGCTAGTAATCCAGTTTGGCTGTAATGCAGAATACTTGTCTTATGAAGTAAGGCTAACAGGTAGGTTGGAGGCAGAATGTGGAAAGCCATAACTACCAGGATAAGTTTGTATTTTATCCAGTAGGCAAGAGGATGCAACTCTGTTAGCTTCTGAGTTTCAGGAAGGCAAGCGATCATTCCTTCAAATCAGAAGATTGATTTGGCACCTATGTGAAAGGTCAGGCCAAAACGCCCTCTTAGACCGTGACAGTATTCGAAGGTGAGGAGGACAAGAACCAAAGTGACTGGCCGTGGAAAGCACAAAAAGGAGACTGCCAAAGTATAATTTACAGAATTTAACTAGTTAAATGTACAAAATGAGGGGGGGAAATTCAAAGTTAAATGGTTTTTTGAGCAACTAGGAAATTAGTAGTATCATCAACAGAAATAGGGAAGGAAAGGCAGGTTTGGGTGCAATAATGAGTAGTTTTGGACATGTTGAGGACGTGTTGAGTTTAAAGCATCAGAATAAAGGGGTGAAATCAGGATTAGACAGATTTGGGAGTCCTTTCTCAGTTCAGCATTAAAAGTGCTTATGTACAGCAAAGCACTATGCTAGGCTCTGGAGATACAAGAACAAAAGTCTGTTCTCAGTGAATTTATATTCTACTAAGGGGATTTACATGTAACATACACAGAAAAAGAGTATTGCCTCTGGATTCTGATGTACCTGGGTTTAAATCCCACCTCTGACATTTATTCTCTGAGGTTTTAGCCTTGGCCCACTTCTCTTTGTAGTAATTCTTTCTTAACATTACTTATCTCATTCCTGACCCTGAGCAAGTCAGCCTCCTTGGGTCTCAGATTCTTCAGCTTTACAATAGGAGTGAAGGACTACAGGACCTCTGAAAACCCTTTCAGATCTAAGTCTATGTTTCTATGATTCCCAAGTAAAAATTGGGATAATTTGGAGAGAAACAGGTTGCATCAGCATAGCAATGATAATAACAGTCATGGAAATGGATGAGATCACGAATGGAGAGTAATAGAAAGAGGAGAGAGCTAAGGCTAAAACCTTGGAGAATGTTCACATTTAGAACAAAAAATGGGGAAGATCGATAGGAGGAAAACCAGGAGGATATCAACCAGGAAATAGTATTTAGAAGTGCAAACACTGTAGAAAGGGCAAGGAGAGTAAAGACACAAAGCTATGGGATTTGACACAGGGCTGTTTCAGTAGCATCAAAGATCAGAAGCTAGATCACATATGCCTGAGAAGTAAGTGGGTGATGAAGCCACTAGACAATTTTTCCCTTCAAGTTTTAGCAGTGAAAGGAAAGAGAACTATGATAGTCTAAGGCAATGCCATAGTCAAAAGAAGTGTTTTATTTTAAGATAGAGACCCTCTGAGCATATCTATGGAGGGTTACAGGGAAAGGAGAGATGGGAGGGCAAAGGATCAAAATGGGCACAAGTAGAAAAATTGGTCTTATAGGACCACTGTCCTCTGAGAATAGAAGAAAGGAAGTGAATGACAATTCAGGAAAGCTGTTAAGTGTATCAGAGGATGGGGAAGTTAATGAGAGATAAGCCTCAGTCTCATTACAGCAGGAAGTCAAAAGGAGCTGGGTGCAGAGTTGAAGGCTTTAAGGGGAAAAGGCCTGGAGCAGTCACTTCCAGAAGTGTGACAGGCATCAGTCTCCAAACATTCTATGTTGATTTCACATGTATGACTGATAGCACATTTCTTCTCAATGGGGAGGGGAGGGTCAAGAGGGAGGAAGAAAATTCAGAATTCATTTTTTTTAATGAATGTTAAAAATATATATATTGTTAAAAATAATATTCTGTCCTAAGTTCTATCCTCAGTGGTTACTTGCAGCTGTGACACTGTGTAATTTTGAATGTTCCCTACTTGTTCACAGTCCCTTGGGTTTGGTTTTTAGTTAATTTTTAGTTAATAATTCAAACTTCCAGGGCAGCTAAGCGGCACAGTGAATAGAGCACTGGCCCTGAAGTCACGAGGACCTGAGTTTAAATCCAGCCTCAGACACTTGATACTTAACTAGCTGTGTGACCTTGGGCAAGTCAAAAAAAATTTTTTTAAATAAATAAAAACTCAAACTTCCAGTCTTCTAGCCTTGGAACAACCTGAACCCTTCCTCTTTTTGCTTCTATCTCTAGAACACTGGCATAAGATGTGAGGATCCCCTTTCCCACAGGACAGAACCAGACCACCCCTCTTCAAAGTCAGGTGCACTCTTTCAAGAACCATCATTTATGAATTTTTTCACTATATAACTCGACCCCCATCATGGCTACATTGCTCTGTCAGCTCCCATCCACTCTGCTCTGAACTAGCCCTATTTGCTGGCCAAGGGGAAGTCCTACACACTTACCCATCAACTATAACACACACACACACACACACACACACACATACACACACACACTCACACTTCCACCACTCACAAGTTCCTTAGGCCTCAGGTGCCACAGAAGTCCATCCCAAATAAGATCTGTTGGCCTCTTCAAAAGCCTCCTCCAAGTTAACTCACAAACCCAGGATTGGTTCTGTGCTAACCTACTAATATTCCAACAAAGATTTAGAATCAAAATCAGCTTTAAAAATCATATCCAACCCCTAAATTTTAGAGATGAGGAAACTTACATCACAAAATGTTAAGTGACTTGCCAAATATCCTCTCAAAAGCAAAGCTTTTCAAGGATATAATGGCTTCAATGCAGAGCTTTGGCTAGAATGACCTCAGGCATGACCCTATGAGAAGCTGAGCAATTAGGGTCCAAATCAAACTGAACATTGCAGAGGCAGAAGGAAGAAAGAGGCTGGCTCATGACAGGAAGTGATGACTGCACTTCAAGCAGACATTCCATAGATCTGATGAAATGGCTTTTTTCATAGTCTCAGACAAGACCACCTCCACCTCTAATATGAGAAGAACCATTTTAATGAGAACCTCTCCATCCTCCAACTTCCACAAAGTCCTGCTGTTATGCCACCTCCCCAACCATGGTCTAGTCTAGGCAGTCTAGTCTGCCTGCTATGAAAAGGGCTAGGAGAATAAATAGAACAGGTAAGTCTTAGTTTTCCTGGAATTTCACCTTTTTCTCCCTAAAATGGAGAGAGGAAATACATTTTTATTGCTCGAACTGGAGAATGTATTTGATTTCTTACAGGGGCCAACAGTCTCCTTCAGAATTAGAATACAGCATCTCAAGAGAAAAGAACCAATGGGTCATCTAGTGTAACCCATACCTCAATATAGAATCCTATCTCATTCCCAGAAAGTATTCAGCCTCTAACAAAAGACCTTGAGTGATGGGAAGCATGTAGCAGCCCATTTCAATTCTGAAAAGTTGTAATTGTCTTCTACTTGCCTGTAAATTCCACCCTTTGCTTCTGCCTTGTCTAATCCCTTCCTCCAAATAACTGACTTTCAAGTTCTTAAAAGTAAAGTCCTACTTCCCCCAAAATCTTCTTTAGTATCTCCAGTTCCTTCAGCTGATCACTGTATACAGTGGCATCTTCTCACCATACTAGCTACCCCCACTCTAGGCACACTCCAGCTTTACTTCCTAAAATATGATGCCCCATACAGAATATCCTACTTATTTAATGTTAGAGATGGACTGACCTTAGAAATCATCTAGTCCAGCCACTGGTTAACAAACTGGCTGGCCCAAAGAGGGTATATGGCCAGTCAATGGCAACCTGATCTCCAAACAAGTTCTTCTGACTTGAAGGGCAGTACTCTATCCATCACACTGCCTGCAGGTGTGATCTAACCAGGGCAGAAGACAGCAAAACTACAACCACCCAACATTGATATTTAGCTGCTGATAATGCTGCCTAAAATTAGATTTTTTTTGACTGCCACCTCACAGTCCACTGAAACCCCCAGGTTCTTTTCACATGAACTGTTACGTAAACAAATCTTACCCCCTCTGATACTTGGGAAGTTTTATTTTAACCCAAGTATAAGGCTGCATATTTATTATTTAATGGACTTATTGGATTCAGTCCACCTTGCCAACCTGTTGATAATTTCTGAATACTGATTCTGTCATACATTAGTTATGCATTTGAAATGTATCATCTGAAAATCTGGTAAATATGCTTTCCATACTTTCCTCCAAGTCACTGATAAAAAGTGAATAGTATGCACCCAAAATCATAGCCTTGTGGCCCTTCACTAGAGATCTCTCTTTTAAAAAGGCCCTTAATCACCACTCGTTAGGTGTAGTCATTCAATCAGTTCCAACTGAACTCCCACCCTCTCTCCATCTCCATTGTTCACAGTGAGAGCCATATTTGCCTTATCAAAATCCAGGTATGTTAATTACATGACATTCTCTCCATCTCTCACTCCAGTAACTATCAATAAAGGAAATTAGGTTTATTAACTCTATTTGTTTAAGTATTTATTATGTGTCTGGCATGACTTGTTCTTCATGAATCCATCCTGGCTAGTAGTAAACACTGTTTCCCATTCAAAATGTTCACAAACCATCCTTTTAATTAAGTATTCTAAAATTTTGCCTGGGACTTAAGTCATCTGCTTTAAAAAGTATATTATTTCTAGCACTGCAAACCAGAATTTCAAAGGACATACACAGATAATCACATAAATATAACAGGAAACTGCTCCAATGAGACAAGGTACTTATCAAATGAAATCTAAAGGCTATCTCATTAACTAATCCAAACTCGTAAAAGAAAATTAGGACTTTTTAGATGTTAGTTATCTGCTTTCATATGGAAAAGGAGAAAACTCACTTTCCTTTTAAATAACACCAAGATCCTAAAGAACCACTTTCCACACTATCCTAGGTCAAACTGGTTTCAACAGATGCCAAGAAAGAAATCACTTCACATGTGACACTGTCACAAATTCAAACTGCTATAGGCTACCAAATTTTTCTCCATTGTTTATAGAAATCTCCCCTAAAAGCCCTGGGCTCAAAAAGGCCAGGTCCAGTCATGGAAGCCTGACCTCAAGAGTCAGTTTCTCTATTTGGTTAGTTGCTCCTAACCAGAACTAATCCAAAAAAGTCACTAAAGCAGAGTCTAGGTATAGCTCATCTCTAGGTTTCCCCAAGAGTGGATAGCAGGGCACCCAACTTCTCTGCAGAGGGCGCTCGGTGTGTTACAACACATGTACAGGATACAGTACAAGCTTTATTTCAACCACCACAGAAAATGAGTAAGTTGCTAAGGAACCCATGAACAAATACAAAAACACAAACCACTTAAACAGCTCATCAGCTCTCTCTAGAAGGGAAATTAATTTAAGAGCTGGTGTCAAGGCAACCGTTTGTCAGACAAGTGAATCCTACTTTCCCACAGAATGCTATTTCCTGAGTCCCCTCATAGTGCCGAAGTATGGTTTAGACTCCCCTCAGAAGAGTAAATATACTTTGAGGTTGAACAAGCAATGAATGGCCTTTCCATTGAAGCTTTGATGTCTCAGTATGTCACTGGTTTTGCTCTCTTAAGTAGGACATTGTGAGGATTATTGTGTGAATTATTGTATTATCCCCTTTCTCTAAGAAGCATGCTGCAACAGGAAATCTTTCTTTAGGAGGTCCAGTGCCTAAACTCTCAAATTCAGGAACATTTAAACAAAACAACTTTGAAAACTGATGCTGCCCAGGAAATCTCCCATCTCTGGCTAGATGAGATTTGGGGGGTTATGCTGCCCAAAATTAAAAATCCCCTCCTCCTTTGCATCGGATGTTAGGGTTCAGGAATAGAAAGGGAAAAAGCCCTTGTCCACAACTGCCATATACTTCCAGTGTACACTGCTGTGAAGGGATCTAGTGGCAACCACATTGGCATATACAGGGTGACTGCTAGCACAGGTTCTTAGATCTGCTTTATTAGGAAAGATAGCTGTTTAAGGGGTCAACAATCTTTTTTAATTACATTCACTAGCTCAGGGGAAAACTAAGCACCTTGAACTTCAGAGAAAATACAAACAGAGAAATAAAGGCCAACAGACAGGGCGCTGACTGCCTGAATCAACTATACACTTTTCATACATCCCTAGTTCAAGAGAGCTTTTACATCTGAGCATTCAGGGAGCTCTGAACATCCAGCCATTCAGAATCTTAACCAGGGAATCACAAGATCCTTCTTATAAGTGAGCCCCCAAAGCAAAATACCAACTCAGAGTATATATACATTTCTCAGAGCCAGAAGGCATCACAATCCTCGGTGACTCGGTGCCTAATTAGAAATTAGCAAAAGGTGTTAAAGCCTTCCTACAAGCAAGCCTCCCCTAAGCATGCTTCCCTTATTGGACTCCACAGTGAGGCCTATTAATGGGCAGGGAAGATCTTAAATATATTAACATTACAGGGGAGCAGAGGGGGTGGGGGATAATTCCCTCACTTCATTCCGGAAGAATGGGGCACAAGGGAAGAGGTGAAGAATATGATTAGCTAGTTTTTATAGGCCACAAGGAGGGAGCACCAGTCAGCCAGCCCCTCATTAGGCATTCCCTTAGGTTCCTTAGTAAAATATCTGTGGGCACACCCACATCCCTATTGGGGGAAATGCCCTTTGGCTACCTCTAAATCCCAGGTTTCTTAAACTTGTGTCATGGACCCTTTTGGCAGTCTGGTGAAACCTATGAGCTCCTCAGAATAATCTTTTAAATTCATAAAGTACACAACAACACAAAGATCAGTCAACAAGCATTTATTAAGTACCTACCTGCCACATGCCAGGTACTGTACTGATGATACAAAGTCAAAAGGCAAAAATAACAGAGGGAGGCACTAGCAGGAGGGGTGTTAGGAAAGGCTTCCTAGACAAGCTGGAATTTTAGTTGGGACTTAGAGAGGCAAGAGATGAAGAGGGAGAGACTTCCAGGTAGGAGGGACAGCAAGAGAAAATGCCCAGCCAAGAGACAGTGTCTTGTTTGCAGACTAGCAAGTAGTCACCACACTGGAGAATGTGGGGAGCAAAAGGATGTCAGCTGAGAGGTTAGATCTGAGGATCATTTGCATAGAGGATAATTAAATCCATGGGAACTGATGAAATCAAGTAAAGTTGAAGAGAGGAAGAAGGCCCAGGACAGAATCCGTGGGACACCCATGGTTAGTGAGTGTGACCTGGATGAGGATCCAGCAAAGGAGATTGAGGAAGGCTCAGATAAGAAGGAAGAGAACCAGGAAATAGTGGGGAAAATGAAACCAAGTACACTCAGTTATCCAAATATTTTTCAAAGATAAGTTCATGGACTCCTGATTAATAACTCTCCTAAATAATGGCCCATATACTATAGTCATTGGGTGTTTGGGGAATTCCTCAATTGATTGGGTAATTCCCTGATCCACCTCCCTCATATATTTGCAAAAACACAGTGAGGCAGAAATCTAACCTTTTTCTTTTTCCCTCACAAAAAACAATAATAGCTTTCTAGAAACAATAAAATTGGTTAACTAGTGCTAGAATCACTACTATAAAATACTAGTCTTCTTGGTTTATAGGCTCATAGGATCAAGTCCCTTCCTGAGATCACCTAGTCTAACCTCACTAGAGAGAAAAGGAAACTGAGGTCCAGAGAGATATAATCATTTGCCCTAGGAAATATATGTAGCTCAGTGGTAGAATAAAGGTTTGGGACTGCTGCTATTGAATGGACAGTCTTTTACTGATATCTGTATTACTCGTTATAATTTGGAAGCAATTTATATCTCCTCTCTCATTTGATGCTTATGACAACTTTGTGACAACCCCAGGCAAAGATTATTGACTTTTTTTGTGGTCTAGAACTGTTACTTCATCTTTGCAGGGTGCTCTAGGTGATGAACCTACCTCTACCAACACAATTCTGTATTTGCCCCCATGCAAATCTCCAAGGACAGGAATTACTGTCCCTTCTTTCCAGAAAGGAAATGGACTCACAGATGAAGGAACTTATCCAAGGTCAAAAGGCTAGCAGGGGACAAAACCTAGATTGAAATCTAGATCCTTTCCTCTGCACCATATAGTCAATTGTGCAAAAGAAGGAAGTCTATCCTGTATTTCTACCTCCAAGGAAAGAAATATAGGAAAGAGCAGAATACCCAGATACATTCAAAGCCGTATTTGAGTCACTTTCCTTTTATTTCTGGCCTGCACCTTTCTGATTGTCTAACTTTAAAAACACCCACAAAAGCATTTATCCAAGCACAAGAAGCTAGAATTAAGGACAATTCTTGCCTAAAGGACTCTTCACTGAAAAGCTAATCAGGACCCGGGACAGGCTTTTCTGAAAAACCAGGACACATCATGTCAGGTCAAGTTTCCTTTGGGAACATTTTTATAAAACCAATATTTAGATGTAAACTGTTACAGGGGAGTACTATTTATTACTTTGGAATCTTCCTCTTAATGTCAGTGCTCCAAGCTGACAAAAGTTAATCCAAATAATCACAATGGCTAACATTCAAGGCTCTCTGCACTGACTACATCTCCAGCCAGGTGTATTTCTTTACAATTCCCCAAAACTCATCCATTGATTCTCAGCTCAAAACCTTTGCTCCTACTGTAACTTCTGGAATGCCACCCTCTATCCTTAACTTTAGAGAGCCTCAGAGTGGAAAGAGATCTCAGAAATCATCTGTCCAACCTGTAGTTGAAAAGGAATTTCCTCTACAACATCCCCAAGTAGTTATGTCAGCTCTACCTCAAAACTCCCAATTAGGAGGAACTCTTACGTCCTAAGACAGCACTTAATACTTTCGGCAGTAAGTTTTTTAAGTTAAAAATCAAGTCAAAATCTGCCTCTGTAACTTTTCATGCACTGTTCCTAGTTCTGCTTTCTATGGCCAAGGAAAATAACTCTAATCATACTTCCACATAACTGTCTTCCAAATATTACAAGACAAGGATCACACTTCACCTAAGTCTTCCCAAGGTCAAATAACTCTAGTTCTTTTGACCAATCAATGCATGGTATGATCTGGAGTCCTCTCACCCTCCTGGTTGTCCTCCCCTGCAAGTTACGTCCCCAAAAAGTAACCAACTACCAAGATTCATTCAAAATTCTAGGTGCAAAGTGGCATGTGTAAAAATTATGTCTAACAGTATCCTTTGCATGGGGATGAGAGATTAGTCTTTCATATTAGTCTTAACTTGAGAAGGAAATGAAACTGTACAACTAAAAGTGATTTGGAAGTAAAACCTGTATGTTTATTCAGAGGGATAGTCATGAACTAAAGAGAAAGCAAAAGTTTGGGAACCAATGATGCAAATACTCAATTTCAAAAAACCATATGCTTCTAACATAAATGTTCTTTTAACAATGAGATCTCTTTTAAAACATTAAACAGAACCAATATAAAGGCAGTACTCTATGTGCAAAAGCATCAAAGAATCAAGGCCTGAGAACATTGATTTTATATATTTATTTTTTAAAGGCCAACACATATTTAGACAATTTAAATATAGTTCCAACAGAAGTACTCTGACAAAAGCAGCAACGGTCTTGTAACGTGTTCTCACATTCAGACACTCGCTGGGATCATCCGAGTTCTCTGTGTAAAAAAGAAATGTCACTTAAAAATGAAAAATTTTCAGCAAATTTATAATAATATACCATTAGATCTGGCAGAGCCTGAGTTAAGCATTAGTAATAAACCATAAGCTTATATTCTGCTTGGTAATAAGAAGCTGATTTTTATATATTCCTTTGATGTTTACAAAGTGCTTTATATGCATTCTGATGTGATCCTCACAACCCTATGAAGTAGGTACTTCACAAATTTATAATTTAGGAAAAGCTGAGTGATTAAAAATGATTTACCCACAGCAAAAGTGCTAGTGTCAGAAGTGGTATCTGAACCCTGATCTCTTCTCACTCTAATGCAGAACTCTTATCTTCCTAATCTAGGTTAATAAAAAGAACAGGGACTTTTTTTGGTTTTTTATTCCCTGCATCTAGTCCTTGTATAAAGCAAATGCTCAACAATGTTCATTTTCATTGTTCATTCAATGTTCATTCATAGTTTATTGAACTTAATTACTACCTCCAAAGCTAGGATCTTACACTTCTCTGAATTTAACAGAATACTGACATCAGAAGAGGCCTTATAGATCATCCAGTCCAACTCCCTAATTTTACAAATATGATAGCTGAGATCTGAGAAGAGACAATGACTACAAAGTCAAGACTAGAACCCAGGGCTCCCAATTCCCAGTGAAAGGCTCTTCCTGTAATATTATGCTGGTAAAAATGCCCAATAAACATTTACATTTGTTCCAGTCAGACTCTGGTTTTATGTGAAAAGGTGCATTTAGACTGATTATATGGAAAACCATCTTTTATAGAAGATAAATTACTTACTTGATTTTAAAAAAAAGACTTTAATGGTACACATCTTTCTTATCTGCAATGTAATCTACAATCTCTTGTGGACACATTAACTTTTCAGCATCTATGTCAGGAATTTCAAACCCTGAAAACAAAAGAAAATGGAATATTACTGTGCTATAACAAATTACTGCATGAGATGAATACTGAGAAGCATGGAAAGCTCTACATGAACGGATGCAAACTGGAGTAAGCAAAGTGAAGAAAACAATACATACAATAACTACAACTTGTAAACGGGGAAAGAACAATCACACAACAAAAAACACAAGTAAACGTAACAAAATTATAATGAACAAGTATGACTTAAGGAAGAGATGAGAAAACACAGGTGCTACATAACGCATGTTTTTGGTCTTTTCAATACATGGGTGAGTTTTGCTGATTTTTTTCCTCCTTAAGGAAGATTCGTTATAAGGGATGGCTTTCTGGAAGTAGGAGGAGAGAGAATCCTGGGAATAACTATGATGACATAAGAAATCAAAGGCATCAATACTTATTTTAAAAAGAATGCTCTTAACTGATGAACTCGGAGTACAAACTGAAGCATACTTTTTTTCGCTTTATGTTTCTTGCTTTTTATTGTTTTTTTTATTTTTTTGCAGCATGGCTAATACGGAAATATGTTTTGCATGACTTCGAATGCATGCTTGCCTTCTCAATGGGTAGTGGAGCAAGAGGGAGAATTTAGAACTTCACATTTTAAGATGGCGGTTGTGAAATTATCTGCCTCTCTACAATTATCGAACCTCCTCTCTTTCCTTTAGTGCAACATCTTTAGTTCTCAAGGGCACAAATTCCACATTTAAACAGGCTATATCCACCTGATCATTAAATCCCTTAACTGGTGTTATGTAAACTATGGGCACTCTTGGGGTTCAATTAATACTTAAGTGACTCATTATTGATACTACCAAAGAAGAGCAGCATGGTATATTCAATTTCCTAAAACAAAAACCTCAGTTCATAATTCTGTCACTTTCTGGCTTACCTGACAATACCAATCATAACTCAAAACATGTAGATACATTACAGTATATGGATTTATTACCAAATTCATCTTCCATGGCCATTATAATTTCTACTTGGTCCAAACTATCCAAGCCCAGGTCTTTCATAAAGTGAGAAGATACTGAAAGCTGAAAAAAATGAAAACCAAAATATAATTAGTATGGAATGCAGCTTGTAAGAGTGTGTGTATGCTAAGGCAACCAACCAAAGGTACAGTTTTCCTGCATCAAAAACATGGGGTACTATGTGTCAATCACTATGTAAAATACAAGCCAGACCAGCACTGCTGCTCCAATATAGCATCACTGATACTTTATAACTAAACTCTACTATATTATCATGAAACTCAAGGGTAACATTGCTCACCTGACCACCAAGGACCCGAACTGGGTAAACCCCTAATCACCATTCTGCTTATAACTTTGTTCCTAACTACTCTGGGTAAGACTGTTTTGCATAAAGTCATGATTTTGCAAGTAATTCTGAATATGTTGTTATTTAAAGGTACAAAGGGTAAATCTGGTTGCTAATAGCCTGACACCAACCTCACTGACAATAAAATGATATCCTAAGTCACAATCATTTTCCTCAGTTATAGTGGTTGGGCTACAGAGTAAAAAACTTTCAAATCCAAAATGTTTCTAATAATTACAACCTTTCGTTTAGTCATTTAAAAAGTCAACAACAAGGGACAATTTCCCCAAATATATGAATTACCTTTTCTGGATCAATCTTATCATATAGTTTCAAGACATAGAGGACACGGTCCGTAATGCTCTCCAGTGTCAGAGGGGGCAAGTCACTATATTGGCGGCTCAACTGTAGGAATATCCCTGAAACCTAGAACAAGGTAAAAAAGCTCAGCAAACTCATTTAATAGAACTTCTGAAATGAACAACTGGTAACTCACAAACACATGGCTCTCTTTCACAAAGGTTTGGTGTTTTTTTTTAGAATCCCATGTGGTCTAACTATGAAGAGATTTACAAATAGTATCAAGTAGACACAGTAATAACGATTCACATGTCTAGTGATTTAAGCCTATAATGCACTTCTCACAACCACCCTATATGGTAGAGTAGTGCAAACATTATTAAGCCCCAACTTACAGAGAAGGAACCCATCACAGCCACAAATATCACAATGGATATTTGAATCCTTAAAACAATACTAAAACTGGGGACAACGAATAGAGCATAGGCCCTGAAGTCAGGAAGACCCGAGTTCAAATTCAACTTCAGATACTTACTAAGCTCTGTCTGACCCTGGGCAAATTACCCAACTGCCTCCCAAAAACAAACAAAAAAATTAAAATCAAAGACCATCAGAGCTGAATGGGGAGCTCATAATTCATCCAAATATCTTCATTTTAAAGAAAAGGAAAACTGAAGCGCAGGGAGGGGAAGATTTGCTCTAAGGCCCCATACCAAGTTAGTAGCAGAACCAAAATTAGATCTAAAGTTCCTTGACTCTAGTCCAACAATTGCTCTACTACAATTGGTTGCTTCTCATAATAAAGGAATACATTATCATGAGACCATCCCATAGACAACAGCTACTATGCAGAAATAAGAGGCTGTTCATGCTATTCATTCATATTATGAGGATTATTTACCAAAGTGTTTACTGACAATGAAAAGGTTCCAACTAGGTATCAAAGAGAACTGCATACATTTCATCCGTGGTACAGCTATCCTCCATACCTAACAATAAGACATTCATTTCTAGCTTCCATTCACAATAGATTTTTAGAAGTCCACTAAAATTTTACTGGGGTGGTTAGGTGGTACAGTGGATAAATGCCAGATCTGGAGTCAAGAAGACCTGAGTTCAAATCTATTCACTAGTTGCTATGTGACTCTGGGCAAACCACTTAACCCGTCTGCCTTAATCCACAGAAGGAAATGGCAGGATGTTTGCAGAAAAACCCACACAGGGTCACAACAGTGAGTAGGACATGACTAAACAACACTTTCACTACCAAAGGTTCAATCTTATTTCCCATGAACTTTTTTTTAAAGTAACAGTCCCTTGTCTTCATGTCTTACTCCCTTTCCTGGTTTTCCCTGATTCTTTGAAGTGACTAACTGTTCCACCACCCTCATACTTTGAACTACAAAAGCAGGCAGAACAGTGAGCAGTAAAGAATTCAGATATCTTTTTAATATCAATATTCTACCAGTGAGAAGGACTGCCAAGGCCAAATAAATCACTACCAAGGGCCAGGCTGCTGATGACAAGTCTATCTGAATTGAACTAGGCTGGTCTTCCAAAAGCTGACTTAGTCTGTTATGATCTGCACAAAAAAAATAAAATGTTCACTGTCCACAATCTGACAAGTAGTAAGATGGACAATGTATAGTGCCCATCCATCAGTATATTTAAACTGCTTTAGACAGTCTAAATAGACAAATTAGGCCCAAAACAGAACAATTTCATGGGAGAACAGCTCTTCAGAATAGTTCTGACTTAGGAAACACAATCACTACCTTCATTAAAAATCAAATTCTGCCTCCCTTTTAGTTTAAAAAAAAAGTTACTTTCACCAGTCATACTGGTATTTGCCTTAGTACAATGATACATCATTGTTGTCCCAGATCTTATTACCTAACTGGATTTTAGGGACTTTATACAACATTCATACAAATGTTTATTAAGCATCTGCTACAAAAATAATAGCTCATTTATATAGCATTCCACAAAATACATTCCTTACAAGAACCTGTGAAGCAGAGAGAACAAGTATTATGATCTTCATTTTACAAATGAGGAAAATGAATGAAGTGACTTGCCCTTGATCATACAATTAAGTGGTAGAGTCAGTACCTGAACCCAAGTCTTTTGACTCCCTACCATAAACAAATTATACTATAGCCTGAGTGAGACAAAAAGTTGTACATGTTCTCATCAACTCTCCAGCCCATTCTCCAATGTTCACACAAAGGAACCCCACCACATGCAGGCTATGGTATAAAAGTTCATCTGTTTGCAGTTTAGAACACAGTTTTCCACAGAAATGTACAAATGGTGGTTGGCCTAGACTAACTCAAAAAGAACTACTTAGCCCATAACCTAGCTCTGAAGTACAAATCATCTATGATGAAAAATTATAAAACAAGATGACACAAATCCTGAAGACATGCTGTATCCCCTTGGTTTCTGATTGGGCCTGATATTTGAGATCTTAATTCTTTATTCCATGTGCTGGCAACAAAAAACCTGGTATATGGGCATCTGATGGCTAAAGCAGAGTCCAGATGTTTAATGATGACATTGTACCTCCACACACAACAGGCAGTAAGTTCTAGGGTCTTTACCCTAGGTCTCTAAATCTAGTCTGAAAAGCCAAAGCTACAGCCCTAATTCTCCAGTAATGGTAAAGAAGGGCACTGGGACAGAAGCTTTGGTCTCAGCAGCAGTTCTCATCTACTCGAGTCACTGGTGATGGTTTTCTATTATGGTAAGGTGACACAGCAAAAGGGATGATCCATCTCCTTTGCTTCTTTTCTCTCATCAAAGCTCCACAGTATCTGGAGCCTACATGATGCAGGAACCTACGGGCTTCTCTCTCCCTACTTGGTTTGTTATTTCAGTATCTTTCTAGCACTAATTCTTCAGTGCATGTGGTTCCCTTTTGCTGTGTCACTATATGTAATTCTTATTGTAGCTCCACAATACTTGTTTTTTTTTTCTTGTTGCTTCCAATATTTTCTCCTTTACCTGGGAGCTTTGAAACTTGGCTATCATATTCCTGTAAGTTTTCCTCCTGGGATCTTTTCAGGTGGTGATCAGTGAATTTTTTCCATTTCTGCTTTGCCTTCTTGTTCTAGAACTTCAGGGCAAATTCCTTGATGATTTCTTGTAATACAGTATCAAGATTTCTTTTTTTAATAGTAATTTTCAAGCCGTCAGACTATTCTTATATTATTTCTCCTTGATCTGTTTTCCAGACAAGTTTGCTGATGGGATATTTCACATTCTCTTCTATTTTTTCATCCTTTCGATTTTGTGTTATTGTTTCTTGGTGTCTTAGACCATGATTAGCTTCCCTTTGCCCAATTCTAGTTTTCAAGGAATTATTTTCTTCCTTAAGTTTTTAATTATCTATTTCAACTCGGTTGACTTTCTTTTCATAATTTTCTTGGATTGCTTAGGTTTTTTTTCCTAATTTTTCCTTGATCTCATTTATTTGATTTTTAAAGTTCCTTTTAAGTTCTTCTAACAACTCTTTTTGTGCTTGGGACCATTCGACCTTTCTCATTGAAAAAGGAGGGGCTCGCACGGGCCCTGGAGTCAAGAGGACCTGAGTTCAAATCTGACCTCAGACACTTAACACAAAAAACTAGCTGTGTGACTTTGGGCAAATGACTTAACCCCAACTGCCCTACCTTCCCCCTCAAAAAGAAAAAAGAAAAAAAAGAAAAAACCACCCCTCAAAGAAAAAGGAGTGGCTTTTTTTTAGCTCCATTATCTTCCTCTGAATATGAAAGCAGATCATTATTCTCATAGCAGCTTACTATGGCTGGGTTCTTTCTCTTTTGCTTACTCATTTTTATTTGTTTTATTGTTTTTAGCAACTATTCGTGTAATCAAGTTCTATTCCCAAAGTATGGGGGGATGATGCCCCCAGCCTTAAGTCCTCCTCTCCACTCCTAAGCTATGGCTAGAGCCTGAGTCTCCTCTGGTGACTGTAAACTACACCTGTCATCCCTGCCTTGGAACTAAACCAGGGATTCTGCTCTCTCCCAAATGTCCACAGCCAACAGGGATCCTGCTGCTACTGCACTCACTAGGTATGTGCTTGCTCCTTCTCTCTACAGCCACAGCCCAGGACAAGTCTGGTCAGCACAACTGTGCCTGGCATTGTTCAATAATGGAAGATCCTTCAGAACTCCCCTGCACTGTCTTTGAGAATAAAGTTTCTAGGAGGCAGAGCCAAGATGGCAGCGTAGGAGCAGCAAGGTACCACAGCTCCCACATAGCCACCTCAAATACCCATAAAATATAACTCTAAACACATTTTAGGACAGAAAAACACATCTCCCACTGAAGGCAGCTCAGCATGAAGGGCTCAGCACAGCACACTGGGAGCTGAAACCAGCCCAGCCTCAAATCCTGCCATGGCCCCAGGGCAGGCAGGACTAGCCACAGCTGGAGCTTCAGAATTATCAAGCCATAAGAAAGAAGGACTAAGTGAAAGGTCAATGGAACTCAGCTAAACTTGGGAGAGAAAAGCAGTCCAGCTGAATTACCTTCAGGGCAAGGAAGCCTCCTCATAGCTGCTTCAGAGCTCTTGGCCTGCAGACTGCAGGGGGGCCAAGCAATTGTTCAGAGGCCAAGTGCTCTTGTGTTGAGCGGCCTAGATCCGGATCCTGGTCTTGGGTGGTGGTCCTGGGGTGCGTTTTCAGTGAACCAAAGCTGGTTGGGGCTGCAAAAAAAACAACAGCCCCCTAATAGCTCTACCAGCTGGGAAAATCCCAGCAATTTGGGACAGAGCTTTCCCCTCTGGAAGCAGAGTTCCATAGAGCTAAAAAATCAGTGACTGGCCAACCATGAACAGGCAAAGGAAGCAAAGTAAGAACAGCAACCAAACTCTAGATTCCTTCTTTGGAGTCATAAAGGATCAAAGCATAGAACGGGAGGAAGACAATACAGTCAGAACCCCCAAACCAAAAGCTTCCAAGAAACATGAAGACTGCCTAAAAGCCATAGATCAGCTTAAGAAGGATTTTGAAAATCA
>CM053583.1:310046947-310057717 GCA_028627135.1 Pseudochirops cupreus
TTTTTTAAATCTCTGTGGGGCTCTGCTTCCAGAAGGGAAAGCTCTGTCCCAAATTGCTGGGGTCCTCCTGGCTGCTGTAGCTCTCAGGAAGGTGCTGGGACCCTTCCTACTTACTTCCGGCTGACTGGATAATGAAGACTCCAAGACCAAGGCCCAAGACGGCGATCTGGATCCAGGTCGCTCAACTCGAGAGCACTGGCCTCAGAACAATCGCTTAGTCCCCCTGCTGTCTGCAGGCCGCGGGCGGGAAGCTGCAACGCGTAGGCGGGTGCAAAACCTCTGCCTTTCACTTTTCCACTCTGGAGGCCTTTTGGCTGGACTGCTTTACTCTCCTAATTTCGCAAGCTCCACTAACATAGTTCTGAACGCTGCTCGCAGCTGCCGCTAATCCGCTCACCAGAGAGGCTCCTCTGCTCCTCCCATCCAGCCGCCCCCAGGGCACAGCCGAAGCTTCAGGCCAGGCTGGTTTCGATTCGCAGTGCTGATATGGTTCCTCGTAGCTGAGCTGATTTTAGTGGGAAGTATCTTTGTGTGGGTTTTGGAGTTCTAGGATTGGTTTAGAGTCCTATTTTATGGGTATTTTGGGGTGGCTATGTGAGAGCTGCGATATGTTGCTGCTGCTACGCCGCCATCTTGGCTCCGCCCCCTCTTTAATGTTATTCTCTAGGCAAAAGAGAGGTAGTAGATTTTGTTGGGTATTAAGAGTCATGTGCTCAGACAAGCAATTTAGGAAAAACAAAGTATTATTTTGAGGATCGAATGAGATGATATATAAATTGCCTTGTAAATTAAAGTGCCGGGGACAGTGTGGTAGAGGGGGAAAGAACTATGGATTTGGAACCAAATTCAGATTATGATGATTTCACCTCCTCTAATCTAATAAACCCAAAAAGTGTGAAAAGAATTGCCCCAGGTAGGCCATAGCACAGCTGGGACTCAAACTCAAGTTTTCTGATTCACAGTTCACTGTTCCTCCTAAGCCATTTTCTTTAACTAGGTCAGGAATTGAGAGAAGTAGAACAAAATGTGAATGAAAATCTGTAGACAATTATTTGTGGCTTAGGATTTTTTATACATATATTTTCTGATACCATAAATATCTCTTTCAATGTCTTGTGTTCAAGGTTAGTCAATAAATAATTTTTTTAAAGGAGGCTTAAAAGTGGAAAGCACAGTTTAATTTTATGAAGTCATTTGAATCTACAAGTACAGAAAAGCATTTTACTTTTTGTATATGCTTTGCAAACATTTCACTTTTTACTATTAATAGGTAAATTAAAATATATTACTTTAAGGATCTGTGATTCTTATCTGTGTGAGTACTACCTCCACCAATGAAGACTCGAATTCTCACCATTTTGACACCTTCTGCTGATTAGTAATATTTCTACAAACATCAGTCTCCAAGCTTCTCCAACTGAGTAGAACCTGCTTGAAGCTACACTCAAGTGGAACAGCCTTCAAAAACCAAGGATGGGAGATTTGGACTTCTAGCTAAGGCAGCTGCCTAAATCCCTAGCTCCCACATACCTAACCACAGTAAGTCTGCCCTTCTATAACGCGCCCCCCCCCTCCCCCAACAGTGACTATTTTGGTCTTCTGTAATCTTTGCCAAATTACTGGATATGAGGTGAAATTGTTTTGATTTGTATTTCTCTTATTACTAGTAATATGGAGTGTTTGTTCATAAGGTTAATCATATGCACTTTTTTCTTCTGAAAACTTCATATTCTTTGACCTACTAATACTGGTAAATGGCTTTTGGTTTTATGTCTCTGTTAATTATCTATACATCATGGATACTAAGCCCAATCTAAGAAATGTGATATAAAGATTTTTTTTCTAGTATATTACTTCCCTTCTTATACCAAATAATTAATTTTGTTTGTTTAAAAGTTATTAAATTTCACTTTTTTTTTCCAATTTCAATGAAAATGACCTATTCTTTCATAAAGATAAAACATTTCTACAAAATATCTCCCTCTATCCCTTGTTTGGTTCAGAATTCATTCCTACTGATACCTATGAAAATATTATCTGCTTCTCTTCTAATTACTTTTGTGATATGATCTTTAAAATTTAGGCCAAGTATTGATTTTTAACTTATTGTGAAACAGTATAAGAGGCTAGCCAAATTTCTTGTCAGACTATTTTCTAGTTCTCTTAGCAGTTCTTATTAAAATGGGAGTTAATTCCTAAGAGAGGCACACAAATGATTTGCTGGCAGAGCTTTGAATTTGGTACAAACATTTTGGAAAGCAAAAAAAAACAAAAACAAAAACAAAAACAACTACACAAATTAATTTGTTAAAATAACCATGCCCTTTGCCCCAGAGATCTACTGCTGGACACATACCCTAATGGAAGTCTGTAATAAAAAGGTTCTACCACAATACTCAACAGAAGCAAATAACTGGAAATAAAATAAGTGCCTACCGATTAGGGATTGGATAAACAAGTTGTGGAACATGAATGTAATGGAATTTTACTTGTGATACAAGAAACAGTAAGCCTGAGGAATACAGAGAAGCCTTGAAAGAATTACACGAATTGACACAAGTGAAGTAAACAAAGTCAAGAAACAATATGCACAATGACTACAACAATGTAAATGAAAAGAACAAAAACCACAACAAAATAAATGGAAATGAACACTGCAAAATTACAAAGAGCAAGTTTGGTTCCAAATATGAAGTGAAAAGATAACTGCCCTTATTCCTTTGCAGAAGGGAGGGACCACATAGGTGGGGAGCCATCACCTCCTCGACTCTTCACTCACAATAGTCTCGACCACTGTCGTGGAAGTGTGTGGAGTTACCTCAAGCCCCCTCAGCTCCACCGATATCGTGACTAACAAGAGACAGGCAGAATCAGTGCTCCAATAAGTACAAGCCTTAGTGAAACAAATCTGTCCTCTAACGAAGCTTAAAGTCTTTCTAGCACACACCTCCCCTGGGGGGAGAAAGAATGCATGTTTATTTTTAAAAGGTCTTTCCTGGCTGGGAGATGGTGAGCGGTTCTGTTGACCGGCTGTGTAGTTTCACATAAACTAATCAATTAAGAAACCTGAATTTTCAGGTTTCAATGTCTCCCTTGTATACATTTTCTCCATAATAAAATCA
Source organism: Pseudochirops cupreus (assembly GCA_028627135.1). Classification (NCBI taxonomy): domain Eukaryota; kingdom Metazoa; phylum Chordata; class Mammalia; order Diprotodontia; family Pseudocheiridae; genus Pseudochirops; species Pseudochirops cupreus. The sequence goes on from CM053583.1 coordinate 310,050,070, forward strand.
AATCTGCAAAGAAACTGAAGATTAACTTCGAAACCTGCCTTAGTGTTCACTTAGCAACTACAAATGTTTTGAAGGCAGACCTACTGGGATAGTCTAACAGCAAGCCTTTTGAACGCGGGTCATGCATTCCTATACTCAGTACCTGACCCAGTAAACATTTTCACAAATGAAGCACAGTACAGGTAAATGGGAGAGCTTGTGTTCTTCCTATTCAGTAGCTGTCAGAGCTCCTGTGTGGTGAAATGCCTAGAACAGTGATATACAGGGATTTTAACACCATGGCACTGGAGAAACTTCTTAATGAAATTTAATACTGCTTTTGTCCTATTTTAACGTGTGAGTACACTGTAGACTATTTGATTTTCTCCACAGAGGATGTAAAAAAATTAAATACATGCCTATAGAATAACAGAAAGCTTTAATGAAATGAAGACTATGATTCTTAAGTATGATCTTGATTACGTCTTGGAACCAAATTCTGCCTGGGAACATACCTCCGAAATTTTAAATCGATGGGGAAGGAGAATTTGATATGTAAGATTTCATTTCATAAACAACTTTTATAAAATGCAACCAATGAATAAAGTAAGGTCAAGCTATTCCATTTATGTCAAAGAAAACATGAAACCAAGATCTGGCTTACAATGCAAAAAATAACCAACTTTAGGGTAATTAATAACTGACTACTACATCTTTTGAGTTACAGCAAATGGAAGACTTATGAAAAAAAATTACGGAAACTGCCATATACCCTAAAATCTTAATGAAAGCTATCCTGAATGAATCATTTTAACATTTCCAGGCAAAAAGGACTCCATGAGAAAAGAAATAAGATAAAATGTTCTAAGTTATTCAATGATGCTTTAGTGTTCTGTCAAAATTCTACATGTGAGTTTTTGTCCCTAGCTTTCTTGTACTTTGCATTATCTATTCCTCAACACATAATAGGTGTTCAGTAAGTTCAATAAAGGTCTATGAATATATATATATATATATATATATATATATATATATATATATATACACACACATACACACACACACAAATATATTTTTTCACAGTAGTATTATATGTAATAATATAAAAAACCTGGAGCTGGGCTCGGTATATTTGTGACATAATGAGTAATGGTGACTGTATGAGCCTCTCTACTCCTAGCCTGGAGACAGAAGATCCAGTCTCAAAAGAACAAATTATAAAGTTGAACAAAATACATGCCCACTGATTAGATTATTACTATAATAGAATACTACTGTACTGTAAGGAATGATGAATTATGAAAAATTCAGAAAAAGATGAAAATCATTATAGGAAACAAGAATGTGGTCAAAAGATAACATATAAAATAATTATAACAATATCATAACAATGTGGAAAGTCACCCATAACCATGGTCAACTGCAACAGCTGGTATCAGTACCAACTTGTAAAAGTTGAAGAACACATTTCTCTTTTCTTTAAACAACTGACAAACTAACCTTTTTCAAAGGATTTGGGGTGTTTGTTTAGTGATATCTAACAAAATAACACCAATATTTATTTTTACTTTATTGATGATGACAGAACTTTCCAACTGCTTCACTGACAAACCTTGCATGTTACTGAAAAACTCTTCGCTGTTCTAACATACCATTCAACCAGAGCCATTAAGTTCTCAAAACTCTAAAACTTTTTACAATACATCAAGCACAAAATAATGAAATGGCAATGAGATATCAAGACTATACTGGTAATCCCCGAGACAGACTTCCTGTGCTAAAAAGATGGAGGGGATTGTAAAAGAAGACCATCTTTTCAAAATCAGAAATGCATAATGCTTTTCTCACTGAGTGTAGTAGTATTAATTATTAAAACAATTACTAATGTGGAAGACTGAAGCTTTGATGTACTTATTAAAATAATTTACTTAAGCATATTTACTTGTAATTTACATAGGGCTTCTCTGATAACAGCAGTGTTTTCCTCACAGTAACCCTATAAGGCAGGTACTGAAATTACGATTTTCTTCATTTTATAGATGAATGACTCATTCATAAGCACATGGCTAATGTCAGAGTTGGAAGTTGAACCCAGGTTTTCTGACTTCCAAATCCTATGCTCATTCCAGGATGCCACATTGCCTTTCTAACATTATGCATCACATTTAAGCTCAGAACAAACTCTTTTGACTTCTCATTTTTAACTAAAACCAATGTTAAAAATGTTTAAAGGTCAAATGATTACTTGTTGCTTGATACTTTACACTCCTAATGAATCCTGTATATGACACCTCAAAAGGCTTTTGAAATCAGAATTCTCTCCAAAAGTATGGATTAACAGTTCTGAAGCAGGGATTAAATGTTATGCCCAAGGTCACATAGCAAGTGGCAGAACAAGTGTGATAGAACCCAGGACCTTTCCTAACTATTCTACAGAAATTCCCCTCTAGCAAGAAGCACCTGTTAACATTCTTACTGTAGCAAAATATATAAAGAGAAAATTATATATTCTTTTTAAGAAAATGATACCCTTCTAGTCATTCCATATTCAAATGCATGTTGTCTGCTTATAATAATGACTCTAGAAAAGATGGCAAATACACAACACATAAAAACACTGGGGTAAAAGAAATGTTGATATACTTATCTCTCCATGCCCCCACGATTGAAAGGGAAGTCTTTTATATATTCTTCCCAAAAGAACCAGAAAGAAGTATTCTATGTCCCACTCAGTCACCTCTAAAGCATTAAGAAACATTTCATGAAATCCTTACCAGTAGCTGTATTTATGACACCATTTACTGTCCCTTCAACATCAGTCTCATCCTCTGCATAGCTGAGCATTAGGCTTTGCTGCCTGCTCGTCAACCTTCTGTGAAGGGCAAAAAGGCAACATACCATTATTTCTGAGTGGCTGTTCAATGCCTGTTTTGGACAGAGACAGATGATAGTCTTTAGTACATAGTAAACAATGATACACCATATTCATGTCTAATATATTCAAGAATCCTTTAGTGTATTCATTACATGACCAGGAAAAATAAAGGTTCATCATAACATTCAGATAGAAAGACATGCTTCTTCACACTCTTACACTACATGTTCGCTTACACTCTTCTTTTTAATTGCTAGAACTAAATAATCTCTGCATTATCTTATAAAAAAAAACATTCAACACAAAACTATGTGACCAACATAGTGTGGTCCTCAGGCTGATCTATTTTCCTACTCTATTAACCAAATAGAGTATTTTCTTTCATTTACCATGAAAACATATATGTTTCTAAAAGAGGTTAGGCTTTCACTATAATTTCAGAAAAGTGTATACAGGAAAAATTTTGGCTATAGGCCAAAAACAAAAGTGACTTGTTGCAAAAATTTCAATTTCTTACCCCTAAAATATGGCAGGGAAATCCACCAAATATAGTAAAAACAATGAGGTACCCTAACCAGATTTCCCCCCAAAACTTAAATGAAAATCAAATTCTGAAATACTTCTCAACAAATTATTTCAACAATAACCATTAAGCACTAGAGATTCTTCCAAGGGAAAAAGTGTTACTGCAAAAAGTAAAGAAGAGTAATTCAGAAGCAAAGCAATTTTCATTACACATAGACTAATATTCTCAATAAGTGTTGTTGACTATTATCAAAGTGAAAGATTTATTAGATTCTAATATACTGTCAAACTAGTCACTCACCTGGGAATTCTAACCTTTAGATGAATGTAGTGGTCACCATAGCCATAACTATTAATCCGGGGGATGCCTTTCCCACTCATTCGAATCTTTTGGTCAGTCTGCATCCCAGGAGGGATCTATGAATGCAAAAGAAATCGGCTGAGAATGCCTTTGTTCCTAGGGGCCTAAATAAACAATTTTCACTATAGTAAGATAATCTTAAAGTGCTGCCTTGGGAAGAGTTAGCCATCATTTAATCTACTAATTGTTCAATGAACCCCAAACTTCACAAATCTGAATATTCTCTCTAACCATGCAGATTATAATCCAAACACATCTTTTCATAAAATGCTCTACAGAAGACTGACCCAATGAGCTGGAAGTCTACCTCTAGGTTTTTGGGTTTTTTTAAAATATTCAACAGTCCCTGATCCCTTGCTTCAGCTACATGACCAATCCACTTCCTTTTCCCAACAAATATAAACCTTAAAAGTATTATATAGGGGCAGCTAGGCAGCACAGTAAACAGAGCACCAGGCCTAGAGTCAGGAGAACCTGAGTTCAAATCTGATCTCAGACACTTAACATCTGCTAGCCATGTGGCCTTGGGCAAGTCACTTAACCCCAACTGCCCTGCTTTCTCCCCTCCAAAAAAAAAGTGTTATATAAATGTGAACTATTATTATTATTATTATCATTATCATACATTTTAAGTCTATTGAAAAGTCACTTCTTGCATACAAGTTCTTATAGTTAATAGGCTACAGTCTACTTAGGCATATAAAATGTCTTTAGAATTCCCTGTTGGGTCATCTGTAATTTCAATATTTCATAAATTATAATGTTACTGATTGAGACCAGTTCAGATTGAGGTCAATTCAATTGAGGCCAATCATAACTTTTAATGAGGAAAAAATAATTTATATTCAATAACAACCTAAAAATGTGCTTTATTCTGAACATAAAGGCATAACCCTAAAGTTTGTATATGTTATTAATCCAGCAGTTACAGGACACTTGAATTCCATTTTCCCATGCAGGGCAAACTGCAGGGAAGCAAAATAGCAGGGCAGTAAATAGACTCCCTTAATTTCTTGCAGACCAAGTAACTTACCGTGACATTGATTGTCTCATATAGCCCCTGAGCTCTGGCTGTCCCACCAAGGACAGCTTGAGCTATAGAAATAAAGAGGTCTGAGTGGATATCTGCTCCATCCCTCCTAAACACAGGACTTCTCTGAACCTAAAATTATCAAGGATGAAAAAGGATTATTACCAAGAGACCAAGTCCTGTAAATGATGCATTATTTACCAGAAAACCAATTTCTGTGGTCTGAGGTACAATTTTAACTCTTTCTTTTGTTTCAAGGAGAATGATGACCAAAAGACTTCCACTTCCCCAGACTGGACCTTCAATGTTTTGGACTTAGGTTTTCTCCATCCTTAAAAATTATCTGTCCTTTTTCAACGCTGAATTGTAAGAAGGAAGAAGGAGGAAAAAAAAGCTCCATTTTTTTTCCAATATATCATGTGCTATAGAAAAAAAAGAAATTCCCTCATGGTTCTATTTCTTGAGCTCAGGAGGATGGAAATGCAGCGAGCTAATCTTCCTGGGTGTCCAACACTAAGTCCATTATCAACAAAGTGAGAGCTCCCGGAGTGAGGGGCCCAGGAAAGACCTCCTTGCCTAAGGGGGTGCAAACTATCCCAGGTCTGAAACAGAGCTGGTCAAATCTCCCATCCAATCAGTAATGAGATCAAGTTCATGAGCTGCCCTACCATTTGCATCTAAGATGAAACGGGAAAACCAAGTCTTTTAAATTTTTTTTAAAGGTAGGTTTTCCTCACCAGATTGTGGAGTTAGAGAAGCCAAGAGCAATCTAATGGCTAACAAACATTTATTAAGTGTCTGTTATGTGCATGGAAGGACACAACATGTACACAAATAAGTATACACATACTTACACACAGACACACAATAATTCAGGGAGAACCAACAGCTATTTTAACAGTATAAGAAAAGACTTCATGGAGTAGGTGACACCTCACACTTGCTTTAAAGATCATAAATGTTAGAGGGACTGTAGGAAAACAGGAGCTCTACTGTACTGTTGAAGGAACTGTGAACTGGTACAGACATTCTGGAAAGCAACTGGGAACCATGGCAGAAAGTTATCTTTAACTCAGCTACAGCTATACAGTACTAGGCCAAAAGTAAAAAAATTTAAAATTAAATTAAATTAAAATTAAAAAAATTAAAGAGGAAAAAGACGTGCAAAAATATTCACAGCAGCTCTTTCTGAAGTGGTGCAAAACTGCAAATTAAGGCAATAGGTATCTTATTGGAGAATGAGTAAACAAATTATAATACATAAATATAATAGAATATTATTGTGTCACAAGAAATGAAGAAACAATTTCAGAGGAAATTAAGAAGATGTATCAAGTGATGCTGTACAAAGTTAGTGAAATAAGGAAAATAATTTATACAATGATAACATTATAAAGAAAAAAAATTTAAGACAGCTTAGGACTCCAATCAATATAATGATAAATCATGAGCCTGAGAGATGAAACCCGTAATTCATCTCCACAAAGGTGATGAAACAACAGCCATCTTTAGACATGCCTAATGAGAGAATTCATTTTGCCAGACTACATGCTCAATTTCTCCTGAAAAGTCATACAGGAATTCATATTTGTCCTAGAAACAATTACAAAGCCATCAGATAGCATGATATGGTCGTTATAAACCTGTGCTTTAGGAGAATTACTTTGGCAGCTTGTGGAGAATCTATTGGGTAAGAAAAGACTTAAGGCAGGGAGGTCATTATAATAGTCCAGGTAATTAGGGCCTGAACTAAGGCGGTAGCTATGTTTAACTCGGATGAAAAGGATGCAAATGGGGGAGAGTGAAGAGTAGAGGATAACAACCTAAACTGGGAAAATCATGAAAAGGGACAGCTTTAGGGGCAAACAATGAGTTGTTTTAGACATTCTAGTTAAAGATATCTATGGGAAATCCAGTCTGGAATAAAAAAAAGATAACTGGCAATGTGGAGCTGTAGCTGAGAAGAAAAATCAAGCTAGAGATACATATATGCAAGTCATCTGCATAGAAATGCTAACAAAATACATGGGAACTGATAAGACCTCCAAATGAGAATACAGAGAAAGAAGAACACCCTAAACAGAGCTTTGAGGTACAATCAGTTAAGAGATATGACATGGGGTGGCTAGGTGGTGCAGTGAATAGAGCACTGGCCCTGGAGTTAGGAGGACCTGAGTTCAAATCCAACCTCAGACACTTAAGACAAAAACTAGCCATGTGACCTTGCACGAGTCACTTAACTCCAATTGCCCTACCTTTCCCTCTCCAAAAAAAAGCAAAAAAAAAAAAAAAGAAAAGAAAATCAAGTAAGAGAAGAAGAGGAAAAAATGGGAAGAGAAATGAGAATGATGCAAGAAAATGATGAAAAGTGAGTCAACAACCTGACTGAAGAAAATAACACCTTAAAAAATTGAGTAACTGAAATAGCAAAAGAGGCCCAAAAAGCCAATGAGGAGAAGAATGCCTTAAAAAGCCAAATTTGCCAGACGGAAAAAGAATTTAAAAAGCTCACTGAAGAGAAAAATTCCTTCAGAATTAGACTGGAGCAAATGGAAGCTAATGACTTTATGAGAAATCAAGATACTATTGAATAGATCCAAAATAGAAGGCAATGTGAAATATCTCATTGGAAAAACCACTGTCCTGGAAAACAGATCCAGGCGAGATAATTTTAAAATTACTGGACTACCTGAAAGCCATGATCAAAAAAAGAGCCTAGAAATCATCCTTCAAGAAATTCTCAAGGAAAATTGCCCTGATATTCTAGAACCAGAGGGCAAAATAGAAACTGAAAGAATTCACCCATCACCTCTTGAAAAAGATCCCAAAAATAAAACTCCTAGGAATATTACGGCCAGGTTCCGGAGTTCCCAGATCA
>CM053583.1:310057817-310075569 GCA_028627135.1 Pseudochirops cupreus
AATCAGGATAACACAAGATCTAGCAGCTTCTATATCAGCAGTTCTCAACCTGTGGGTTATGTTCAATTTGTAACAATGAAAATACATCCTGCGTATCAGATATTTACATTACAATTCATAACAGTAGCAAAATCAGTTATGAAGTAGCAACGAAAATAATTTTATGGTTGGGGATCACCATAACATGAGGAACTGTATTAAAGGTCGCAGCATTAGGAAGGTTCAGAAACACTGTTCTACATTAAGGGATCTAAGGGCTCGGAATAGGATATTCTGGCGGTGAAAGGAGCTAGGATTAAAACCAAGAATCACCTACCCAGCAAAACTGAGTATAATGTTTCAGGGAAAAATATGATCATTCAATGAAATAAAGGACTTTCAAGCATTCTTGATGGAAAAACCAGAGATAGAAAATTTGACATTCAAATACAAGAAGCAAGAGAGAAGCATAAGAAGGTAAACAGGGAAAAGAAATCATAAGGAACTTATGAAAGTTGAACTATTTACATTCTTACATGGAAAAATGATGATTGTAACTTATAAAACTTTTCTCAGTATGAGGATAGTTGAAGGGAATATTGTGTGTGTGTGTGTGTGTACACATGTCTATAATAGGGTATATTTGCATATGAATACATATGTGAGTGTGTGTATATATGTGTACAAGTATACAGAGGTCACAGGATCAATTGAATAGGAAGGGATGATATTTAAAGTGTAAAATGGAGAGGTGAGAGAGGAATATAATGAGAGGAGATAGGGAGAGACAGAATAGGGTAAATAATCTCACATAAAAGGCAAGGGAAAACTGTCACAATGGAGGGGAAGAACAGGAAGGCAAAAGGGAATGTGTCCACCTGACTTGTCACTGAATTTGGCTTAAGGAGGGAATAACATACACACTAAATTGGGTATCTTATCCTACAGGAAAGTAGGGGGGAAGAGGCTAAGACAGAGGATGATAGAAGGGAGTGCAGACTGGGGGGGGAGGGGAGGAAGGGTAGTTAGAAATACACACTTTTGAAAAGGGACAGGGTAAAAGTAGAAAACAGAACAAGTTGGGGGCGGGATAGGATGGAGGGAAATATAGTCAGTCTTTCACAATACATCCACTATGGAAATTTTTTGCATAACTACACATATACAACCTATATTGAATTGCTTACCTTCCCAGTAGGGGTGGGTGATGAGGGAAGGGGGGAAAAAATCTGGAATTCAAAGTTTTAAACTTAAATGTTTAAAAATATATAATATATTATTATTATTATTTTACATGCAACTGGGAAATAAGATATACAGGCACCAGGGTATGGAGATCTATCTTGCCCCACTGTAAAGTTGGAAGGGGAATGGGGGAGGATATAGGAGAGAGCAGATTGGGGGGAGGGGGTATTCAGTGAGATCACTGTTTTGGGGTGGTGGGTAGGGGAAAGATGGGGAGAAAATTTGTAGCTCAAAATCTTGAGGAAATGAATGTTGTAATTTTTAATTTAACATAATATAAATAAATAAATAAACTAGTCGTGTGACCTTGGGCAAGTCCTTAACCCCAACTGCCCTGCCTTCCCCCCCTCCAAAAAAAAAAAAGAGATGTGACATAGATGATGAGTCAGTCAGACACTGAGAAGTTGTCTGTAGGAGAAGTAGGGGAAAGCAGCATCATGAAAACCTAGAGAAGTGAAGATAGTCTACAGTGTTAAAGGGTCAAAAGATGAGGACTGAGAAGAGACCATAAAATCTGGCAATCAGATCGCTGGTAACATTGGAGGCAGTAGTTTTAGTGCAGTGATGCGGTCTGAAGAGAGATTTGAGGAGACTGAGGAATAAGGAAATTAGAGTGTTGGAAGAAGTACTAACACATACGCTGAAATTCCCTAATATAGGGAAGGAACTGGAGAAGAAACACTGCATGCTAGGTATTTGGAAAAAAAAAAAGTAACATGGTGTCTGGTAGACAAAATAGCCATCATGATCTGAAATGTATGATAAATCTGGAAGAAGTAGCCATAAAAAAGGAGATGCGTAATGATGGTGGCAAAAGAAGCATCTTAATGTTAGTAGTGGGCAATGAGTATGCGACAAAGAGCAAACAAAGATGTTAAGGGTAGTCAAAGAGTCGTCTGAGGGAAGCCTGCTTTCTTTATGTGCCATAAAGATGGAAGGAGATCGAGAGGAAAAGTTTCAAAATGAAAGCAAAGTTAGTTATGGAACAAAAACTCTAAAGGACACAGGTAGAGAGTTGGAATGAAACATGGGAGGGGTACAGTTGAGTAAATTGAGGAGAAGGAGAAGGTTAAGGTAGGGAAGGGTGGAGAGGGTGGTTTATTCACAGACAGCCCAGGATCACATATCCCAAGGACTGGGAAAGGAGCAAGTGGTGGGAGTTTGCTACAGTTCCACTGAAAATAGCAGATGATTAATTAGAAGATGAGAATTTTCTGTCTGTAGTCCTTACTGAGGGTCTTAAGCAGAGCTTGGATGACTCAATTTTTGTGGCAGCAATTTCTTATATTGTCCTTTATGTCCTGATTATCCCCAAATACCTGGAGGATACTGTCTACTGCACTCACTTAGTATTTAGGAACTTTCCATTACCTACATATCCCCAGCACCTATCTACTATGGGTAGCAGACAGATAACTGTTAGTAGTTATCTTACTGATTTCAACATTTTCATTAAAAAACCCCAGTTACAAGAAATATTTTCAATAGATTTGTCTAGTCCCTGCTTGTACTTAAAAGAGAAAATGCTGCCTCTACTGTCACTATCTTCCTTAGGATGGCAGAAGATTCTATGTTTGTTGTGTGAAAAAACAACCAACAGATAACCTTCAACATACCTTGAATGTTATAAAAATTTCTTTTTTCCCTACAGGCATTCTAACAGTCTGGCCATCCTCCACTCCTGTAATAAGAACAAAATTAAATATTTTTAAATTTTTTAGATCATTCAAGTTCCTATTACAAGACCCCTTATGACCTCACTACTCTAATGCTGTATTTTACCAGCAAAACAGTATATATCTTTCTAGAAAGGCAAGAAGTAAGATTTCTTGAAATTAAACATTTTTTTAAAAGTGAAAAAGCACCATAAACCACAAAAGGAATTATCATACTTCTAGGAGGTGCATATTTGGCTCCTACTGGAGGAAGAGAGAAACAAAAAAAAAGGAAGTTAAGGCAATGTTGAGACTATTTTTCCCCTAATAAGGTGCATAAAAGTAAAATACTAAAGGATGAATGATGCCAAATGTATTAAAAACCTTGATTTTAAGACATCTCCAAATATTTGTTATTTTTAACCTGTCTGTAATACAACTTTATCAAGAGTTTGTAAAAAGTCATCTCAAACTAAAGCTTCAGTTCTGCACTGAATAAGTATAAAAATGAACCTGCAGGTACTGGGACCACGACCTTCTTCTTCTGTTTGGCTTGTCCTGTCCCCCTACATACTACACAAGGAGTAGTTATTATGGATCCACGGCCTCCACATCGTCTACATGTAGAACGCATCACAAAAGGGCCTGTATTTATAGTTTCCTGTAGAAAAGAGGTAGAAAAATTAATATATTTCTTTCACTTCCATATACTGCAAGACAGCTGCTAAATATAGTTCTCATGGTTTTTACCATGAAAATGACTCACTAAAAATTTAGATATTTTACACGTGAGTATAAAATTAATAAAGCCCCACAGATCAGATGCCTCTCAAACATTTTAATCTAACATAGCTTTCTAGAAGTAATAATAAATCTATCTCTAGATAGATTTATTACTAAATACTAAATATTATACTAGTACTATACTAAAAAATACTAAAATACTAAATATTAATAATTTACTATTAAATACTAAATACTAAAAAATACTAAAAAAAATACTAAATACTAAAATACTAAAAAAAAAGGGGGTATATATTGGTTTTATCAATAATGGAAAATGAGAGTCTATGTCCTCTGCAAGAGTACCTGAAAATTCTACCCATGCAACTAGAAATTTGGAGGGGAGGGAAAGTAACTTATAAAGTTTTGTTTTTTTCTTAATTTAGGAAATATTATAAGGTTATCAGTTGATTTTACTGCATTCACAGAATCACTGACTATAGGTTCAGAGATCATAATATAGAGCTGGATAGAACTTTGGATGCAATGGAGTACAAACCCCCTCATTTTATAGATCAGGAAACCAAAGCAAGCAAGGTAAAATGACTTGCACCACATCTCACAGCTTACAGGAATCTAAAGCAGAAGCCAGGATGGCCTTTCTCCCAAGATGGTGCTGAAGGCAAAGAAGGAAGCCATTGTCCCCCCCAAGACAGAAGCCAAGTCCAAGGCCTTGAAGGCCAAGAAGGAGGTACTGAAGGGTATCCATAAACACAAAAAGAAGATCCAAACATCCCCCCACCTTCCAGCAACCCAACACACCAAGACTTCGAAGGCAGCCCAAATACCCTCAGAAAAGTGCCCCTCAGGGAAACAAGCTTGATCACTATGCCATCATTAAGTTTCCCTTGACCACTGAGTCTGCTATGAAGAAGACTGAGGACAACAACTCCCTAGTCTTCATTGTGGATGTCAAAGCCAACAAGCATCAGATCAAGCAGGCTGTAAAGAAGCTGTATGATGTCAACATGGACAAAGTCAACACACTGATTTGGCCTGATGCAGAGAAGAAGACCTATGTCTGACTTGCTCTAGACTATGATGCTTTAGAGATATTGCCAAGAAAATTATAATCATCTAACTTACTGTTTCCAGCTGTGTCCAATTCCACCTACAATAAAAAGTTTTCCAGAAAAAAAAAGCCAGGATGCAACTCTAGCATGCTATCTACCACATCACACTGCCCCCTCACTGGATGCTATGTATGAATAACTGCCAATGATGGCATTGTGTTTAATATTCAGGTCACAGCCCCACCTCAAAGTTTTGTGGAATATGGTGTAAGATGTTGGCCTAAGCCTAATTCCTATCAGTCTGCTTTCATTTTTCCAGCAGTTCTGATCAAAGAGATTTTTTTCCCATTATTTATGTTTTTAGGTCTTTTAAACACCAGACTACCAAATTTCCTTATTTCTGATTCTTCCTGTCTAATCTAATCTACTTTTTCTATTTTTTTTAAAAAAACTATTCATATTTGCTACTCTTCTATTAGCCTATCTAATTAGTATAATTTTAGTATTTTACTTTTTAAAATTACATATATAAGAATTTTTAACCTTTGTTTTTTACCATTTTGAGTTCCAAAATCTTCCACCCTCCCTCCTCTCCCCCTCATTGAGAAGGAAAGCAATTTAATAAAGGTCATACAGGTACAGTTGTGCAAAACATTTTGATATTAGTTATGTTGTAAAAGAAAACAGACCAAAAAAGAGAAAACCTTAAAAAAAAATAAAGTTTAAAAGACTAGGTCTCAATCTGCATTCAGACTCCATCAGTTCTTTCTTATCAAAAGCATTCTTCATCATAGGTCTTTCAGAATTGTCTGGGATCTTTTTATTGCCAAAAACAGCTAAGTCTATAATAGCTGATTATTGCACAATGTGCTGTTACTATGTACAATGTTCTCCTGATTTGCTCACTTCACTGCATCAGTTCATCTAAGTCAGTGGTTCTCAACCTTCCTAATGCCGCGACCCTTTAATACTCGTATGTGGGCATATCTGCATGTGGGCGGACCTATGTGGAGACAGATAGAGGAGCGGTGCCTTGGTTCCTAAGACCATCAGAAATATGTGTTTTCCAATTGCCTTAGGCGACCCCTGTGAAAAGGTCATTCAACCCCCAAAGGGGTCATGACCCACAGGTTGAGAGCCACTGATCTAAGTCTTTCCAGGTTTTTCTGAAAGCATCTTGCTCATTTCTTATAGCAAAATAGTTTTTCATCACACATACAACTTGTTCAGTCATTGATAGGTATCCCCTCAATTTTCAATTCTTTGTTACCACAAAATGAGCTTGTTATAAATGTTTTGGTATATATAGGTCCTTTTCCTTTTTAAAAAAAATCTTTGGGATAAAGACCCAGCAGTGGTATTACTGAGTCAAAAGGTATGCAGTTCTATGGCCCTTTGAGCATAGTTCCAAACTTCTCTCCAGGACTGACAGATCAGTTCATAACTCCAGCAATAATACATTAGTCTCTGAATTTCCCTACATACTCTCCAACATCTATCATTTTCCTTTTCCATCATATTAGCCAATCTGATACATGTGAGGTGGTACCTCAGAGTTGTTTTAATTTGCATTTCTCTAATCACAAGTGATTTAGAGTGCTTTTTCACATGCCTAAAGATAGCTTTGATTTCTTCATCTGAAAACTGCCTGTTCACATCCTTTGACCATTTAACAATTGGGGAATGACTTGTATTCTTACAAATTTGACTCTGTTCTCTATGTATCTGAGAGACAAAGCCTTTATCAAAAAAAAAAACAAAACTTGCAGTAAAATTTCCCAGTTTTCTGCTTTCTTTCTAATCTTGGTTTTGTTTGTGCAAAAACTTTGTCATTTAGTGGAATCAAAATTAACTAGTCTACATCCTGTAATATTCTCTATAATTTGTTGGGTCCTAAATTCTTCCCTTATCTATAGATGTGACAGGTAAACTATTCTACTCTCCCCTAATTTGTTTATATTGCTCTTTATGTGTAAATGATGTACCCATCTTGACCTTATTTTGGTTATGGTGTGAGGTGCTGGTCTATATCTAGTTTCTGCTCAAACTGCTCCCCAGGTTTCTGGGCAATTTATGTCAAATGGTGACATTAAGTCCAAAAGTTTGGATCCTTGTGTTCATCAAACACAAAATTACTATCATTGTTTCCTACTGTATTTGTATACTTCATCTATTCCACTAATCCCCAGCTCAATTTCTTGCCAGTACCAGACTATTTTGATGATTACTACTTTGTAATATAGCCTGAGACCTGTTACAGGTAGGCCACTTTCCTTCACATTATTTTTCCAATCATTCCTCTTAACGTTCATGATCTTTAGTTCTTCCAGATGAATTGTTAATACTTTTTTTCTAGCCCTATAAAATAATTCTGGCAGTCTGATGGGTGCGGCACTAGAAAGTATATTAATTTAGGCAGAACTATCATTTTTAATATATTGGCTTGGCCTATTCATGAGCAATTAATATTTTCCCAACAGTTTAGATCTGACTTTATTTACATGAAGTATTTTGTAATTGTGTTCATACAGTTTCTGAGTTTGTCTTAGCAGGTAGATTCTCAAGTATTTTAAATTGTCAACATTTATTCTAAATGGAATTTCTCTTATTTCTTGCTGCTGGACTTTGGTAGTATGTAGAAACATTAATGATTTATGTGGATTAATTTTATTTACATCCTGTGATTTTGCTGAAGTTGTTAACTATTTCAACTACTTTTATTGTTGATTCTCTGGGATATACCATATCATCTACAAAAAGCTATAGTATCGTTTCTTCATTGCCTATTCTAGTTCTTTCCATTTTCTTTCTTCTTATTGATAACAGCTAGCATTTCTAGTACAATACTGAGTAACAGTAGTGATAATGGGCATCCTTGCCTCATCCCTGATTTACTGGGAAGGCTTCTAGCTTATCTAATTACAGAGAATACTTACTATTTACTTTAGATAAACACTACTTGTCATTTTAAGGAAAGCTCCGTTTATTCCTATGCTTTCTAGGGTTTTTAATAGAAATAAGCGCTGTATTTTGTCAAAAGCTTTTTTCTGCTTCTATTAAGAAAATCAAATTACTTTCATTGGTTTTATTATTGATGTGGTCCATTATGCTAATACTTTTCCTAATATTGAACCAGTCCTGCATTCCTGGTATAAATCCCTCCGCTCATAGTATGTGATCTTTGTGATTTCCTGGGGGAATCTCCTTGCTAGTATTTTATTTAAAATTTTTGCATTAATTTAGAACTTTGACCAAAGGTCTATAAAACTGTGCATACTCTTTGACCCGGCAAAACCCCTGGTAGGTCTATATCCCAAATACATCCATAAAAAGGGGAAAAGGACCTATTTGCACAAACATATTTATAGCAACTCTTTCTGTGGTGGCTAAGAATCAGATATCAAAGGGATGCCCATCAACTGGGGAATGGAATACACAAGCTGTGGTATATGATTGCAATGGACTAATATTGTGCTATAAGAAATGACATGCAGGATGATTTCAAAGAAACCTGGAAGGACTCACATGAACTGATAACATAGGGAAGTGAACAGAACCAGAAGAATGCTGCAAACAGTAACAACAATAATTGTTTAATGAAGAACTGTGAATGACTTAGCTATGTTCAACAATACAATGATCCAAGATAATCCCAAAGGACTAATAATGAAGCTTACTATGCACCTCCAGAAAAAAAACTGATATTAATTATATACAAATTGGAGCATACTATTTTTCACTTTCTTTCATTTTTTCTTTTATTCAAGTCTTCTTGCACAAAATTAATAATATGGAAATGTTTTGCATAACTGACTTCTTATCATCTCAGGGAGGGAGGGGTAGAATTTGAAACTCAAAACTTTTTTTTAATGTTTTTTAAAATTAGGGGAAAAAATCTTCATCAGTCTTCATCAGATAAACTAATCTATGGTTTTCTTTCTATTTTTGCTCTTCCTGGCTTAGGCATCAGCACCATATTTATGTCATAAAAGGAATTTGGCAGGTCTCCTTCTTTGCCTATTTTTCCAAATAGTTTACATAACACTGGAATGAATTATTCTTTAAACATTTGGTAGAATCAACTTGTGAATCCATTTGGTCCTGGGAATTTTTTCTTGCTGAGCTTATTGATAGCCTGTTCAATTTCTTTTTCCAAAATAGGGTTATCTGAGTATTTAACTTCTTCTGTTAATCTGGGCAAGTTATATTTTTATAAATATTAATCCATTTCACCTAGATTGTCATATTTGTTGGCATATAATTGAGCAAAAAAGGCTCCTAATGACTGCTTTAATTCCTTCTTCATTGGTGGTGAATTCAATCTTTTTATTGTTTATACTCATAATTTGGTTTTCTTTTTGTTTAATCAAACTAACCAATGATTTATCTATTTTATTAGTTTTTTTTTTTTATAAAACCAGCTCTTAGTTTTATATAATTGTTAGTTCAATGTTTTTTTTTTCTTTCAACCTTATTATCTCTCCTTTGATTTTTAAGATTACCAATTTGGTATTTGACTGGCAATTTTTAATTTGTTCTCTTTTTAGCTTTTTTAGTTGCATGCCCAATTCATTAATCTGTCCTTTCTCTATTTTGCTGATGCAAGTGTTTATAGAGAGTTAAATTTTCCTTGCTTTTGCCCCTGATCTTAATGGGAAGGCTTCTAGCTTATCCCTGTTACTGTTGCTGCTTGTTCTTGATTTTAGATAGATACTACTTATTTTAAGAAAGACTCCATTGATTCCGAAGCTTTCTGTTGTGTTACTGTGGCTTTTTGGATGTAGTCATCTTGATATTGTTCCTTCTCAGTCTGTGTTTTGATTTTTCCCTGTTACCACAGTAACTTTCTATGGTCAGGTTCTTTTTCTGTTGCTTGCTCATTTTTTCCAGCCTACTTCTTGACTTTTGTTGGGTTCTGCTCCTAGAGTGGAATGAGCACTTTCCATAGCTTCAGTTTTTTTGTTTTGTTGTTTTCAGAGGTGGTTAGGGGAAAGGGGAGGGGGGGGGGATGCCACAGGATTCTGAGTTTTCAATTCTTCTGAGGTAATATGATCTAAGGTTTGGTCATTACTCTGAAGGCTTACACTCAGGTTTGTGAGCGACCACAAGCATTATTTTCTGCACCAAAATTGTGACCAGGGTCCCCACTTCCTGTATCACACTGGTATACTGGTGCTTCTCTTTACCCTGGGACTATCACCCAGATCCCCCTATGGGTAA
Source organism: Pseudochirops cupreus (assembly GCA_028627135.1). Taxonomy (NCBI): domain Eukaryota; kingdom Metazoa; phylum Chordata; class Mammalia; order Diprotodontia; family Pseudocheiridae; genus Pseudochirops; species Pseudochirops cupreus. Next base: position 310,067,713 of record CM053583.1, read on the forward strand.
TACAACAGAGTACTGCACCCAGTGCCAGTAAAGGGGGTCCCATCTTATCTGATTGCTCCCCTCCTTACTGTCTGAAAGTTCTGGAAGTAGCTGCTGCAGAGTCAGTTGCCTCCAAGTCCTGCTTGCTGGCTTACACTGGTACTAAGGGTCTTGCTGCTACCTTGCTGGACATAGCATGTACTGGACTATGCTGCCCTCTTACCCCAGGGACACAGACCTTTCCTGCCAACCTTCTAAACTGTCTTAGACTGGAATATTGTTTCATCTCATCCTTTTGTGGATTTTGCCACTCTAGAATTCATTTTGAGGTAGTATTTTAAATGTGCTTGGAGAGGAATTTGGGAGAGGTCAGGTGAATCTGTGCCTTTACTATACCACCTATGATTTTTTTTTAAACCAATATCAAGTAGTTTTGATGACTGCTACATTATAAGGTAATCTGAAGTTTATAAGTGCTATTCCTGCTTCACCCCTTTTTTTATTACCCCTTTTTTTTATTACTTGCCTTTGATGTTCTACATCTTTAATCCCTCACAAACAAATTTTGTTATTATTAAGTCTTATAAAATACTGCTTTGTAGTTTGGTATAAAATTAAAACTAAATTAACTTTGGTAGTATTATAATTTTTATCATAGTGGCAAGGCCTAGCCATGAGCAGTGAATATTCTTTTAGCTATTACAATTATTCTTTATTTCTTTAAGAAATATTTTGTAACTGAATTCTTACAAATACTAGTGTTCTTTGCTAGGTTGACTTTCAAGCATTTTATGCGTTTTGTAGATTTTTTTAAATGGAATTTCCCCATTGTTGGCTCTTGGATTTTATCATATAGAAATGAAGTTGATTTTTATGAATTTATTTTGCAGTCTGCAACTTTGCTCAAGCTTTTATCCATCTCAATCATTTTCTCTGCTGATTCTCTAGGATTTTCTAAGTAAACCATCATGAAAATCAGCAAATAAATGAAATTAATGGAACAAAATATTACTCTCTGTAAGAGACCTAGAATACGATGAATATAGAGAAGCATGGAAAAATTTACATGAACTGATGAAGTAAACATAGCCAAGAAAATATACATGAAAAATGTAAATGGAACGAACAGGAACCACAAAAGACTCAAAAATAAATGTTGCAAAATTATAAAGAATAAGCATGGCCCCAAAAAAGAGGTCCCTTTGTGAAGTTAAGGGGAAAGGGGACTATTGGTTGTTAAACACTACATATCTTACCAGATTTTTTGATTGGTTTTGATGATTTTTAAAAACTTTTTCTTAAAAAAATCTTTGTTTTAAGGGACAGCTGGGGAGTGGGGGTCAGTGGGGAGGAATACAGGGAGAAATCCAGGCAATGTAAACACAAAAAATAATAATAAAATATATTCTTTAAAGAATTCACATATCATCCCCACTATTCATTTTCTCAGGCCAGAGAAATAGCTTTTGCAAGGATGAATTCTCCCAGACAGGGTAATTTATTGTCCTCAAGTTTCTCTAATGCTTCATTGGCAAGAAAGTAGAGGAAAGCTACCTGCTGGCTCTCAAACACATCTCTACACCAAAGGTTGCATCAAGGAAGTAATGAAAAGAAAGTCACTCTCAACAACAGAAGTAGGAGGGGAAATCACTCCTCAACGTATTTTGGTGTCTTGTCCTATCCATTTCTCCCGTCCTTCCCCCGCTCCCCAGCAAACATTTTCCTTAGAATTATAGAGCAGGATTCATAAAGTATGACTACTTCCCGAGGATGCCAACCCCAAACCTCGCTTAATCTCAGTTTTAGGTACAAAACAAGTAGGAGTCAGGTGAGTCAAACTGAGAATGAACAATTATGATGAGAAACAGCAAGAGAGAACTGAATTTGAAGCACATGGCCAAAAGATAAAGTTAGTCCCATGTTAATTTAAAATGTTTTCCAGTTCTCTAAAAAACATGTTATCATTACTTTTTCAGGCAAGACAATTGCTCCATTGGAGTGGTCATCAGCAGAATACCATCACTGTTCCTTGAAATTACTTTCTTTTATCTTCTGATAGCTCACAACTAGACAGCACTTTAGTGCAGTGCAAAGATTATTCCCATTTTGTAGATAAAGAAACTGAGGCTCAGACAATGAACTACCACATGGTTACAGGGCTATTAAGTGGCAGAATTAGTAATTGAATGTAGACCTTCCATTAGGCCATTTAAACTTTTCTCCTAACTCCACAGTATTTAAAAACTTTCAAGCAGTAATTTCCTGATATAACACCAGCATTTAGTGCACTCGTTCTTCTTACTAAAACTAAGCTCTACCTTCAATGATATAATTGGTTTAGATAAAGTATTCAGGGTCATAATTATGATCTACTGAGGCTAAAAGGGCTACCTAAATTTATGAGAAGAAAATATGGGGAAAGAAAATACAGTGGAAATGTTAAAAGGATAAGAGAGAGAGAATTCTTAAAGAAAATTCCCCCAAAATCCAGGACCTGCCTGACCTTTTACATTAGTTCTTACCATTCCTGTGCCACTACAATAATGGCACTGCTGAACTTTGGTGCCGGGTTCATTTCCTTTGCCATCACATCGTTCACATGAGTCATTAATGTTCACAGTAAATTCTTTGTTAACACCCTTTGCCGCTTGAATGAAGGTCAATTCCATGATGTACTAGAGAGAAAATAAGTTATTTAATCTTTCTTCATAGACAATCCTTTGCTTTTAAAACCAAAGCAGTGTTGAGGTATATTATTTAATTTATAATAATGAGTAAATTCAAGTACGTAGCATTCTTCTCTCCTCAAACATTTAGGATTTTTAAGAGCACCATGTCATTAAAATTTCTGTGAAATAGCATTTCTAACTAAAATAGTATATGGCATCTATACGCAGTGTTGAATTTTTAAAATGATTCATAATCATAACAAATTTATGAGACTGTCTCTTCTCCAATTTTCACCAATATTTCTTGACACCAATACAAGAAAAAAACTGCGTTGGTTTGAGATCATTAATTACCTTCATTTGGATAGTCTATTCTAGAATTGGTGTTTTCTGAGTACTGAAACACATATGCACTAAAATATATTCTTCAAAATTACTCCAATTAAGTTATCCTAGTATTAAAAAGGAGCTTATGGTGAGTGAAAGGTAAAATGACTGAAGAAACAAAGATTCAAGCTTCCAGGCAAAAAAATTTATTAAGCAATGCATACAAATTGCTGAATAAAGTGGGACTAAGCACCCTCAGCGTTAGCACTGGACCCCAAATAGAGACAGTCTTATACATTAAAAACAATTAATCTAATAAAACCAACTAATTAAAAGAAAACAATTAACCAGAATACAAAATTTGGTAATCTGATTTCTAGTTCAATGAAACATTAGGAACTTACCAAGTTGAGAGGGGAGAGTGAACAGGTTACAATTTCCTGAAATCAGAAAAAGGTATCCTACTCCCCCCAGATGTCTGTATACAATCAAAGGAACATGGAAACAATAACTGTTTGATCAGTATGGGGCTAGTCATATGAGTTGTCTGAGATGTACAATTGTGAGAAAACTCTTTTTATCAATCCTTGGATCTGAATGGATCTGATTTTGGATCTATTTGGGTCAGCATAACCTAATTCCTTAGTTAAGGGTCGCTAAGGAATAGGCAAAAGTGGTCCAGCTTCCCAGTCACACAGTATTAAATTCAAACAACAGAATAAAGTTTTCTCTCAATTTCCACAACTGAATAAAGTTTTCTCACAAGACAAAAATTGGTCAGAACTGAGTCACAAGATGAAGTCAGTGTGGTTCACTCAATCCCCATTTGCTGTTATAAATCTCCTCAAGTTTAAATGGGGTATAATTCATATAGTTTCTACATTTCTGTACGTTCCTAAAGGCAAACAGTTTCATGATACAGCAATTTCTACCTGTAATCCTTACCTCCTGAGGCTGATCAAATACACTCTGGAAATCTCCAAATGAAGATCCTGAAAACTCCCCAAAGATCTTTCTAAAGAGTTCCTCTGGGTCAACAGTAGGGCCACCTCGCCAGTAACTCTGTCCAGAACTTCCTGCTCCAGGGTCAAAGCCAGCTGAACCATAAGTATCATATTGTTTTCGCTTCACTTCATCACTTAATACCTATTAGACAAAGAGCAGAGTAATGAAGAATTTATTTCATTCTGGATTAATGACAGGAAGATAATGAAATTCCCTGAAACTACATAGTCAATTACAGTAAAAATTTAGTTACACTAAAGGATGCCCTTTAATTGAGGGATGGCTAAATAAATTATGATATATAAATATAACGGAATATTACTGTGCCGTAAAAAATGATGAGAGACTGTTTCAGAGAAATTTGGGAAGATTTATATGAACTAGCCATATATTAAAAAATATTTATAGCAGCTCTTTTTGTGGTGGCAAAGAAATGGAAATTGTGATGTCCATCAATTGGGGAAAGGCTGAACAAGTTGTGACACATGATTGTGATGGAATACTATTGTGTTCTAAGAAATGATTAAGAGGATGGTTTCAGAAAAACCTGGGAAGATTTACATAAGTATCAATTCAAAGTGAAGCAAGCATAACTAGGAGAATTTCATATATGATAACAACATTATAATGTAAAAGACTTAGCTACTTTGATAAATATAATGATCCATGACAATTCCAAAGGATTCATGATGAAATATGCTACCCGCTCTCGGAGAGAAAACTGATGAACTATGAATGCAGATTGAAACATATTCTTTCATTTTATTTTTCTTGCTTTTTCTTTCACAACCTGGCTAATGTGGATATTTGTTTTGCATGACTTTATATGTATCATGGGTATTTCTTTCTCTTTTTTAAAATTAATTTATTTATTTTCTTGTTTACATAATTCATTTCCAAAAGATTTTGAGTTACAAATTTTCTCCCCATATTTCCCCTACCCAACAATGGGTATTTATTTCTTGACTTCTCATTGGGTCAGAGATGGCCTAAGAATTCAAAACTAATTTTTAAATAAATACTTACATAACCTAATAATGATCAGAAGAACCAGGAGAACAATTTATACTATAACATTGTAAAAAAGAACAAATTTGAAAGACTTAAGAATTATGATCAATATAATGATTCCAGAAGACCAATGATGAAAAATGCTACTCTGACCTCCTGACAGAGACAGGTGATAGACTAAATATTCAAAATGAGATACAATTTTAGACTTGACCAACATGAGGATTTGTTTTGTTGTCTATGTGTATTGTTACGCATAGTAACAATGATTTTTCTTTTTTTTTTTAACCCCAGTGGGGGGAGAGGTAAAAGGGATATAATTAAAAGAAAAAACTGGACAAAACACAGGGCAAAAGACTAAAATGTATAGGGAAATTAGTAAGAGTTGTCTTAAATATTTTTTGTGAGTATTTATTATGGATCCCAAAATGGGAATATAGGTAAATACTACCCTGCTCCACTCATTAAACTCTGTCTAATAAAAAGATACTTTTGTCACTTTTCCCTACTTACAAGATTCCACTGATGCCTAAGGAGATGAAGGCAAAAAGGCAATAAGCAACGTGTCCTATCTACTTTAAGATATATATTAATATAACAGATAATTGTGATTATATGAAATTAAAAAGCTTTTATATGAACAAAGTCGAGGCAGCTCGGAAACAGAAAACTATAAATTGAGAAAAAATCTTTAGTTCAAATACATATAAGGGTCTGAGAGTCAAGATACATAAATTATATAAATCACACAAATATATAAGATCAAGAAATAGTTCCCCAATGAATAAGTGGTTAAAATATATATGAACAGTTTTTTCTCTCTCTTCTTGGTAAGGCAATTGGGGTTAAGTGACTTGTCCAGGGTTACACAGCTAATAAGTAGTAAGTGTCTGAGGCCACATCTGAACTCAAAACCTTCTGACTTTAGGGCTGGTACTGCATCACCTAACTGCCCTGATATGAACAGTTCTCAAAAGAACTACAAATTATTAGTGACCATAATAACAGTTGCTCCAAATTATTAAAGAGGGAAATACAAAATAAAACTGAGATCTAGCCGCACACCAAGCAAATTGGTAAAGATAACAAAAAAGTAAATAGTCAATGTTGTAGATCAGCTCTGGGAAGACAGGCATGCTAAAACACTACTGGTGAAGCTATAAATTAGTCCAACTATTCTGGGAAGCAAATCATAATTATGCCAAAGAGAGTGACTAATAAGTCCAAATTCTTTCTTACAAAGATCCCATTGATAAAGATTACTTCTCCCCCCACCCCAATGTCAAAGCAAGAAACAAAATATCATATGCTGAACTTTTTGTGGCACTAAGAAGCTGGAAACAAATTCGGTGTAATTATTTAAGAATAACAAAATAAAACTGAATGCTATACATCTACAAAGACTAAGCTTAGCCTGGAGAGGAACTGAATGCATCTCCTTCTCTTCACTACTATGGTTATTTCCTATACTATGAAACATTTTGCTATGTTAATTGGTATTGCTAAATTGAGTACTTTTTCTTTTTTTAATCTATGTTGCAAGGGAAGACTTCTCAGCTTAGTAGAATGGGGCAGGTGATGTTATTGGCAGAATTATGAAAAAAAACTTTTTAAGAAAATGTGGGAGGACAAATTTGGGGTAAAAGAAAGTATCACAGAATTAGAGTTGGAAAGGAACCTAGAAGTCATCCAGTCCAACCCCTTAATTTTTATAGCTAAGAAAACTGAATACTGGAGAGAATTATTTGACTAAGGTCACATAGTAACTTACCCAGAGCCAGGTACACTGACTCTCCCATATTCTTTCCACTATATCAAGTGATATTTAGACCCCTTGAGAATAGTTCAAGAGAGGAAAAAGAGAAAGAGACATTTAGATCTAGGATTACATTTAAATCAACAAACATCTTAGCTCCAACTATTTACCAGAGTACTGAACTAGGTACGGGGAAAATACTTCTAGTGAAACCAGGTCAAAGGTCAGAGACAGGAAAAAGAAAGACTACAAGTTTCTTGGGAGAAATCAAGAAGAATGGTGAGGACAGCTGCAGACTGAGAATGGTTTAAACCAGGAATTAAACATACAAATCAAAAAAAGATCTTTATTCCTCTAAAAATTAGAAAAGAGGCAAAGGCAGACCAGGAGATAATGGGTGAAATAATGTGACTTATGTTAAAACAAAAAATCACACCCAGTATTGCAACTTTAATATGAACTAATAATAGAGAATACTTAAAATCAATTTTTAATTAAAACTTTTATTTATTATAGTTTACATCATTCATTTCCACAAAATTTTGAGTTACAAATTTTCTCCCCATCTTTCCCCTACCCACCACCCCAAAACAGCCATACCATTGTATAACCCCTCCCCCAATCTATTCTCTCCTATGTCCTCCCCCCTCACCCCTATGACTTTCCGGTAGGGCAGGATGGATCTCCCTACCACGGTGCCTGCGTATCTCAAGTTCCAGGTGGATGTAGTTAATAATAATAATAATAATAATAATTGTAAATATATATATATATATATATTTTTAACATTTGATTATAGAACTTTAAATTCTAGATTCTTTCTCTTCCTCCCTCGTCACCCACCCCCACTGGAAGGACAAGCAATCAAATACAGGCTGAACATGTATAATTACGCAGAACCTCTCCACAGTAGGCATATTGTGAGAGCCCGATTACATGTCCCTTCTTCCTATCCCGCCTCCCCCATCCACTCTCTACCCTGTCCCTCTACAGAAGTGTGCACTTTCATCAACCCTCCCCCCCACCCTGCCCTCCCCTCCATCATCCCACCTCTTCTATGTGGCAAGATGCCCAGTTTAGAGCTTATGTCATTCCTTCCCTAAGCCAAGT
>CM053583.1:310076069-310114994 GCA_028627135.1 Pseudochirops cupreus
TATTCTGAACAGTCCTGCAGGCACAAAAAATTGAAAAAGCAGGGGCATCATCACCAGCCCCTTGTAAAATTGCCAAAGCCCATAGTAACCATTTCTATTAGGCAAGATCATTCCACAGAGAAAGGAATTGACAGTAAATGGAATTCCTTACATTTGTGAAACCTAGTAAATTTTTCATTGCTTATTGTAGCTAAAGCTGACTCTAAGCTGTGATTAGTGGGACTTGTTGTTTGAGGTAAAAGGCATTGGGGACCACAACTAAATTTTGCTTAGTAACAAATTGTGTTAGTTAGATACCTAAACCTAATGAAATGTATAAAAGGTTCTCCACCACCACCACACACACCCCCCCCCAACTCCAGGCTGCTCCCCCTTTAATTGGCATGGAGTAGCCCCAGCTGGTAAATTAAAGCTCCTTAAAACTTTTTAATTCAGACTCTGTGGTCACTTTGTTAAGACTCGGCAAGTCATGTCATTTCAGTTTTTTGGTTTGTTTTTTGATTGGGCAAGTGTATGCCAGTAGCAAGAAGGAACTCGTAGGGAGATTAAGATGGACGGGATGTTTTTTGGGTATGTGTAGCAGGGCAGGCCTTGGATGAAGAGAAAGAAGGAGTTCACAGATAATGGTCTTTGTTTTCTCAGTAGAGTATAAATTAAGGGCCTCAGATGGAAGGGTTAGAAACAGTTGAGGCAGGAGAGAGGGTTGATCAGACTCAAATGGGATGGAGACAGGGAATCATTTAGGAAGGATTAAAAGGATTGCCTTGTCCAAATAACTTGATCTCTTTGCCTCAGTTTTCTTATCTGTAAAAATGAGGATATGTGTACATTCTACTCTTCAGAACTGTTGTGAATGAAATATTTAGTGATTTGTAAATTGCTGGGGGAATGTGATATCATTACTAAACTAAGCTCCCCGAGATCATGGAACCCTAATTTTATTCCTCTATCTCCCCTACAATATACAGCACAGTGAATGTTGGATAACCTCTTTGGGGTCCTCAATGACAATAAGTAGTGGAGAACGTGAGCCATAGCACGCTTCTTCATTCACTGAAATGTTTAGGGGTGGAGGGTTGTCCTCTCACTGTTCATCCCTAGCTTTCTCTAAGGCCCTGCTCATCTGAGCCCTTTACTGACGGTAAGATTATAGATTTAAAGGAGTAAGGTGGCTTAGGGTCCAGATAAGCTAACTGCGCATAGAGAGGTTAAGTGACCTTCCAGGCTCACACAGCTTATACCAGGTCTCGCAGACCGCTTTCCACTACACCCTGTTTGCTGGCTGTCTTATTCCCCGCCCTGGTGCTCCGAGAATTAAGTAGTATAAACCTATCTGTCTACAGTTGTATTACCCAGTAGAGTGTAACCCCGTTGAGGGCTGGGAATGGGTTTAAAATGTTTTAAATTTGATTTGTTTTGTCTTTGAGCTCAATTAGTGCTCATCTAACTCAATGGAGGTCGTAAATCACTAGATCCAACGAGGGATCCACTAGAGAAGTGGCCGCGGCCGCGTCTTCCAGAAAAAGAACGCTCCCACCGCCTCAACCGCCGTCAAGTGACCCCCCCCTCCTCAGCCCCAGACGCGAGGGCGGAGGCCCAGAGCAGCATCCGCACGTGACCCTCTTCCCTTCCTTTTCCACCCCCAACTCCTTGCCGCCGCCGGGGGGCCCCGCCACTCAGTGTGGACTCGGGGCGGAGCCTAACGGGGCGGATGGATGACTATTGGAGGGAAAGCAAGCCTCTCCCCCCACCCCCCACCCCGGCCAGTACGGAAGAAGAGGCTTAGGGGGCGTGGTTCAGCGAAACGAAGGAGGCGGGGATTGGCTGACAGAATGATGAGGGCGTGGCCGCGGGCGGCATGCGGCGGGGTCTGAGTGGGGGTGGAGGTAGGTTCCTTGGCTTTCGAGTTGCTGCTGCCGCTGCATCTTCTGCCGCTCGAGGTGCACCTGAGAGCCGGCTTCCGACGCAGCCTCCGCCCGCGCTATGAATCGCTTCAAGGTGTCCAAATTCCGGCACACCGAGGCTCGGCCGCCTCAGAAGGAGGTAAGTGCCATCGCTCCGGAAGAAGCAGCGCGGGAGGGCGGGCGGCCGGCCGGCCGCGGGTGTGGAGCCCAGCCTGGAGCGTCCAGGGCAGAGGGGAGCCGAGATGCTGAGTCCCCTCATTTTATGGAAAGGATCCAGTCAGCGCTCAGGTGTCTCCCCCTCGCCCCGACCCTGTTATGGCAGTCTCCCTACATCACCTCGTACGCTGGGGGGTGGGGCTCCCCGCCTCGAAGGAGAAGATTCGCGGGGCTCCCTGGAGAAGAACCAGCATCCTCGCCTGGGGGCAGGGCACCTCTGCAACCTTGGAAGGTTCCAACTCACCTGAAGTCCCCCTTCTACACTCGACCCATCCTGTTGTCTTTTCCCTCCCTCCTCGTTCATTGCTCCGTCTTTTCGGCTCCTTCCTCTCCGGCCCTCTCTCATCTCTGCAGTCCGGACAGAGTCCGGCTGTCCGGTCACAAGCTCAAGACCCGACCTAGAGCAGGCAAGCGCCTGGGTCTCTATTTTCCTGTTTCCAAAGTGCGGATAATACTGTACTTCTACCATCTCCATCACAGGGGTGGTTTTTGTTTTTTGTTTTTTTTTTTGGTGGTGAGGAAGGGAAGGAGTGGTTTGTAAGTGCTTTGTGAATATATGCAATTTTTATCCACCCGCCTCCCCCCACTGGCTTCAAGATGCTGGACTAGCCTTAGTTTATCAGCCACTGACACTGTAAGAAACAACTCTGTCGCTTGAGATAGAAAGAGTGTTGCTTTGACTTTTGCCCTGCTAACCTGTCGTTCCTATTAGCTCTTTTGTCATAGAAAACTTTGGTAACCAAGAGTGATTAAAACCAAAAATAGATCATGCTGCATTATGTTCAAGAGGTGACAGAAGGATTTAGGATCCCCATCTGCCGCCTTTCTCTCTCCCCCTTCCCCCCACCTTGTTGGGTGAAGGAAGATCTCAAGCTTCCCTTACAAGCCAGCACTATCTTCCGGTTTTGCTTCCTCAATTTAGACCTTGGTGTATTTTTAATTTAACTTCGTCTTCTCCTGTCCCCTTATTCAGCTTTGCTCCAGTGTAGTGAGAATCAGAGTTGGAGAGATTTTGTGGCATTTGCTATCTTGAAGTGTGGTCCTCTTCTGGCAAAGCACTTATGCCTCTCTATCTGGTTCATTTGAATTAAAAGTCAAGTCCTCTGCGAGAGGTTGTGCTCCCCAGGTTTCTGCTGCCTCTTTCTCTTAGCGTTTGCATAACCTCTTTCCTGGCTTAGAGCTTTCTCTTGACAGTAGTTTGCCGCGTAACCTGCTCTGGAAAGGTTCCAGTACCTCTCTTTCTCCTTCTATAGCTAAAGCTTCTCTTCCTGACGCTAGGAATAGAATGGGTAGGAAATTTTTAATGCAGTCTGTAGAGTCTTGACCAGTTTGAACAGAGAAATTGCTGTTCTAAGCTACTGTCTCAGCAACATTAAATAGATTTTGTACTGGAGACCTGGTTATTCTTGGAAAGTACTTTTTTTCATTTCTGGTATGACCAATACACAAAGTTATTCTGGTTTCATTTCCTTACTAAAGAACTAGTACGTACAGTGCTTGTGCCATGGATGGAAACATATAGCCAGGTCCCAATGAGTACAAATAAAGAATTCCTCTGGAGTTGTCACATTATTTTAATTTGCACTGTATGTTTCCACTGGACTGAAACCATACTTAATTATTACTTTGAATAGTGTGAATTCAAATAATGAAACCTCTTTAAGGGATTCATTATTTATCCTAATCAGGACCAAGCTGTATATGATCATAGAGGAAGGTGTGCCAGTCACTTCATGAAAGTGAGCAATAACCAGTCCTCTTTGAGGTGGACAGACAACCTATGTGCACTGTTTATCATAATATATAAGTTGTACAGGGTGAAGAAGTGTGGGTGTGAGGTACACCATAGGAGGGATCATGGGACCACAGATTTAGAGCTGAAAGGTATATATATTTAAAGTCAGTCTAGTCCAGCATCCTCAGAGGTTAAGTGATTTGACCAAGGTCACACAGTATGGTAGTTCGTTTTTTAATTCATATCCTCTAAGTACAGATCCAGGGCTTTTTCCTACTGTACCATGCTGCCTGTAAGAGAATACTCACATCAGCTTGATAAATACATTAACACATTTTCAAAACACGATATTAATGAAGTAGGAGGTACTTGGGAGGGGGGAAATGATCGTCTCTGCCCTTAAGGAGCTTATAATCTATTAGAGGGATGACACGTTTACATATAGATATGATAGAAATTACGAGGTCATTGCCATTCCCAGACAACAACAGTATAGGTCAGAAATAATGCGAACATTAATTGGATTGATGAGAATGAAAGTGAAAGGATGTAAAATTTGCATTGAACTTGGGTGACTGGGTGGTTTGTGGTGTTGTCAGAAGAAATAAGGAAATTATAAAGAGTAGCAGATTTAGGGAGGAAATTTGAATTCAGTTTTGGATAATGGCGTGGCAGGAAGTGGAGAGAGCTGTCCAGCAGGCAGATGGGGATGCCTGGACTGGAGCTGTGTGGTAGAAACCTACTGAGAAGACTGAAGCCATCTGTTCTGAGCACCCTCATCTTCCCTCACTTTCACCTCAAATTTTCGTCATCTCCAGCCTTAAACTCTCTCTCCTCTTTCCCTCTATTCTCGGGGGATGTTTTCTTGTCAAGATTACGCTTTTTCCTTGTGTCCTTGATTCGATTGTCTCCAAATCTGCTCTGAGACCTTGCTCCTCAACACTCATTTTCAAACTTTCTCTTTCTATTGGTTCCTTACCCTCTGCCTGTAAACTTGCTCAGGTCTCCTGTATCCTAAAACAAAACAAAACAATATTCAGTCTTCATACCCTCCCCCCCCATCCTTACCTTTCTCTTCCATGTTGCTGCTGAGTCCAGAGAAAAATAGGCTACATTAGTTACCTCTGCTTCCTTACTACACATCCATACTTTTTTTTTTAACAGAAAACTGCTTTGTCTAAGATCTTGGAAACTTCTTAAATGTTAAATCCAGTGGCCTTTTCTCAGCTTTCTTGTTCTAGCTGTGGCATTTGTTACTGCTGACCACCCCCTCCTTCTTGGTACTTTCTCCTCTGTGATTTTGATGACACTGCTCTTTCCTGGGTTTCCTCATTCCTTCTCTGTTTCTATGACCACGTAAGTGCAGGCCCTGCCCTCAGTCTTCTTCTCTTCTCCCTTTCTATTCTTTCTCTTGTCAGGCATACCCATGCCCATTGCTTTGCAGTTATTATCTATGTGCAAATGACTGATACCTCTGCACATCCACATACCACAAATCCCAGCTAAAATCATCTCCACTTGGATTTCCTGACAATACCTCATTTAATGAACAAGTATTTGTTAAGCACTTACCAGGTATCTCAAATACAATATATCTAAAACTTAACTCATCATCTTTCTCCTAAAACCTTCCTTTCCTCAAATGCCATTTCTTTTTACCATCTTTGCAATCACTGGATGTCAAAATTTTGGTCATCTTTGACACTTTCTATTTCCTTACCTCCTATATTGCATTAGCCCCCAAGTTCTGTGTTGTCTATCTTAGTATTATCTCTCTTATCTGTTCCTTCCTCTCCAGTCCTACCATCACTTCCCTCATTCAGGGCCTGACTTTATCTCTCACCTGTACTATTGTGAAAGATTCTTCAATGATTCTCTGCCTTGCCACCAGAATTATCTTCCTAATGCATACGTTGGATCATGTCACTTTCTGCCCCGAACACTAAAATAAGGATAAAGCGCAAAGTCTAACCTGATATTTAAGCCTCTCTACAATCTGGCTGCAGCCTAATTTCCAGTCCTAATTCACACTAATCCTTTTCCTGTACTTTATATTTTCAAAGTTAAATGTTTTGAACAAAGCTGGCCTCCTAACTAATTCCTGAGCTCGTCTTGCCCTCTCTTGCTTCTATGCATCTGTTCATTCTTGGAATAGGCTTCCCCAGGGGCGTCTCCACTTATTGACATTCTTTCTCTCTAAATGCTTAGCTCAGGTGCCACCTGCTTCCTGAAGTCTTCTCAGATTCCATGACTCCCAGGGATGAAAACGATCTCTCATAGAATCTGAGTTGGAAGTGACCTCAGTGGCCTTCCAGTTCAACCTGTTCTCCAAATAAGAATCCTCATACAACATACTGGACATACTTTCCAGGCCTTTTCTTGGAAGAGCTCTAGTGAAGAGAAACCAACTACCTCCCCAGGCAGCCTATTCTGCTTGGAGATTCTTGATGAACTCTGATTCTTAGGAAGTTTTTCATTCTGTAAAGGCTAAATACGTTTTTCTCTATCTTCTCTCTGTTATTCCTAGTTTTGCTCTCTGGGATCAAGCAGAACAAATCTAATTCCCTTTGAAGCTCTTGACAGTCCTTCATGGACTTGAAAATGGCTAATGTCCCACCTAAGTCTTTTCTTCCCTGGGTTTAACATTCCCAAATGTTTCTTCCTTCAAACAGTCCTTCAAATGGTTCTTAGCTTGATCTCAAGGTATTTTAGTATCCTAATTGTGAGTGAGGTTCAGATTGCAAGCGGTTGTATTATGTGACAGGGAAGTGTTTGAGGCCCGGGAATTAGTTGGGTCATATGGAGGTCAGAGCATATTGCACTGTCCCTGGCCAGGGGATACTGCATTGCTTAAGACTCTTGCGTGGGGTTACCTGCTGTTCCTGATTGGTGTCTCCACACCCTGGGGCCTTCCTACCCTTGTAATTGCACTCCCTCTCTCACAGTTCTGTTCAGCTGGGCTCTATCACGTGTGGTATGTGGATCTGGAGTCTATTTAAGACCTAGGCCTGGGAGGTATCTTGGAAGCCTGCCTTAGTATATGGCTTTAAGGCTTCCCCATGGAGAGACCTTAGTAAACTTTTCTGTTGGGACCTCAGAGCCGTGAACTCTTCTATTCTAAAAGGTACGCTAGCGTCAGTTAGTTGGGTGTGTAACTGGTTGCCTCTCCTGGTAAGTTAGGGCGCTCTCAAAGAGAACCCTGACACCTAATTGCCTGTCGGAACTCTCCAGGTCATCTCTTCTTCTCTCTCCTGGTATACACAAGACCTCATCTAGAGGTCTTCTTTTGCCTGTAGCAAAATGACCTTATTTGTGTTATCATGCTGTTGTTTGGTCATTTTAGTCATTTTTGTTGTTGTTGTTCAGTCATTTCAGTTGTGTCTGACTCTTTGTGACCCCATTTGGGGTTTTCTTGGCAAAGACATTAGAGTGGTTTGCCACTTCCTTCTCCAGCTCATTTTACTGATGAGGAAAGTGAAGCAAACAGCTTTAAGTAGCTTGCCCAGGGTCAGACAGCTAGTATATGTCTGAGGCCAGATTTGAACTAGAATCTTCCTGACTCCAGGCCTGGCACTCTATCTACTTTGCCACCTAGCCGCCTGTACCCAGTTTCTTGAGGGAAAGGACTAGGTTATTTTTTTTTCAAATTTGTATCCCTGGCACCTAATAGATAATAGGCATTTGTAAATGTTTGTTTGAATTGAGTTGGAGATAAAAATAAAGCATAGAGATGATGATGATTAATTCCATACATGAGACTGGTAACATAGAGGGGACAAAGAATAGAGTCTTGTGGGATGATCATTGCTGATGCTATTTCAGAAATTCTGAGAATGTAACAAGAATTATATCTGTAGGGAAACTTTTGGGTAGTCTGAGGAGTATAAGCTCTCATCTTTTCCCCCAAATTCATCTCTCTTAATTTCCTTTTCTCTATCAAGAGTACCACTGTCTACATTCAGAGAAAGAACTGGAAAGAACAGAGTTTGAATGCAGATTGAAGCAAGCTACCCACTCTCTTTCCTTTTCTTGTTTGGTTTTGTTTCCCCTTTCCCATTGTTCATTCCATTAGTTACAATCCTTCTTTATAAGCTGACTAATGTCTAATGTGAAAGTATTTGCAGATCCTATACTTGATAGCATGCCACCACAGGGAGTGGGGGGAGGAGAAGGAGGAGGAGAAAATTTGAAACTCAAGGGATTGTGGAACTGAATCCTGTAAACTAAAAATAAACAAACAAATTAATGAAGACAAAATAAAAATTTCAGTGCAGGGGAAAAAAAAAGTACCACTGTCCTTCCAAATGTTCGATGACTTCGGTATTATCTTTGACTCCTCATTTCACCTCACCCCATATATCCAATAATTTTCTTTTCTTTTTTTTTTTTTTGGAGGGGGAAAATCAGAGCAATTGGGGTTAAATGACTTGCCCAAGGTCACACAGCTAGTAAGTGTGTCAAGTATCTGAGGCCGGATTTGAACTCAGGTTGTCCTGACTCCAGAGTCAGTGCTCTATCCACTATGCCACCTACCTGCCCCATATCCAATCATTTTCTAAGTTTTGCCCATTCTACTTCCATATTATGTCTCCGATCAGTCCCTTTGTCTCTGGTTGCATGACCACTGCCTTAGTTAAGACTCTCATCCCCTCTTTCATGGTGTGTTACAATAGCCTTCTAATTGGTTTCTCTACCTCAAGCCTTTCCCCTTTCCTGTCTATCTTCCACCCACCGCTAAAATGATTTTTTTCACAGTCTGATCATGTCACTCCCCTGTGCAATAAACTTCAATGGCTCCCTCCTGCATCTAGAATCAACTATAAACTCCTCCATCTGACTTTTGAAGCTCTTCTTAGACTAGCTGTAACCTTCCTTTCCAGCCTTATTACTCCCCTTCCTGAATTCTGTGGTCCAGCTCAACTGTCTGTCTTCCATTTTTATACCTTATACTCCTCCATCTCCCTCCTTTTGCTCTCTCTGGAGTACTTTCTTCTCACCTCTCTGCTTCTTAGAATCTCTTCTTGCCTTCAGAAAACAATTCAAGGGCCACCTTCTGCATGAAGCCCTGCTGGATTCCATCCTCTCAGCTGCTGCTGTCCTTCCCCCACCCCCAACAACAATTGCCCTTCTGCTTTTTTATAGATGTACTTATATATGCTCCTGCTGTCTCCCATGGATAGAATGTAAACTCCATGAGGGTGTCCCCAGCACAATGCCTGGCACATTGTAGGTACTTGTTGATTGATTATATGGCTATTGGTTCTGTAGCCTAGCACAAAGTATGGAATCACAAGGTAGGCAGCCCAAGCAAAATCCCTGAAGGATTAAAGGCCAGGAAATGGGGAGTTGGATTCTGCTTCTGATATGTACTTGCAAAAGAAGAGAAGGTGTTGGGGGCAATTGGGTGCAGCAGTGAATAGAGCACCGGCCCTGGAGTCAGGAGGACCTGAGTTCAAATCCAACCTCAGACACCTGACACACTTACTAGCTGTGTGATATGGGGCAAGTCACTCAACCCCAATTGCCTTGCCTCCCCTCTTCAAAAAGCAAAAAAGTAAATAAACAAAAGAAGAGAAGGGGTAAGCAGTGTGCATGGTCTACAACAGATGTCAAACACTCCCAGGTATAGCTTGAACCAGATTAAAATTTAATTGGGAAATATGAAACAAAATAAATTAAAATACAGTAAAACTGAGATCATATTAATATGTGGTTTTCTAAATCAGCATGCACCCACAGAGTTCCTTCTGCGTGGTTTGGTGGTCTCCATCTCTTGAGTTTGACATCAGTCATGTACCCATTTCAGAAGTTTGTCAGTGAAATCAAAATGTGGAATTATAATAGCATGGTAGCTTGTGGGGACTTCTGGGGGAATTGTGCCAGGCGCTGGGCAAAGATCTTTATAAATAGTATCTAATTTGATCTTCATAATGACCCTGTGAGATAGGAATTATTACTATTCACATTTCACATTTGAAGAAACTGAGGCAGGCAAATTAAGGGACTTGCTCAGAGTCACACAGCCAATAAGTGTCTGAGGCCAGGTTCTTGACTCTAGGCCCAGTGAGGCCTCCATGATTTGCCAAGTCAAGTGAAGGTTGTTAGAGAAATCAAGAGAAGGTCCTGTAATCCATGCTGGTAGGATGGGCTGGGAAATTGGGAGTGCTTATTTTTTAGTTGGCAGAAGGTAGTTTTACTTTGAAATTACTGGAAAAAAGATTCAGATAATGCTTACGTTGATTTAATCAGGATCTCTTTTTGCTTAACATGTGACGAGGGCAGATCCATCAAATGTTATTGATCATTTCCATGTAATGAATACCAAAAGCCATCATTTGTGATCATCATTTCCATTTGTGTCCGACAGCCAGTTCCATTTCTCTGAGTTTTTAGCATCTTGAATTTCAGTGAATATACTGGTTTCTGAGAGTGAGTGCTTGTCAGATCTCATAGCTGTATTCTCTGTGTGATGGACTTCAGGAATATTATCTCTGATAGTTATATTACCCCAGTGAGGCAAGATCAGGAAAGGCGAAAATTCTCTGTCTTCCTCTACTTTTTCATCTGAAAGATGGGATGTGAATTCTTCAGGTTAATATTAGTAGTCAGACTCACGACCAAAAATTTAATATGTAAAGAAATATCTTTGAGCATCACTCCCCCTACCTGTCACCCATTCATGATTCCTCCTGGTTCTCAAGCTCATATTCACCGAGATGGTGGAATAATGTATGTAAAGTGCTTTGTAAGTGTTGAAAGAACTATAAAACCAGCAGTTTTCATTATTATTGTTCTCTGCTGCTTAATTCTTCCTAACCTCTGGAACAGCTAGACTTTTTCCCCACTTTCCAGGCCTAGTCAAACAAAGAAAATTATTTTCTTTCAATCTTACTGAGATACTATTTTCTTAAAGCAAAACTTTACTAGCGAATTAAGGGGAAAACGGCATGAAATAAAAGAAGGTACAGATAGTCAAATTACAAAGGGGTAGAATTTACTTGTGTAGTGTGGAGGAAAGAGGGCTACACCTAAAGTCATTAGAAACCAGTGCTCCTATCAATCCACAGCAAGCATTTATTTAAGCCCGTACTTTGTGCTAGGTCCTGGAGATACAGTCACACTGAGGAGATGGGCCTTGCCCTAAAGGGCTCACATTTTGCTGGGATGGAACAGTGTGTTCACAGATAACCAAATACTCAGTAAACTCTCCTCCAGATTCAGTAATTTTAACAAAGGGGAGTGGACGCTAACAAAGTACAGACCAGGAAAAACCTACTGAGGGATGCTGCACTTGACTGGCACCTTGAGGGGAAATCAGGATTGCAAGGCTAAGTCGAGGTCAGAAGAGTCTTCCCAGCATGAGGAATAACATAAGGCACTGAGGTTAGAGATGGGATGTCTTGTTTGGAAAATAGCAAGAAGTTCAGCTGGAACATACAGTAGATTATATGAGGGGAAGTAAGGTCTAATCATGGTGGTGTGCTTCTAGTGGGGCACTTATTGGAGGTGTAACCATGGACAAATCACTTAACCTTAGTGAGCTCAGGTTTACTAACCTGTAAAATGGATATTTTAATATTCAAACTACCTACTTCACAGAGTTTTTGTATAAGTGCTTTATAAACATAAAAACATTATATGAATGTCAATTGTTATTTTTATTATTAGAGATCTTTACTTTTATTCTTTTATTTGCTTTTTTGGGGGATGGGGGGAAGGTAGGGAAATTGTGGTTGAGTGACTCGCTCAAGGTCACACGGTTAGTTTGGGGGGTGTGTGTGTGTGTGTGTGTGTGTGTGTGTGTGTGTGTGAGGTGTCTGAGACTGGATTTGAACTCAGGTCTTCCTGACTCCAGGGCTGGCGCTCTATTCACTGCGCCACATAGCCACCTCAACTTTTATTCTTTCTGTCCTTGTTTTACCCCCATGGAGGGGAGTTGGGGGGAACAGCATTGCCCTTGGTCCTCCATAATAGCAAGGATTCACACAGATTGATTGAAACACAGCTCGCCACCACTTCTGATTCCTCTCCCTCAACTGAAAACAACTTTTTGTAGGTCTGCAATAGCACACGTAAAATTCTAATTCTGAAATTCTAAAAACACACTAATATTAGGGAAGAGCCATGATTTCAAAGAACTGTCTCAGGCCCAGGTTTAAGCTGATCTCTGCTGTCTTCTCTCACTGCTGCGTGCATGTACAGGTTTTTCCTCCCTTCTCCAGGTGCCTTCACCAGAGCTGCCCTAGGCCATATGGTGACTCCTGTCTGAGTCTTTCTCTTTCCTTTCGGATCTTCTCTCCTCCATCTTCCCCGGGCCTCAGTATTTTAAAAATTATCCTTTTTAGCCCAGGAAGAGGTATTATATGTAAATTTGTACCCAGATTAATGTATGATCCTTCAGAACCATGGCAGGGAGAGGTATGATATTTAACAGGAGGAAGACATCTCTAATGGTAAAACTTTAGATTCCTTGGTACCTGGGTAGGGTAATATTTGGTTTAAGGAAGCTTATCATGAATCAGAGATGAAGAACTCTGGGACTTTATAAGTCATTTAATCCAGACTCTTTAGTTCACAAAGTACCTGAAGCCTAGAGAGATTGAATGATTTGAATCCAGGTCCTCTGAGAGCACACCCAGTACTCTTTCCTTTTGGGTTCTAGTCCTACACATAAGTATAGGTTACTGCCTACTCCCTCTCAGGATATCACCAGGCCTTTCCATCACTCCCATTCTTTTCTCACTCCTTCCTTCCAGGCCTGGATCAATGATATTCGAGCAGGAACAGCTTCATCCCGTGGGAACCACATCAAGTCCAGCTGTAGCTTGATTGTGTTTAACGCTGATCGACCAGGTAAGAGGGCTAGGTTGGAATTAGAGGCATGTTCTGGCTGGAGTGGGGGGCAGAGGAGAGGACCAGGAAGACAAGGAAAGAGCAGCACCTTCTGACTCCTAGTTAGGAGAGGGAGGAGAGCTTACCTTTACCTTCCTGTTTTTCTTCATCCCCCAGCTGTGTTGTGGAATGGTTTTTTGGAGTATAGGGGTTTGTCAAAGGTGTTATGAACATGAGAGCAGAGTGCTGGGAGAGCTTACAGGCCTCAGAAATGCCAGATTGACCGCTTCTTTTCTCAGTGAGAGCTGGAATGATGTCCAGACGTGATACATCTTCAGGATCCTGTAGTCCAGTCCTCTCATTTTATATTTGAGATGCTGTAGTCTCAGTGAAGCGAAGGAACGCCCACATAGTTGGTAGCAAGTATTGTGTCCTTTTCACTGTGGTAGAGTCATTTAATCCAGCCCCATCACCCCAGGGCCATGACCTTTAATAACTTGCATTTTGATGTTTTAACAGTTACAAGAACCAAACTAAGGGGTCCAAGTTGACTTTGGGGGAGAATCCAAAGGACCTCTTCTTTAAGGTTGACACTATTGTCCTTCAATCCAAAGGACCTCTTCTTTAAGGTTGAGACTGTTGTACCTTTCCTTTAGGGAGTTTCTCTCACTGAGACATGTATTTGGGTCCCAGTGGGATTGTGGGGGCCTAAGTAGGGGATGTGGTTAGTTCTTAATAAGTTGGAAATCCATGTCAATTCATTCTCTTAACAGGTACCCTGGGTGTTGTGCCCCTGGAAAGTCAGGGCAAAAATAAGAAGAATGTGGCATACCTGGGTTGCCATTCAGGTAGGTGACTCCTTTTGCCCAGGACACACCTGCTATTTCCTTTTTACACCATTTCTCATTCAGTTGAAAAACTATTTTCCTTGTACAAGGAATTGTGCTAAGTGATAGCGATACAAAGACAAAATGAAGTACTTTCATACTCACCTTGTCCTGCTGTTCAACACTTACTGGGCTTCCTGACACCCATGCTTCCTACCACCTTTCCAATCCAGCAATCATTAATTACACAGAAAGCAATCCCTGACCCAAGGGGGCTTCTGATTAGGGAAATTAGCCTCCTGGGTAAAGTTTATGGCTCAGTTTGCAGTTGTGCTGCCAGCAGAGTTGGGGATAGGGCAGGATGTACAGAGGAATCACCACCGGCTTTAGGGCCAAGGAATAGAGGTACACATACCTACCCCCCTTGGGGGGAATTTCATTGACCTAGTCTTTGCCCCTTGTCCACCTAGCCCTTGACTCTGCTCCAACTGTGGCTTCATCTTCTGATACCTTGACTCCATTGCAGAGGAAGAATGTCCTGCCAGGTTACTCGTAGCTTGTCAGAGGGCAAGTGGAATAAATGCTAAGCTACCTATTTTGTTGCCCAAGCAAGGTAATGCTGAGATGGGGATGGACCAGAGGGCTCTGGCTAAGATGGCTACAAAGGGCTTTTGGCAGCAGCAGCAGTAACTTCTGTATGGGTGGAGCTCTTTGTCCTGGCACAGCTCCAACTCAAGTGAAATGACTTGTTCTATGCATGCTCAGATTGGCCTGGCCCGTGTTTTCTTTCAGTTACAGCAGCTGTGCTGACAATCCTGAGTTTCCAGTAGCCCTGTTCATGCATCATGACAGGGACTAAGGATTGATCCCTGCTAAAGCTGTGGTGGTGTGTGGGGGTGTGGATGTGCTTGTTAACAGTCTTTGATTTCTACATACAAGAAATGTTTATTGAGTGCCTGTGTTTATACAGGGCTATATCTGGGGGTGTAGAGATGAATAAAACAGATTCCTGCCCTCATGAAGAAATATAATCCAGTGTAGGTATGGGGAGGTAAAGTGGGTAAGATATATAGGCTGATAAACTACAATACAAAGTAAAATGTGGTCAGTGCATAAGAAACGTATAAACCCGAAGATCTTTGGCAGCCTGATGAAGCCTATGAACCCCTTCTCAGAAGAATGTTTTTTAAGCACATAGATCAAAATATATAGGATTATAAAGGAAATCAATTACATTGAAATTGCAATTTGGCAATATTAAAAAAAAAAACAACCAAATTCAGGGACCTCAGATTAAGAGTATAAACAAAGTACCGTGAGAGCTCAGAGGGAGACAATATTTGTTCGATTAATCTAGAGGCTGTTCATATTGGGAAATTATTGTGATTAGGAGCATAGCTCTAGTAAGTGTTTAGCGTCTGGGGTGGGATTTGAACTCAGGTCCTCCTGACTCTAGGGCCAGTGCTCTATTCACTGCACTACCTAGCCGCCCCTGAAGCTTGCCTTTTATATATGGTCTCTATAGGGTTCTATAAATGGTTCTAGGCACATAGGAGATTTTTACAAATAGTTGATTGGTTCAATGCATGGGTCAGAATTCCTCCAGGAATCCAGGGAGATATTCAATTGACTTTTCCTTCTGATCCCTTTGCTAGCCTGCTTGACTCTGAATTTGATCCTAGAGAAAAACTTTAGTTTGGGATGTGAATCTTAGAAAAGGCCCTCTGGTATTTGCCCCCAAGGTGCCTGGATTTTCCTTTGTACTTCTGGGTTTGAGATGAAGGAACTGCGTATAAGAAGTAGAAGGCAATTTAAGGGGCCCTTGCCTCAAGGGATCCAGGAATTGAAGCCACTTTGGGAATCATATTGGGCACTCTAAGGGCAGCATCTCCTTCAACTCATTGACTGTACTTCTTTTACAGATCTGGTGACTGATTTTGATTTGTCTCCATTTGATGACCATCTCCTTGCCACAGGCTCAGCAGACAGACTGGTGAGTGAGGGGATTGAGGAGCCCATGGGAGCTGGTAGGGTCCTTTTCCCAAAACATCCTCCTTGAGGATTCCTGAACTTACAATAGCACTGTAGCCTAGCAGCTAACCTGAACCTCTCCCCCACTGATCCCTCACTGGTCCCCATTCTAGGGACTTAGCTATTCACCCAGGGACTGGGAGCCTTTCAAATTATTCTTAATGGAGAGAGAACTCAAAAACACCCCAAGTTTATATCTTTAAAGTTCTGGACTTCGTGGCTCTTCTTCTTCTTATGAATTCTGCCTCCAACTAAGGCACTGGTGCCATATTGAACCTGTTATAAACATGCTCGGTCTAGGAATAAACAGTCCTTGTTGGAGAGCCAGGAAGGTTTTCATTACCTTTATTTTTACATTTATTCTCTCCTGAATAAATGGATAGCTTCATCAAAAGACTACAAAGAGACAAATGCAAGCCCTTTTATCTTGCTTCCATTTGAATTTCCTGCCTTGTTCCTCCCTTCAGAACTGGGATTGGTCCCAGCTTTTCTGGGTTACAATCTTTTTGACCTGCTCACTACATAGACTAGTTGAGCATGCATGTTAATGCAAAGTTGCTGACAACGCTTGACCCCCAGCTGGTTTGAGCCAGCTTAGCTCAGTCCCCTTCCAGGAGAAAACTTACAGATTTTTCCTAGCTAAAGATTGAATGAGGTGCTCTACCCTCCTTCCTCTATTCTGATTTATGCTTTCCTGCACACCCAGTTAAATGTCCATTGTTCCTATAGAACCTTATGGGAACCAAACTGTCAGTGTCTCTCATAATTCCCCCATTTTTTCTTTATTAGTCTTGGGTTGTTCCACACACTCAACTTTCTCTAGCCTCAAAGTTCAGCTCTGTGTGCTTCCTGGGGACCACCATTTCTCGTGCCTGAGTTCTTCTCCTGGGAGCTGTAGAAAGGGATATAGGTTTCTAATTACTCTTCTACCCAGCTATCTAAAACAGGAAAACATGTTTTTAAAAGTTTTACTGACTATGACAAGATTTAGATAGGCCCATTGATCTTGTTCATGGTTTCTGTGTGGTTTTCCAGGGTTAGTACTCATCAGTTTTTCTTCTCCCTCTAATTGGGAAATTGAAGGAAGTCCCATCCTCAGTATTCCTGTGTTCCCCTGAACACAACCACAGACTTCTAGTTTATGGAAGGGGGCTCAAGATGGTAGGTATTAAATGGTAGCTAGTCTGACCCAAAAGGTTTAGATTAAATTCATTTCTCTTTCAGTGAGAACTCCAGAAAATTGTAGTATTCCCTACTACCTGCAAATTGGCCAGATTGCATCTTACACAGAGATCTGGTGAAAAGAATGAGGGTCCAGGGATTGCAGAGGGTAGAACCCCAACTTCTTAGTGTCTGTGGATGCCCTTACCTGCTGGTATCATCTGCCCCTGACCCCTGGGACCAGAGCAAGGGCATTTGAATGCCCTAAGCAAGATTTGGAAATTGTCCCTGTTTTGTTACCCTCTAAAGGACACTTTGAGTTATGTTCAGCAGCTTTAACTTACCACGACATAAATACTACATGTCATGGATAATGTAATTTTCTGGCAATAAAATTATGTACCTTTGTAAAGATTAATTTTTAAATTATCCCTTGTTGCACCTCAAGTGGTTATTTTTCCTAGTCCCAGATTGGCATCAGGCCTGCAGATATCTCTGTCTTTCATGGAATTAGCTCTGGAAGAGAGGTTCCTTAAAATTCCAACCCCTTCATTTTACAGATGAAGAAACTGAGGTTCAGAAGTTAAATGACTTACCCAGAGTTATACAACAAGTTAATAGAAGAGCTTGGCCTAGAACCCAGGACTTCTGATCCTAGTTCAGTATTCTTTTCACTATAACAGTTATTAAGTTGGAGAATCTGTGAGGAACTTGAGATCTCCTAATCAAATGGACCAGTCTTATGGAGGGAGAACTAGCTGGTTTGAAAGAGCCCTGGTGTGGAAACTGTTTTCTTCCATTCAGCTTTACATGGACACCAGGATTGGGAGAAGCAGAGACCAGCATGACATGAATGGAAGAGAAATCATCTTTTCTCATTTCCATTCTCCCTTACAAAATCTAACATCTAATACTCATGAATGTATTTGGTGTTATAGGTAAAGCTATGGCGACTGCCCGCTGCCACTGGCATCCAGGACTTGCCTTCTGCCCCTGGGGTGGTGCTGGGCCCTGAGAACTTCCAGGTGGACATCCTGAAGTTCCACCCTACTTCAGACACTGTGCTAGTGAGCTCCTCCAACAAGGCTGTGAAAGTCTGGGATTTAGCCCTGCAACACACCCTGACTGGTAGGTATCCGAAATTGGTCAGCCTACTAATAAAACCTCAAGCCAAATGGTAGTTACCTTGGAAATGTAAGTCTGATGACCCCTAAATTATCTGAGCTGTTTCCATCTTCCTTCCCAAAAACTCCTTCATCCACTTTCCAATACAGACCTGGAGTACTGGACAGAGTCTTAAACTTGGAGTCAGAAGAGACCTTGGTTTGAATTATTTTTCCTCCAAAATCTGACACAGAGATTTCAAGTTGTGACCCAGGTCAAGCTTGGAACCTCAGTTTCCTTAATTGTAAAAGTGGGGATAATCATATGGTCCTGACCTGTCTCACAGGACTGTTGAGGAACCAAGGGAATAAGGTATGTAAAACCCTCTGAAAACCTTAAATCTCTATGGAAATGTGATTATAAAAAGTTATTCTAAAATGTCATCTCCCACAGAGCAACAACAACATTAGTGGCAGGAATCCTGAGTCTTATTCTCAGCTGTACCACCAAGTAATGACAAAAACATATCACTTCATTTCTCTGGAAATTAAATGGGATGGGTGACCTCTAAAGCCCCTGCCAATCCCCATGTTTGCAGGCCCCTTCAGGAAAGCTCTGAAATTCTCTGATCCTCATCCTAATCCCTGAGTTGTCCCAGGTTGCCCTGAAGGTGCCATGGCCACGTTGGGATCAACACACAGTACTCTGTATGACCCTAGTAGGAGGCATATATGTGGGAAGGAAATTTCTGTGTTAACCAACAGGCAAGTATTTATTGATCCCCCTGCAAGATTAAACCACATGGAGGACCCTTTCTCTGCCTTCAGGAGCCTAACAGTCCAGTGTAGACAAAACTGGTGTAACAGCAATCAGTTTAGGAGATTCTTAGCACTTAGTAACTTGGGACTAAGTATCAAAGGTGTGAACTCCGTCGCTGTTGAGAGAGCATGAACTCCCCTGTTGATGTGGAAGAAGGGGATTGGCTGAGACAGGAAGCCAGTGTGTGTATATAAAGAAGAATTCCAGAGACAGAGTCAAGAATGTTCCTGGTGGCTCTTGGTGGAGGGAGCAGAATTGTCCCAGCATCTGGGAGCTGGGCTGCTGGACTGAGAGAGAGAGAGAGAGAGAGAGAGAGAGTGAGTTTCTCTCCCAACATCTGGAAGCTGACTGAGAACTGAGATGGAGTTTTCCTGAGACCAGAATCTGGTGAAGGCCAGCTGGAAGGCTGAGAGGGATTGCCTGGAAGGCCTCCTGAAAGGCTGAGAGGGCTTGCCTGGAAGGCCTCCTGAAAGGCTGAGAGGGCTTGCCTGGAAGGCTGATATTCCTTCTGGGTCCTAGGGCCAGCTGAACTACTGGAGGACTGAAGAAGCATGACCAGGATAAGACTTTGTTTGTTCGTGGCCTGGCTGATCCTTGAGTTCCAGGCAAGAGAAGTGATGAAGGGTTTGAGATGTTCTGGACCTTGTGAACTTCAGTGTGTGCCAGGGACTGCCCTGAGGACTGGAAAAGGACCCGGGAGCTGTCTACCTCTGAGGACTGGACAAGGACCTGGGAGCTGTCTGCTTCTGAATCTAGGTGACTGTTTGGTGGATTCAGGAGGGAGCTGGGACCATGGAAGGGGATCCAGGGAATCAGAGAGACCACCCAGAGTCAAGATGAAGAAAAGGACTCCCCTTGGATGAAATTGAGGTTTGCTGGACACCAAGGGGAGGAGGGTTTGTGTGGTTTTTCTAATGACTGTACTTGTGATTAATGATAGTAATCAGGAATCTAGATTAGTGACTGATTAAGTTAATGGTTGCCCCATGAGTGGAAGTTTGATTATTGTATTGTGAATTGATTGAATGATTAGGTATTGATTTGCCCCATGAGTGGAAGTTTGATTATTGTATTGTGAATTGACTGAATGATTGAGTAAGGAGGGTTTCCCCCTTAGGGAAACCAGATGATTATTATTTTATTCTTTGTTCTAAATATTGTGGCCACTGTAATGAAAACTGTGTGGCCATTCTAATGTTAAGCTGTTATGAACACCATATTGTGATTTTCTGTGATAAGATGTGATGTTGTAAATATTATATTGTGATATATTGTGAATGTTTGCCTTGATTTGTAATGGAATAAACAGAGTGTTCACTATACTGTGTAATCCAAACCTTAAAGGCTGTTCACAGTAGCATTCTTTTGGGAATCTGCTGGTGCATGGCGTTATAACTGGTCATAGCAAACAGTTAAAACAGTACATAGTAGTTGTGATGAAGTGTCAGGGCTGTTGTAGGGAGGTTAGAGTCGATTTCTTCGCTTTGTCCCAGACCATAGAGTGGAAGAGCAGAGAAGCAAACTGAGGCTTAATGTCTGCCTAGAAGTGGAAGGGGCTGCCTGGAGAGGAGGGGTGGGCTGGAGGGACCACCAGGAAGGAGGTGGGATAACTAGGATTTGGACAGGTAGAGAGGTGAGTGCTGAGCTTCCAAAAAAGGAAAGGGGTAAAAGACCTGGGAATCAGGAATTAGTGGGACCTATTCCAGAGACAGTGGGATAGAGGCCTAATGAGGATAGATGGTCAATTTATGGAATAGTATGTTTGGCACATTGATGCTAAACAAATATTTAATTGACTTAGGTTGGTAAGGATGGGACCAGATTATAGACTCTTGAATGACAAACTAAGTTAGATTTGAGGAGGTTTGAAGATTTACACTTAAGGTTTTCTGAGCAAGAGAGTTTTATGATAAAAGGGGTGATTCAGGAAACACAGGTACAGCTGCAGCCAACACCTGTTTTTTCTCTCCTAAAGAGAAAGATTTCTAGAGTGGGGATATATGTGCATGTTTCAGTAGCACTTTATAGCTTAATATTTCCATTATACAGATGAGGAAACTGAAGCTTAAAGAGATAAAGTGACTTGCCCAAAGTTACACAGCTAATAAATGATGGTTTCTGACCCCATCCCCATGTTTGCTGACTTCCAGTTCATTACCCTTTCCACAGTATCATGACTGCTTCTCTAGAAGGCCCCAGCTGCTGCCAGTGGCATCTGTAAGAGCTCCAGGGTGCTTTGAATCTCTTGAAGAACCCCCATCTACTCCAAATTTTCTTCTAGTGGTTGGATATCTGCCAAATGTAGACTCCTTCTTAAAATTTTTTTCTACTTCTTCCTAGAGCTGGACACCCACAGTGACCAGGTTCAGAGCGTGACCTGGAGCTCTGATGGTGTTCTCCTGGGCACATCTTGCAAGGTTAGTGGGCTACATGGTTGAAGGAATTTCTGGGATCTGTGCCTGTGGACTGGTATTCAGGTTGGCAAAGGGATGGGATGGGCATCTAGTGAAGCAGGCTAAGTTTGATGCATCCTTTGACATTTGACAGCCTAGGTGTAGCAGGAGTGAGGAGAGTCCTCAGAGCTAAGAACCCAGGAATCCAGTCCCTTATCATTAGGGACCTAGAGATAGCTCTGATAGGAGCCTTCCTGCTGGTCTTTCCAGTTATCACACTGGTCCAGTAGGGGGTGAATATCCCAATGAGTTTTCCCCTAGTGCCCTCCCTTTTTTAATTTTAATTTTATTTTTTTCTACTTAATAATAGTATATTATTTTTTCCAATTACATGTAAAGATAGTTTTAAACATTCACTTTGATAAGATATTGAGTACCAAATTTTTCTCCCTCCCTCTTTCCCATAAAATCTGAATATATATTAATCATATTTACACATTAGTCATGTTGTAAAAGAAGAATCAGAAAAAAAGGGAAAAACCATGAGAAAGAAAACAAAAAAGATAAAAGGGAGGCAGCTAGGTGGCACAGTGAATAGAGCACCGGCCCTGGAGTCAGGAGGACCTGAGTTCAAATCCAACCTCAGACACTTAACACCAGCTGGGTGACCTTGGGCAAGTCACTTAACCCCAGTTTCCCTGCCTTTCCTCCTCCAAAAAGGCAAAAAAAAAAAGAAAAAACCCTCAAAAAAGAAATGATGAGCAGACCGATTTGAAAAAAACATGGGAATGACTTAAATGCACAACCAATGCTGAGTGAAGTGAACAGAACCAAGAGAACATTATAATAGTGACACTGTGCAATGATCAGCTATGATAAACTTAGCTCTTCTTAGCAATACAATGATCTAAGCTATTTCTAAAAGACTTATGATGGAAAATGCTGTTCACATCCAGAGAGAGAACTATGCAGTCTAGATGCAAATTTGACTCAATTCTCTATATATTTTAGAAATGAGGCCTTTATCAGAGGTACTGATTATAAAAATTGTTCCTAGCTTTCTGTTTCCCTTCTAATCTTGATTGCATTGGCTTTGTGCAAAAACTTTTTAATTTGATGTAATCAAAATCATCCACTTTGCATTTCGTGATATTCTCTATCTCTTGTTTGTCATAAATCTTTCCCTTCTCCATAGATCTGACATATAAACTATTCCTTGCTCTCTTAGTTTGCTTATAATGTCAGCCTTTATATCTAAAGCATGTACACCATTTTGACTTTATCTTGGTATAAGGTGTAAGATGTTGGTCTGTGCCTAGTTTCTGCCATACTATTTTCCAGTTTTCCCAGAAGTTTTTGTTAAATAGTGAGTTCTTATCCCAGAAACTGGAGTCTTTGGATTATCAAATAGTAAATTACTATAGTCATTGACTATTATGTCTTGTATTCCTGATCCACCACCCTGTTTCTTAGTTGGTACCAAGTAATTTTGATGATTGCTACTTTATAATACAATTTAAGATCTGGTATGGCTAGGCCACTTTCCCTAACATTTCTTTTCATTAATTCCCTTGATATTCTGGACCTTTTGTTCTTCCAGATGAATTTCATTATTGATTTTTCTAGCTCTATAAAATAATTTTTAGTAGTTTTATATGGCACTGAATAAGTAAATTAATTTAGGTAGAATTGTCATTTTTATTCTATTAGCTCAGCCTACCCATGAGCAATTTATATTTTCACAATTGTCTAGATCTCACTTTGTGTGAAAAGTGTTTTATAATCGCGTTCATATAGTTCTTGGGTTTGTCTTGGCAGGTAGACACCCGAGTATTTTATATTGCCTACAGTTATTTTAAGTGGAATTTTTCTGTCTCTTGCTTCTGGACTTTGTGGAAATATCTAGAAATGCTGATGATTTATGTAGGTTTATTTTATATCCTGTAACTTTGCTAAAGTTGTTAATTATTTCAAGTAGTTTTTTAGTTGATTCTCTGGGATTCTCTTAAGTATACCATCATAGTGCCCTCTCCCTTCTCCATAACCTTCCCTGAAGGCTGATATGATTCTGGCACAGCTGAGGAGAGGAAAGGGTAGAAAGGTAACAAATGTGCCCTGATAATCGGACAGATGTTTAGTGAGCACCTATTGTGTGCTCCTTAGCAGTGTGGAGCCATGGCTATCACCAGGATTTGGAGGTGAGGATGTAGACTGGAACTTGGCCTCTGGGAGTTACCTAGTTGTGCTCTCATCTTCTGGTGTGGCAGCCACAGACAGTCCTCTGGCCCCCAGTAGTTGAGATAAGACTGAAGACTTAGGGAGGCACCACATTGTGGAAGTCCTTGAGTGTCCTTTTAGACTAGCGGTTCTCAACCTGTGGGCTGCAAGGGGTCGAATGACCCTGTCGCAGGTGTCACAGGGGTCACCTAAGATCATCAGAGAACCACTGTTTTAGACTCTTAGAGCTAGCAGGGACCTTGAGAATCACCTGGTCCAGTGCCTTCATTTCACAGATGAGGAAACTGAAACTCAGAGGAGGAGGTTTTTTTGGGGGGGGTTTGTCTTTTTGGAGGGGGAAAGGCAGGGCAATTGGGGTTAAGTGACTTGCCCAAGGTCATACAGCTAGTAAGAGTTAAGTGTCTGAGGACAGATTTGAACTCAGGTCCTCCTGACTCCAAGGCCAGTGCTCTATTCACTGCGCCACCTAGTTGCCCCATAGGGGAGATATTTTTGCCCAAAGACCCAGTGGCAGAGCCAGTCAGAGGATCAGGGTTTCAGGCTCCTAGTGCAGGGTTCTTTTCAAACATATAGACTGCCGAAAAGAGAATTAGGGCAAAGAAATAACGGAGCTGCAGAGGAGGAGGCCTAGAGGCCCTGGTTCTGCATTCATGGGCTCATCCCCCTGGGTGTATGAAGTCCTAAGAGGGCTAGGGAAGGTGTGTTTAACATCTGAGGCTGCCAGATGTCACCAGAATGCACAGAACGCTGGGCTCCTGAGTTCAGATCCAGCCTCAGATACTTGGTAGTTGTGTGACCTCGGGCAAGTCATTTCACCTATTTGCCAGTTTCCTCAACTATAAAACAGATAATAGCAGCACTTAATTCTCAGGGTTGTGGTGAGGATCCAGTGAGATTGTATTTGTCAAGTGCTCGGCCCAGTGCCAGGCACATAGTAGGTGCTATGTGAAGGCTTGTTCTTTTCCTTTCTGCCCCCATCCCTTGTGACGTCTTGTTTGTCTGAGGAAACTGTTCTATTCTCTTTCTCTCCCCTTCCCTCTCATCCCTCCACACCTTCCCCCAAATACTCCAGAGCTAAATGAGAGACTATCCTTTCATTTCTTGGCTGGGGAAACTGTTCAGAAACCAAATCCCTCTCCCCTCCCCCCAACTTCATTGAGAGTGGCGAGTGCAGGGCTAGTGGGTGTGAGCAGGGCAGCACTTAAGCATTTACAAGATCCTTGGAGGAATATCTGTGCCCAGGACTTTTGAAACAGAGTGGAGAAGGCTCAATTTTCTAAGCTTTCTGGAAACCCAGTCTTCTGGAGCCTAACCGAAGAAACAGCCAGATGGAATGAGAAGAGGTTCATCTTGTTGGAAGAAGTTGCCTTCCCTTTCATTTTTTATGCACAAAGGTGAAAAATTTCACTTTTGAGATGTTTTGATTTCAGTAGCGTTCTTGTTTTCTTTTGGGGCAGCTAGATGGCTCAGTGGATAGAGCACTACACCTGGAATCAGGAGGACCCAAGTTCAAATGCAGCCTTGGACACTTACTCGTTGTATGATCCTGAAAAAAAAGACACATCTTTCTCCCTTCTAAGGCATGACCTGCTACTTAAATTTTTTTCCTCCTGTAATTTCACTCTGATTTAGTGAAGGAGAGAGAGTGTGAGCACTTGCTATTTGTAAGTCCCTGTGGTAGATGCTAGAAGACAAAAGGAAACAATCCTTACCTTCTAGGAGTTTATATTAGACTTTTCCCTGCCTTAGTTGGAGTATAAACATACCTGATTAGTGATGATTTGGTAGCATTTAGTTAGGACTAAACTCTCATGTTCTAAAGCCTGTGAGTGTTCCAGGGCTGAGAGAATCTTTGAAAAGAAAGTTATCTTTAGTTGAGACTAACATTCAAGAACTGTGTATGTTGCATATAAATTCATGGGAATAGGCAAGCTAATAAGAATATATTTCCCTAGGAGATAAGTATTAGCACCCTCTTTTATAGATGGGGAAACTGAGGCTCCAAGAAGTAGAAGTGATTTGCCCAGGGTTATACAGATAGGTCTCCTGGCTCCTACCTCAGTACTTGGTACCCACTTCATGTCATATCCTGAGGAGCAGAAGTGATATTCAGGGTATTGCTGAGCTGGAAAGTGTCCCAGAGGGCACATTTTGATGGGAAAACATGTGCATTCCAGGCACTGGGTCTCCATATCTGGAGATATAAAGAATGTAAAATGCCCTGGGCTCCTGACTCCTCCTCTAATGAGCAATACGACCTTGAATAAGTTACTTCTCTTTGGTCTGGTAAAGTGGAGAGAGAGGGAGGGATTGAGCTCTGTGGTTTCTAAGCTCCCTTCCAGCTTTGACATTTTGTTATTTGGTTATCCTGCCATATTTGTGTTTCTCTGCAAGGGTCCTAAGGAAGGGTCTCAAGGTGGAGGGGGAATAAAGGCAAGATTTCCCTCCAGGCCTCCTTTCTACCCTTCTTTTTTTTTTCTTACCCCGTCCTCTCTTCTTCCCTCTTTCCATGCCTTCTCAGCAAACACTAATCTTTTCTAACCTTTTCCCATTTGATGCCCTTAATGTGCCCTGTATCTTATCAAAGCAGCCAGTGGGGCAGGCTAGGAGTGGGCAAGGAGGATGGTACCTGAATCTCGCCCCAGGCTAGGTGAGCTGAAGGGAGCTGGTAACTGAAATGCTGTTCTGACAGCTAAAACGTGTCACCTGCCTGAGCAGGTTTCAGAAAACTTGGCTGTGGTTTCCACAGTAACAGTCCAGGTTCCCAGGGTCTGGGCTCAGTGAGGCAGCAAAGCAGCAGCCTGTTGGTTGACTCATAATTCTATATCACTCTGGGAGGCGGGGTGGGGGAGGTGTTTGAGCGTGTGTGTGTGTACTTCATACGAAATAATTTGTGCTTTAATAATGTGTTACATTTAGACCAGGCAGCAGCAGCCTCTTTAGTCCTGAGGGCCCCCAGCAGGAATAAACAATGTTAGAAGATGCTACTAGCTCCCTTAGCAAAGGCAGAACGGAAAAGAAAGACAGGAGGTCAGAGGCATCAAAAGACAGAAAAAAGAAAGGCCCGTGGTTGGCAGGGCTAGAGAGCACCAATGATTAGGCAGTATCAGGGGCAGCTAGGTGGTGCTGTAGAGAGTGCCCCAGCCTGGGGTCAGGAAGACCTCAGTTCAAATATGGTCCTCAGACATATACTAACTTTGTGGCCCTGGGCGAGTAGTCACTTAACCCTCTTTCCCTCAGTTTCCTCATCTGTAAAATGAGCTGGAGAAGGAAATGGCAAACCACCCCAGTATCTTTGCCAGGAAAACCCCAAATGGGGTCATGAAGAGTCAGACACAATTGAAATGACGGAACAGCGCAACAATGGAGTAGAAGGAACACTGAACCACACTCAGAAGATCTGGGTTCAAGTCCCTGATCTGTTGTTTATTGACTGTGGAAAAGGTGCTGTAATGCTCTGGGCTGGATTTTCCTCATAATACTTGTACTCCCTACCTCCTAATTCAGTGAAAATGTATTAATTGAATGCTGTGCACAGAGTATTGTACTGAAAAGCTTGGAAAAGGTACATTCCTTTCCCTCACAGAGCTTATCATCTAATCTAGGGATGATACATGTTCATGATTTTGGATTATAGTTGCATTACTTACATAAAACAGGTATAAACAAAGGGCCATTTGGGTCTTCTGGAGGGAAAGATTATTGTTAACTGTATCAGGTAAGGCTTCCAGGGAAGGGGCGTTTGAGTTGGGCTTTAAAAGATGAGTAGGAATTTGATTGCCTTGGGTCAAAGTGGGGAACAGGAAGGAGAAGTAATTCTAGATAAAGAAAATACTGTAAGCAGTCACAGAGGTGGATAGGTATAATGTGTTGTATGGAATATTATAAGTAGTCTAGTTTAACTGGAATGTAGCATGTGGACAGGAACATTACAAATTAAGGCTGGAAAGGTAGGGTAACATCAAATTGTAGAGGACCCTGAATACCAGGGAAAGGAGTTTGTACTTTCCTTGGAAGGTAGTAGGGAGCCATTGAGGATTTTGAGCACAAAAGTTCTATGGCTTGAAGGAGAGGCCTCTATAGCTGTATGTTGGGGCAGCTGGGTGGTACAGTGGATAGAGCACTGGAAGTGGAAACAGAAAGACTCATCTTCATGAGTTCAAATCTGGACTCAGACACTTACTAGCACTGTGACCCTGGACCAAGTCACTTAACCCTGTTTGCTTCAGTTTCCTTACTGGTAAAATGAGCTAGATAAGGAAATGGCAAACCACTTCTTTATCTTTGACAAGAAAACCCCAAATGGAGTCACGAAAAAATGACTTAACAACAAAATAACTATCCATCGCTGTATTGATGCCAGACAGGTAGGATGGAGGCAGTGTGGTACCGTAGGAAGAACATTTGTTTACTAGCTGTGTTATCTCAAGCAAGTCCCTAACCTTCTCTTTGCCCCAGTTTCCTCATCTGGTATGAGTGTGACTAGGGATGATTGCACTCGTGCAACCTGCCTTTCAACGTTATTGTGAATAAAGCACTTTGTAAGCCCGAAAGCACTATAGAAAAGTGCGGATCTTGTCATCCTGTAGGTTGTCAACCCCAGATCCTAGTCGTACATTTCCTGTGAAGACATGTAAGTATTAACAATTGCATAGTACCCCCGTCTAGTGCCATGTGTCTTTTCCCCGAAATCTTTATTTGTTCATTATGATGACTGCCTCTCACCTCAGGGCATTCTGGCCACCTTTTTTGGTTTTGGGGTTCAAGGTAGTTAGGTAAATAATCCTCTGTTGACTAAACTCATTGTTGCGGTTTTGCCTCAAGTCCTGGCTCTGGTTGCTGAGCTTGATGTGAAGTGACAGCACCTGAAGTGGTAGATCCTAGGGACTTCACCCTGGGATGTCAGAATGACAACAGGTGTTGCCTGTGACAGGCATGTCCCCTTAGGAGGGACTCCTGACTGCAGGCCAACCATTCTCACTGCTGGATTCTACCATGTCCTGGGAAGAGCTACAAAGGTACAAATAGATTTATTCTTTGAGGAGTTTAGATGAAAACATAAATGCTCACTGGACTCATGAATAGAGTCATAAAACCCCTGAGCTGGAAGGGACCTCAGTGGCCATCTTACTCAAACCCTACTTGGAGCAGGAATCTTTCTGCACCATCACTGATGGGCACCTGCAAGACTTTTAGAGGAGACCTTAATTCTTCCCAAATTCAGCCCCTTCTTTTGTTGGACAAGTCTAATGGTAAGAGTTGTACAGTCAGTCCCTTCTCATCCATTCTTTGTGTTGGAAAGGACTTTTAAAGAGGTCTTTTCCAGTCACTGTTTTTTTCTGTTTGTATTAGTGCACCTCATAGAGCTTAAGGGGCTCAGCAGTGGAGGAGAGGGCCAAGAGCAATAGGACCAAGATCTCATGGGGTCCTGGATTCCAGTTCCAGTTATTCCACTAACTCATTAGCACACCTTGGGGAGCTTAGCCTCAGTGAAATCGGACCATCACTCCCACGTCCTTCTCTAGACCTTAGTTTCGCCATCTGTAAAATAAGCAACAGGTGCTCCAAAGATTCCTTTCATTCTCTTATAACAGGAGGCCAGGCCATTTTTCAGGTTTCCTCAGTGTGAATGTGGCCACTAGAGGACACTCTCCCCTCATTGATCCTGGCATGGGGCACTGCATCGCGTTAACTGGTCAGGTTTGGAGTCCAGACAGCTCAGGAATGGATGATCAGAGCATTTGCTTCTAAGGCACAGAAATTGTACTCCACCCTTGTTGTGTTGGTCGTCATTATCAGCTATTGGCTCAGTACTTTCTAGCTTTCAAACCAGGCCTCTAGAGTGGCTGTAGAGCTGTAGTCCCCTCATTTTATTTTTATTTTTTGTCATTCGCATTCTTTTGGTACTTCAGTTAGAAAGTCAATGACAATACTTGTTGGATAGACATAATCTAGTGCCCTTGGGACTGGTAAGCCTTATCGCAGGCTTTGCCACGTGTCTTGATGTTGAGCTATATGTTTTCCTCTCTCTTCATGTATATTTCTTAAGTATTTCAGTAAGGTGTGACTGCTGCCTTCAGCAATGCAGATCTTAGTGCATATCTCCTGTCTTGTCCTGTTCCTTTTGTCCATACCCTCCCATAAATCTTCCATGACAGGCTTCTTGTTTTGCAAGTGAGGAAATGGTATCATAGTAAGGGAACATGATATACAAACTATCAGTAAAGTACTAGGTCTCCTGAGTTACAGTCCAGAGCTCATCCCTTCATTGAAAGTTACCCTAAAATGTAAATGACTGATAAACTGATAATCTCTTAATGTAGAAGCATGCACGCATACACGTGCGCGCGCGCGCGCACACACACACACACACTGCCTAGGACTTTTTAACATTTTAAAAGGAGAGCATAGGTGGTAGACTTACTAACCCTACAGAACTAGTATCTATTGGTGACATTTATGAAACTCATAACAAGGTTGTGCTGGGAGGGAGCAGTTTTGGAGTAGAGGCAGCATCTCCCAGATTATAAAATGTAGGTGACTGTCAAAAGCCCCATCCTCTGAAGAAGAGAGAGTTGGCATTTTCCTGATCCTAGTAGGGTGCAGGTGATTGCTGAGGGTCAAAGATTTAGAGCTGGAAGCTCATGTTGAAGTGGATGGTGAAAAGACCTCGGAGGTCATCGCAACCAAACCCCTTCAGTAAATAAGCTAAAGTCTGGAGACTTAACTTGCCCCAGGTTACATAGGCAGTACCTGCCAGTGCCAGGATTCAGGAGTAGACCTTAGAGTTGCTACCCCTCTCACTCTGGCCATCATCTTCACCCCAACAGAAGCTCTAGATACAAGAAATCATTTCCAGAGGTCACTGGCCTTGTGAATGGTCAGATGTCAGGGAGGATTTCTCTCCATATGCCTGCGTGCCTTGTTCTAGCTCTTAGCCTTTGCTGGGAGCAGCCAGTGAAGTAGAAGAGGAAAAGATGTCTTCCTCACCTGTGCTGCCTGTGCTTGGGTTAGGGCAGCAGCCTTACTACACACCATGGGACAAGAGGTGGGCAAACCTGGTAGAGTGGAAGAAAAAAAGGCCTGGGCTGGGTACAGTGAATTAAAAATAAAATAAGTTTTTAAAAAAGATGCATAAATGTACAAAAAACAAAATGGACAATTTATGTTCCTGTAGAGCAGTGGTTCTCAACCTTCCTAATGCCACAACCCTTTAATACTCGTGTGTGGGCGTATCTGCATGTGGCAGACCAGCCTGAAACGGATGGAGGAGCATTGTCTCGGTTCCTAAGACCATCAGAAATATGTGTTTTCTGATGGTCTTAGGCAACCCCTGTGACCCTGCTGTAGAGTAAACAGTATTAATACAGATGGTTAAAAAGAAAAGGAAAAGAGGCCTCGGGTGTGTGTGGTCTTTGCCATTCTGTCCACTTGCTGTATGAATGGGGACAAAGCACTGACCTCCTTGGACCTTGGTTCCTCTTCTGTAAAATGGGGCTTAGGATATCTACCAGCTTTGAAGAATGAAGATAAAATGAGATAATTCTGAAAACCTTTCAGAGCTGTAAAGTGCTGCACAGCAGGTGTTATTTGAAATGAGTCTGGGGGCTTGCTGGCCACCGGGCTGTGTGAATTATGGGACCACTCTTGCCTGTCAAGTTAATAAGAGCACATTAGGGCAGAGAATAGTAGTGCTCCAGGAGCAAACGAGTGTTCCTCGTAGCACTGCAGTGCTCCACCCTGTACTCGGACAGCCTTGGCTTCCTGGCCACAGCAGGAGCTGGTGCTGTTACCATGTAGCCTTCCATTAATAACACTATTACTGTGCAGATTGGGAGCTTTTGTTTGGGAGCTGAGAACTTAGCTCCCTTTTTTATAGGGTCACAGCAGCAGGCTGGATGTCCTGGCCCCCTCATGAAGTCGAAAGTGATTTTTGTGCATGGATACAAATCATAAAGCAAAGGTGCTACATTTATCATGTTATTCTGCTCTCAAGGATTTGCATTAAATCATAGTGTCCAGGAGGCTTTGTGGTGTAGTGAAAAGAGCTCTAGATTTAGACATTAACCAGTTAGAAGATGTGAGTTTGAATTCTGTCTCTGCTTCTTACTATCTGGGTGACTTGAGGCTAGTTACTCAGCCTCTCTGGGCTTCAATTGGACCAGATGATATTGAAGACCCCTGCTTGCCCTGAATTTGTGATCCTAGTAATTTTAGAGCTAAAGAGGACCTTAAAATATAAAACAGAACTGGAAGAGACTATAGCGGTCCACCCCATCCACCATTTTGCAGATGAGGAAGACACTGCGGCCTGCCACCCACCCACAAAGGTCATATGTCTTACTCAGGGACACATCTAAACAGCTGACTTGAAGCAGAGCTTAGGATTTAGAACCCAGGGAACATGCTCATAGATGGAGATGAGTGCAAATTCTTACCTGACTTTCAGAGTCTGCCCCATTTTACCTTCCCCTGCTTATCCAAACTTCTCTCAGTGTTCTGCACTGTGGACAGACACTCTGCTTGTGCCAGGCCAGTCCTTTCCCTGCCCTGCCCTCCTCCAAGCTGTTCTCATTCCTGTCTCTGGATCTTTGTTAATGCTCATGTTGAAAGGGACCCTAGAGGGTTAGTTAATTTCTCAGGACTCTGAAACTTGGTGGGTCATTCTCTGTCGTAGCCTGTCTGGCTCTTTCTCTGCCTTCTCCTTTCCTCCTCCCTCCCAGAAATCTAAGTGACAGGCATTGATTAAGCACCTACTATGCACCAGGCACAGTGTTAGAGGAAGTCGGTCCCCATTCAACACTCCAATGTCATTGATCTCTTTCTCTGAAGCCCTTCCTATTGTAGTTTGTAAAGCAGTATCTTATTGTGAGTCTTGGGTCTTTTGGGAGGATTCCAGCTCCTCCTTAGACCCTATCTTTCAGAATTTATGGTTTCGATGCTTTCTATATATACTATGC
This sequence comes from Pseudochirops cupreus, assembly GCA_028627135.1. NCBI lineage: Eukaryota > Metazoa > Chordata > Mammalia > Diprotodontia > Pseudocheiridae > Pseudochirops > Pseudochirops cupreus. Next base: position 310,108,290 of record CM053583.1, read on the forward strand.
TTTCTAAATCTCAACCTCAGGGTCTTAGTCTCCGGCTAAGGTTGCTGCTGGTTCCCAGGGTTCAGAGATCTGCAGTACCTAAACCCTAATGACGTTTCCCCTTTCTTTTTTACTGCCACTACAGTTGGTTACCTGGTTATGGCACTCTTTTCTTTCCTTTCAATCCTTCCCCAATATATTTTCAGCATATTTATTACAAAGAGATTATACAATAGTACCTCAAGGTAAAGTGATTAAAGGTGAAGAACTAACCTTTCTCAGCCTTAGTTTCTTATCTGTCAAATAGGGTTAGTCTAGATGACCTAGTCTAAGGTGACACTAAAACTCCCTAAATTATTCTATTTAGCTATAATTTCTCAGACCTTGCTTGGTCTATAATCCCTTGTAGACCAGGAGACTCATGTCACTGTTTCAAGTTCCTCGATGGTCCAGAAGAGAATGTCATCTTCCATATCAGAATACCTTTGTCAGTTTTGGGATTACTTAAGATGGAGTTCATTTTTCCATTCTGGATTCCCTATCTATACGCACACATGCATACATACTCTGAGATTCTGGTTGCTCCATTCAGTGTTCCCACTTAATCCTTTGTTAGTTAACTCTCCAATGTATATCTCCATGCCCCTCAAGGGAAAAACAAGGATATCCGTACTATCCATTACCCATTCCCCCTGTAGGAAAACCAAGGACATTCAAAACAAGTATAACACTGTTCCCCTTGTTTCAAAAAGCCTGAACAATCCAGTGCGATACCCGAGTGACCCCCGCAGTTCTCAAAAGATAACAGTCTCCTTCACACAATGACAACACCACGCAAAGTGCATTTAACTGTTTTTAAAATTGTTTCATGCTTGCTGACTTTGTTTCCTCAGCCAGACTGCGAGCTCCCTGAGAGCATAGGCCTTCCTTGTCTTCTTGGAGATCCTCTATCGAGCCATGTACAGCACCTAAACTCTTAGCAAGTACTCATAAATGATGTGATTAAAGACAGAAGGGTGGATCATCCACTTGTACTTGTACTTTTCCTTTCTGTTGTTAATTTCCAACTTTTTGGGTTCTCTAGGTAACTAGGTACCTGAGGTAGGAACAGACAGGTTTCTGGGCTCTGGGGATTGGGAAGGGAGGTATGAGTGCAGTAGAAAACTGGAACTAGGACTGGAGAGGTATCAGTGCCTGACCCCTATGGCAGGTAATTTATAATAACTGAGGAAACAATCTGAACTATGCAATTTATAAGCTGAATGGGTCAGTGGATTCTTAGGTTCAATGACCCTGAACACAGTGAGAGACAGATTTTTATGTATTAGAAACAATTAATCAAGTAAGACCAATTGAAAGAAAACAGTTAACAGGAAACAAACCAGGATACAAAATTAGGTAATCTGATTTCTAATTGGAGAAAAGATTAGAGGCTTTCCAAGTTGGGAAGAAGAATGAGTTTTAATCAAGTTAGGAGAAATTTAATGGGTTCTAAGACTTTCCTTTCCCAGAATTGGGAGATGCTTAATTGCATCCACCTGCATTTATAAAACAATAAATGACTTATACTATCTAGTTTCTCACAGATGATTTGCAGAAAAACAAGATGGAGGATAATACATGTGGCAACACAAGATGGAGTCTGTGAGATAGAATCTGATTGGTTTTCTCAATTCTCTCACCAAACCAGCTCCATTTTATAACTGACCTTCCCTCTGTCTTGTCACCCCAGACCTTCATATGGCTCCTTGACGAGTGAAGCTCTACTAAATTCCTGGTGGGCACTAACTCAAAGGAAAGATCAAGGGTCTCTTAGGACATCAGGAAAGAGAGCTTGGTCACTCTTGTTTTCCCAAGATGTGGTGACAGCACTGATTTCTTTTCCTGTGTCTTTTCCAGGACAAGCAGCTACGGATCTTCGATCCCAGAACAAAACCCAGTGTCTCTCAGGTATGTTGTGTAAGGATGATGCCAGAGATAGAGAGCTGGAAGGCACTTAAAGGGTCCTAGTACATTCTCATTATATAGGTGAAAAAACAGACCCAGAAAGGTTGTGACTTGGTCATTAAGTGAGCAGAGCAGACTTTCAGACTCAGGTTCTCAGATGTCAGAAGCACAAAACCCTATAATCTCAGTGGAAAGGATTTAAATGGCAGTCTAGTTGAGACCATACCTAAACAGGAACTTGTTCACAAACATCCCCAACAAGTGGTCCTCCAGGCTCTGTGTAAAGAGGGAGAAGCCACCAGCCAGTTCTACTTTTAGGTAGCTCAAATGAGGAGATGTTTTTGTCATATTGAACTTAAATCTGTCTTTTGGCAACTTTTACTCACTGGTCTGGGTACAGAATTAGGAGCAGTGGATACTTTTTCCACTACCATGGCATTGGCCCAGGGGCCTCTATAACTGAGTAGAACTGCTGGGAAGGGCTTAGATGTCACTTCCCAGACACTCTGGGCTGCCACAGGGGCAATGGCTCAGGTGGAGGAGGTGAGATGGTGTCACCCAGACCGTTAGGTGACAGTGGTAGAAACCATTTCTGGGAAACATGTAATAACAAGCCTGATCCCATGTATAAACCTTAACCATGGGTGGGGCACTGCCTCTAGCTTGACTGTCCAAATGGTATCATTAGCAGTTTCCTGTGGCTTGAGAAGCTAATTTAAATGCTTTCTTTCTCTTCACCTTTGTCCCCTTAGCACAGTCTTGGGGATGAGGAGAGCTTGGAGAGGAACAAACAAAAACAAATCTTTTTGTCCCCAGACTTTCTAAATTCTTAACCTTCACCTCTGCCTCTTAGATGATCACAGCTGTAAAGCTAGACGGGCTGTCAGAGGCCATCTCATCCTGTTGCTTTATTTTAGATAAGGAAACCAAGGCCCACAGAACTTAAATCATTTGCCTGAGGTCATGCAGAAGAGGCTGGATTTGAACCCAAGTCAGGCAATCAAGAAACATTTACTAAGCGCTTTATATGTGCCGGGCACTGTGCTAATGCCACAGCCAGGGAGTCAGAGCCCTGTTCTTTTTGCCTCTCTTCTATGCCTGTAGCATGATAGCCCCTCCCCCAAATGGTATCTGTTTTGGAAGTGTTTGTCTGCCAAACTTCCTTTATCTGTCAGGGTGTTGTAGCCCTCCTGGGCACTTATACCTAAGCCAGCTGATAGAAGGTGTTAAAATCCCATAGCATATATTACAGCAGGAGCTTGGGCATGTCAGTAGAGGGAGAACTAGTCACATCTGCCTGGGGCAGCACTGAGGGCTGCACAGACATGGAGGATGACTGCATTGTGGGTGCCATTCAGGGCGGGCCTGGCCCAAGAGAGAGCAGGCCAGCCAGAGAATGGAGGTCTGCTGGGAGAATAGCACAGCTCTTGGGTTCAGTTAGCATTCAGCAAAGTGAGGACTGAGACAGCCCTTGTTGGTCATCGTGCATTTGAGGACTCACTGCAATGTCAGATAGAAAACACTACTTAGGAATCAAAAGACCCCAGATTTGTGACTGGACACATCACCTCTCTGAGATTCAATTTCTTCATCTGCATAGTGGAGAGAGTAAGGTTTGCACTGACCACCTCAATAGGGTTAGCATAAAGAAGGTGATCAAAGTCCTGTCAAAATATGAATAGTGATGAGGAGGAGGAGGAGAAGGGACACATTAAAAGTCTGAAATTTCATTTTGCCTAATTTCCCCATAGGGTCAGTGCTGGCTAGAGCTGCTTTTCTTTTTTTGACCAGCCTCAATTTACCTCCCTCACCCTCCCATTTCAGCCTTTTGTTTTTCTACTGAAGTCTTCCTGACTCCCTGGAGCCAGGCTGTCGAGCCCAGGAGCCCTGGGGGTAGGAGCAGGGTGACTGCCCCCAGAGAGCAGGCTGTGAAATAGTCTGTTGGCAGGCCTGTTTGAGTGGGAGAACAGATGTGTCTGTAGCCCTGGGCCAGCTGAGCCTTCAGAGACATGAGCTGACTTTTCCAGCAGTGATTCCTACACCATCACTTCTCTGCTAAGAGCATTTGGCACCTTAATAATCGTGCCCCAGGCTTATTCAGTCTCAGCTCCGACCTAAAACCCAACTTCTTGACAAATGGTGAGCCTGTAAGGATGCAGATAAAAGCCTTGGTTTACTCAGGAGAGGCCTTTTCCAGTAAATTTAGCACAAGTCGGATATCGTAGAATCTCAGAGTGGGAAGGAGCCTTCAGGCCATCCAAAACAACTATGCCTGACAGGAGCTTCTGCTTGAGTCAGAGAGGTCACCTGGTCCAGAAATGGCAAGCATGTGGCCCCCTCCTGAGGGCAGCCCAAACTATACTCAAAGGTAATTGGGAAATACTTAACAAAATACATGAAACATAGATAGCATTGCATTTTAAAACTAAGTCAATATACAGACTGCAGGGATCCTGACATATGGTTTAGCAGCCTTTGTTTCTATTTGAGTTTGATACTCCTGATCTAGTTCAATCCTCATATCTTACAGATGAAGAAACAGAGACCAGAGGGTAAAAGTGATTTGCCCAAAGTCACACAAGACATGACAGACAGAGTTCAAGCTCAGCTTCTCTAACTACAAATCCCATACTCACAGATAAAAGTGGTTATCCAGCCTTCTACCTAAGGCCTTCACTGAAGGCAGCCTATTTCCTCCCAAGGCAGCCTGTCCCCCTTTTGGCTGGCACTAATTGTTGGGAAATTTTTCCTGACATCAAACCTAAATCTGTCCTTTTGCAACTCCCATCCATTGCTGCTAGTAAGTTCTGCTTCCTGGCTGAGCAGAACAGTTTTAATCTCTCTTGTGTGTGACTGTCTTCCTAATACTTCCATAATGTGCTTCTCAGTCTTTTCTCTTAATATATACTCATAAGAGATGATTTCCAGCCTCCTTCCCATCCTGCCTGAGCTCCAACTTGTCTGTGTTCTTCCTAAAATGTTGTGTCCCGTTCTGAACACACTGCTGAGGATATGGTTAGACCACAACCAGGCAGAGTAGGATTCTCACTGTTACCTTCTTTGTCAGAACAAGGCCCAGTAGTCCATGTAAGATCACATTAGCCTTTTGTTCTACCCTGTCACAGTTCACTTGTAACTCTAACCCTCAGGCCTTTTTCATCTAAATTGTCAAGCCTTATCATATCCCATCTTTGAGTGCGATGTTAAATGCAGATACTGTGGGAGTGGTAATACCTTCACTCAGCATTTATCAAATACATTTGACCATGGAAACTTTTGGACTTGAAATATATTGACATAAGCCATAATAACAACTCACATTTATTTAGTGACCTTAAGGTTTACAAGAGTGCTTTCCATAAGTGGTAATTCCAGGTCTGGGATTTTGACGCATCCTTGGAACAGAGTCCAGGGTTGTGAGACAAGGAAATTTATTGGGGGTGGGGGGTGGAAGGAGAGGAAGCTAGAGAAAGTTATGTTCATGCTGAAGTATTTTAGCATGTATTGAGCATCTTTATACATATTATCTTTTAATATTTTCAGTGGGAAAATATTGCTAGCATTCACAACTATTCATAAAAGTCACATTGTACAAAATGCCAAGGTTCTGCAAATATTGTTGGGGCCACATTAGGCCATCCATTATCAGCAAATACTGTTAAGACTTAAGGGCTGGGGGGCGGAGCCAAGATGGCGCCATAGGAGCAGCAAGGTACGGCAGCTCCCACACAGCCACCTCAAAATACCCATAAACTGTGACTCTAAACAAATTCTAGAGCTCTAAAACACACACAGATATGCTTTCTGCTGAAGGCAGCTCTGCTAGGAGGGACCACCTCAGAGCTGGGAGCCAAAACCAGCCCAGCCTGAAACCGCGGCTTGGCCCTGGGGCGGCCAGATGAGCTGAGCAGCAGCTGGAGCTTCAGGAGAGCAGATCTGTGGCAGCTGTGGCAGTTTCCAGAATTATCAAGTCATAAGAAAAAAGAACTAAGTGAAAGGGCAGTGGAACTCAGCTAATATTGGAGGAGAAAAGCGGGTCTAGCCAAACTGCCTCCAGGGCAAGGAAGGGGCAGAAACAGAGGCCCTGCAGCCACCTCCACGTTGCTGCTTCAGAGCTCCCAGCCTGCAGACTGCAGGGGGGCCAAGCAGTCGTTCAGAGGCCAAGTGCTCTTGCGTTGAGCAGCCTGGATCTGGATCCTGGTCTTGGGTGGTGGTCCTAGGGTGCGTTTTCAGTGAGCCAAAGCTGGTGGGGGCTGCAGCACCCTCCTACAAGCTCCAGCAGCTGGGAAAACCCCAGCGATTTGGGACAGAGCTTTACCCTCTGGAAGCAGAGTTCCACAGAGCTAAAAAATCATTGACTGGCCAACCATGAACAGGCAAAGGAAGCAAAGTAAGAACAGCAACCAAACTCTAAATTCCTTCTTTGGGGAAAAGAAGGATCAAAGCAGGGAACGGGAAGAAGGCAACACAGTCAGAACTCCCAAACCAAAAGCTTCCAAGAAACATGAAGATTTTCTAAAAGCAAGAGATCAGCTCAAGAAGGATTTTGAAAACCAAATGAGAGAAGTGGAGGAAAAATAGGGAAGAGAAATAAGAATGATGCAAGAAAATCATGAAAAGAGAGTCAACAACCTGACTGAAGAAATTAACACCTTAAAAAATAGATTAACTCAAATGGCAAAAGAGGCCCAAAAAGCCAATGAGGAGAAGAATGCCTTAAAAAGTCGACTTTGCCAGATGGAAAAAGAATCTCAAAAGCTTTCTGAAGAGAATAATTCC
>CM053583.1:310115494-310226567 GCA_028627135.1 Pseudochirops cupreus
GGGGGGACACACTGGGATGCTGTTTTGGGGTGGTGGGTAGGGGAAAGATGGGGAGAAAATTTGTAACTCAAAATCTCGTGGAAATGAATGATGTAAACTAAAATAAATAAAAGTTTTAAAAAAAAGAAAAAAAAAGACTTAAGGGCTGGATAGCTGAATGTGCTCTCTTCAGGGTGGCACACAGGGTATGTATGTGCAGGAGTAGGGATCTCCCAAAGATAGATTTTGCTGACTTCACCATTCTGTTTTTCTGACTATTGAGAACTAGGAGCAGATAGAGACTTTAGGAAGTTATGGGACCTGGCAGACACAGGATCTGAGACACCTATTTGTGACAGTGTGGTGGGTAATGGGGAGAGAAGGGATTCTGACCTTAGGAATCACAAGAAGAGGTTGGAGTTGAGGGGGGCATAAGGCTAGTTGATGGGGGAAAACTTTTCAGGAATGAGACAGGCTAGGTATCTAGAAAAGAGAGAAAGTCAGGCTTTTGAAGACTGGCAGGGGGCAGAGGAGGGAGTTTCCTACTGATAGTTCTTGTGGCCTACAAATCTGTCATTAAGAACGAGTTCCTCTGGCTCACCAGAGATGGGGAACGATGTCCTCACATCACATACAGGGAAGTTAAGATGTAAAAATTCCTACCCTTTACTACTTACCCCACCTATACCCAGTACCACCTCCCCACCTCCCCATAAAAAATTAACCTGTAAAAAGCTGATCTGCACACGAGCCCCAGCCCCTCCTGAGCACAGGATCTCTCTCCACAGAGGGAGTTACATGTTGTCTCTCCACTGCAGGCTTGCCTGCCCTTCTTTCAGGGGGGTTTCCTCATCTCCTGAAGGAGCCTCTCCAAAGGCCAACCCCAGGTGTCTTAGAGTGATGGGACACATTAGAGATCAGTAGGGAGATGAAACTGAAGGGGACCTAGGAAACCACCTAGGCCAGCCCTTTTATAGAGCAGGACAGAATGTCCAGGAAGGTTCTGTCTTACCTGAAGGCATACAGAGAGGATAAGCATCAGAGGTGGCATTTCCTGGGATCAGTCAGAGCCTCAGTTTTAGGGTTCTAGAGCTGCCCTGTCCTGACTGAGTTGTGCGCTTCAAACCTCTCTGGGCAGGAGTTTGTTTCTCTAACTCTTCCGGCCTATGGAGAGAATGGTAGGGGCCTCCAAGCTCTAAGATATAATGGTGGGGAAGAAATTAGTGTTGACAGAGCGATTTGAGCTCCTCTCTGAAGTGGAGGGAAAGGGCCTGAGGAATGTGGATTTGGAGGGATTCTGTTCTTCCTCCCTGACCCCTGCCTCACACCTTATTGGGGAATAGGTAAGGGCTGTGCCCAGTGCTGTTTTAATGGGTTCCTCTGTGTGTGTGTGTGTGTGTGTGTGTAAGGAGGGGGAGAGGAATCAAAGGAGACTCTGAACCATAGTAGAGGACTGGAATGCTACTCCTCCCAACCAGCCCTGCCCCCACTTCCGGTCGTGGCATCTGGCCCACACCTGGCTTCCATTAGGGTGCATTGGCCAGCTTCAGTGTTGATGCAGGGGCCTGGTGTGGGGGCGAGAGGCCTCATAGGGAGGGTGTTCTCACGAGAACTTACCGACGCACACTCACTAATGTAGTGGGGGCTTGGAATGACTTTGGGGGGAAATTCAGGGAGTTAGAGGAGAAAGTTGTCTTGGCCTAGAGGCTGACAAATCTCTCTCTTCCCTCTCCCACTAATAAGCCTTTTGGGGAAAGATAAGAGACATTAGTCTCCATCCATTTCTGGGGTGTCTGCCACTGATTGTATTCTGTGTTATACATCTGCTTCTTTCCCTCCTTGGGTTAGAATAATAGAATGTCAGAATAATAGATTGGATCATAGGTCATAGAACATGAATAGAGCTGGGAAGGACCTTAAAACCTCGGAAAGAACCCTTAAGGTTATTTATTTAGTCCCTTTTTCTTTTTGAAGAGGGTGGAAAGGGATGGATTTCTAGGAAATCCTTGGAGAGTTCTTTTTTAGTCTGAAAGAATTACAAGGCCCAAGCAATCTTGGCAGATTTGTAAAAGTTTATTACGCTTTTCAGCGGGCAGGAAAAGGTTAAGGATAGCAAAGTGTAGGAGCTAGGGATACTGATTATATAGTAACAAAACCATAAATCTGGTATCAATTATGCTAACTATGTGTACAAAGGTGGAGTTAGGGAGAAGTTTGGGAGTGATCAAATTTGAATGAGAAGTAACCAGCCTGTTACCCATCAAAATCCTTTTTGATATAAGATGGATGTTGGGAAGCTGGGCTGATTGGGGTTTCAGGATGAGTCTTACACAAAGCAAAGAGGTTAATGGCTAAACCTCACAAACTGATGGACCATCAGTTTTGTCTTACTGATAATCCATTGAAGGATTCATAGTTTGAAGCTGGCCACTAAAACAAAAGGAGGTAAACATTTCTCTAACTAAAGAATGCTTTTAAAAGGATTAGCTATAGAGTCAATGGTTTCAGGGAAAATGCTTTTAGGCTGGAGGCAGGGGAGAGATAGAGTTAATGCTTTATGGCTGGGGAGAAATGTGGCTTTTACAACTTATTTGCACAGGCCGATGTTACAGATTGATATTAAATACATAGGCACCCAAAAACAAGTGAGATTTTGCAGACTGAAGTTAACACAGTCACCCCAAAATATTACAAAGGCACCGCATCATTTTTTTTTAAAGATAAACCAAGTCTCAGAGAGTTTAAATGACTTGCCCAGTCACACATGCTAGGAAGGGATGGCAGTAAACCAGAGACTAAAACCTAGGCCTCTTGACCCTCAGTTCCACATTTTGTTTACTGTATTAGGATGCCTTCCAGGTACCTACTATGTAGTCTAACCTTAGAGCTTAGCTGAGGCTTCTCTAGGGGAAAACTTGTTTTAAAAGAGCACTTCTCAAGAGGTAATCTGGTGTAATGGATCAAGAACTGACCAGAGTCAGGGAGAACTGGGGTCAAGTTCCGCTTCTGCACCTACTGGCTTGGTGTCCCTGGGCAAGTCATCTGACCTCTGGGTGCCCCCTGCCGCTCTCTAAGACGATTAAGTTCGGGCCCAGTTGTGAGAGTTCCTTACACTGATGAAATCACAAATCTGATTAAAACACTTTATCCATCTGAGATGGGCCCACAAGGTTGGGATTGGGCATCAGAATGAGGGCTGCACCTTGGGACCATTGAACTTCAGTTGCAGGCAGAGTGTTCCTGAAAGTGTTCATGTAGTAGTCTTCCCCTAGGAAACTGGGGCTGAGAACTCAGTCCTCATTGGTCCTGGTATAGTATCTGGCGCCTGGAGTGTCTAGGATCCCGATGTTGCCACTGGTTGGGGCTCAACATCCCCTTTCTACCTCTGGCACTTACCCTGGAAACATGAAAAACCTTTTTGTAGATGGCTAGTCCCTCTTTGCTGGGAAGTGAGGGAGGCTGGGGTGGAGGGCACCAAGGCCTTCCCTGTGGCAGATTGAGTTGCCACACGATAAGGCCAGGTGATCTTGTAAGTGATTTTCAGCGCCTTGGGAGAAAAGCCTGACAGTGCATAGAACCCCAGATCAGGAGGCCTCTTAGTCCAGTCCCTTCAGTTTATAGTTGAGGAAACAAGACACCCAGAGAAATTAAGTGTCCTCTCCAATATGACACAGGTAGTCTAAGTGGCAGAGCCGGAATTTGAATCCAGATCCTCTGACCACAAAGCCGGCACAATGGCCACTCCACCACGTTCTTTCCTCACCACTGGTGTTATGACCTTGGCAAAGTCATTTAAATTCTTTGGGCCTCAGTTCCTTTGTCTTGCAAATAGGAATGAAAATAATGACTTCCACTTAAGGTTTACAACTTTAAAGTTTGCCAAGCACTTCACTGTTTCACTTCATTTGAGCCTCCCTAGCTCCTACCTTCCTGCTTCCCAGGTATTATTGTCAAGCCCAATTGAGAAAACAGATTTTGAGAAGGTCAGAAGGCCTCTGGTCATTGATCTCCAAGGATTATTAAGGTGGTGTTACTCCCCAGGACTCCTGGTGGAAAGGGCCTGGAGACAGAAAAAACCCTCCCCTCTGGCTTGATTCTCTTCTGGCTCAGTCACTTTTATAGAAGGATGCCTCATGTTTGCATCATGCTCTTATTAGTATAATAATCAACAATAACTTGCAAAGATTCAGTAGTCAGTCATGTTTGTAAAAGGTACTGTAGCCATGAAAGCCTCATGAGCCTAACAGCAACCCTGTGACCATTGTCACTGTCATTGTGCAGAAAGGGACACAGAAGCAGGGGTCCAGTGACTCATCATGAGTCAGCCTTTTAACCCTAAACGTAGTCACTGCTCTTTTTCTTGCCTTCACCTCCAGACAGGTAGCGCAGGTATGATTGGTCAAACTGAGATTCATTGACTTACCCAGGCCCCTACCGCTGTAAGTGGCAACGTCACTGACTTTAGATCCAAGGCCTCTGGCTCCCAATTCTACTGCTGTGTCTGCAGCTGCTCTCACTGCTTTCTAGAGATGAGGAGAAAGGCATACTCTGAGACCCAGGAGCCATGTCCTGGCTCTGTTTTCCATAATGCTGAATGCCTGCTACCCTCAGGGACTGAGGGAGTTTCCTGGATTCTCTTGGGAGTTTGGGGGTGACCAGAATCTCCAAGAGTCCTGTGCCACACAGTCTTCTTCAAAGTTTCTGTCTCTGAGGAGATGTTGTCTCCCCCTTTTCACCCTTCTGGCCCCCTCTGGAGACTGGCCTTCAATGTTTAGAATCATGGGCTATCAGAATCAGAAGACACCAGAGGACATTTCAGCCATGCCCTTTAGAACTAGAAGGGACCTTATAAGCTATCAAGTCCAACCTACTCCCCCCATTTTTCAGATGAGGAAACTGAGGCACAGAGAAAGTGATTGGCCCAGAGTCACAAGTCTAGTAAGTGGTCAAGTCAGCACTTGAACCCAGATCTCCTGACTCCTTTGTCCAGGGATCTTATTTTTATTATGTCATACCACCTTCCTGGCCTGTGGCTTCGGGCTATGAGTAGTGGGTTTGCATGGCACTTGTTTTCTGCACCAATACCCACCCAGGTCTCCCCCAGACCTCTTTCTAGTGCCTTGTCGTTACCATTTAAGTTCTTCCCTGGGGCTTGGGAGCACTGGGCATATGTACTTCCCTATCTTCCTTTTCCCCAAGCCTCAGATCCCAAGGATGGAGCCCCACGGATCTTACCCACTGAGCAGCTTTTCCTTTGAGCCCTGATTTGCCACACACAGGAAATGTTACTATGGAGACCTAGCGGGGGATTTGACTGATCTATAGATGGAATGCCTGCTATGTGCCCGAGAAAGCTCTAGCTGGGCTCTGGGGGCTGGGAGCCCTGGCTTTCATGCTGACTCCCAAGGGGGCTGGTTGGAGAGCCCCAGGTAGGGCCAGGCTGTCCTTTGCATGATGGTCTGGATGTGTGTGTGTGAAGGAGGGACAAAAGAAGGGCGGTCATGAAGGTATCAGGGTTGGCTTCCTGTTGGTACTCACTAGAAGTGAGAAAACAGCCGCTGCCTGGGTGAAACCAGTCCAGATATTGCTTTTCCTGCCTCCTGGGACATGCCTGGCCTGACCTCAGGGCAATCCTTCTGGACTTCTATGACCTGGGGAGGTGGTGAGGGAGGAGCTTTGATCTGGGGCTGCTGCCTTGCTAAATGAGGGGAAAGGGCAGTTTTCAATGGAGACTTTGCACTGGGGTTGAGAGATTCCCTGGGGGAGTCTGGTGAGCAGGCCAAGCTGTTTACATCTTCTCTGGTGGCTGTTGGCCAGGGTGCCAACTACAGTCTCAGAGCCACAAACCCTGTGCCCTGAGTTCCATCCTTATTTCCTCCAGGGAGTTGGGGGGGGGGAGGGTAAAGTGTTATAAGGGCTTAAATAGATGGGCTCTTCCTCTCTTGGATTTTTTATAAGTCAGGGAGGAGTAATTTCCTTTAAAAAAAACAACTCGGGTTTGGTTTTTTTCCTTTTGGTGGGGAGGCAGTGGGCCTCTCTCCACTCCAGTGATTTAGGAAGGAGGAGAGTATGAATGTATGTGTCAGAAAGCTTGGGAGTGTATGCAAGAGTGAGCAGAACAGGGGATGGTGTGAGTGTGGTCCTGGAGTCGCTTTGGGTGCAGGGGAGGACGACCCCTTTCTTGATTCCTGGTGCCCAGGCCTGACTTCCTAGAGAGGGAACATGATCTGGGGAGAGCACACAAGCTCTGCCACTTACTAGGTTTGTGACTCTGGCCAAATCACTTAAATACTCTGAGCTTCAGGGTCTTCCTCTGTGAAATGGGGATAGTAATACTTGCCCTCCTTGTGTCACAGGGTTGCTAGAAAAGTGCTTGGAAGAAGATAGCAAGGGCCAGGCTTAAACACAGAAGTTCAAATCTGGCGTCCTTTCTACCACACCATGCTGCTCTCCTAAAAGATCAGAACATCAGAAGGGTCTTCAAATCCATTTGGTCTAAACACCTCATTTTGTAGATGAGGAAACTGAGGCGCAGAGAGACTATGTAGCTTGTCCTAGGTCACCCAAGTGGCCCAGTTAAGATTTGAACTCAGGTTCTCTGACTACCACAAAGGGACCTACAACAAAAGGAAGTAAACTCTAATGGTGGGACATTAGGCCTCTTGACAATGCCCCTTCCTTGGTAGCCCTGGTAGGTGGCCACCTGTTCTGCTTATGGGTGAAGCTGACATTTTGTCAGCTTTCCTCTAGTCTCCTTAGTGACCTCCAGGCAGGACTTCTCTGGGGAGAGCTGCTCTGGGGGCTCAGTTCTCAGGCTTCAGCACTAACTTCCTGTGTTGGGTTAAGTCAAGGAGGGAAGGGAATGGTGAGAAAAGACCCTTTTAATGACATCGAGCTGTTTCAGATTGTCCCTCTTGGGGGGGATGAGAGGGGCAGTGTCTCCCACGCTGGGGTCAGGCTTAGTGGGGGTCGGGGGAAGGGGAGAGGACTTGCAGATCATCAACTTCCATGCTTGAAGCAGGCCTGCCTGCCTTCCTTGTTCCCAAGGAGATCGTGGGAAGCACAGAGGAAGCTGGCCACAGTTTGGGGTGAGCTATTTTTGGTAACAGAGTCCACGCTCTCAGGCTCCAGGGGCCCGGGTGACTGGGAAGGATCTGTTCATATTTCCTTCTTCTCCTCTTGTCACCCCTCCTCCCCACCCCCACTGCTCCCCCGCCTCCAGTTCTCCCCTGCCTCAGCATAGCTGCTTTCTAGAGTTGTGTGGGGGAGACAGGGCTATGGTGTGAAATCCTCTCCTCTGTCAGCCTGGTTTTCCTGAAGTCTCCCAACTGGCAGCTCCCTGACCCTAAATGGAGGACTGAAGGAGGGCACTTGTTCTCTGCCTTCTCCAGGGGCACCACACAGCCTGGCATCATGTCCTGTCTCCATGGTTGGCCCTGAACAAAGTTGTCAAATAGACAGAATTTGCCCCTGGCATCCATTCTATTCTCTTTTCAGATCCCTCTGCCTTCTCTTTCTGACCTCCCTCCTTTTCCTGCTCTAGGTACCCCAAGTCCTAATGTTATCTCATCACCAGTGGACCCTGATGCCTTGGGCTTCCTGAAGGCCATTATCACTTTCTCCTTTTTCTATGCTCACACACCTATCCATTCCCTCCCCATCCAAAACTGATCTGTGTCACATTCATAGCATCTGAGAATCTAGACCTGAAAGGACATTGATGAGTGGAAATCACAAGAAGGAAGATTTGGTTCAGTGTGAGGAAGGAAGGATTTCCTAATAATCGATTGCTCCAAAGTAGAATGGCCTGCCTCAGAAGACAGAGTTCCTTGTCACTAGAGAGTGTGATGCAGAGCTGTCATCAGTATTGTAGAGGGGATCTGCCAGTGGGGTAGGGCCTGAACTAGGCCTTCCAATTCTGAAACCATTTGACCAGGAAGGAGTACCACAGCCAACCCCAGCTATGATCCCTGAGTTCTAGTCCTTGACCCGTCACACATTTACTCTATGACTTTGAGCAAATCAGTTCTCCTTGGTGAACCTCCATTTTTTGCTCTGTATAATGAGGTTGGACACGATATGATCTCTGAGGTCCCTTCCACCCCTGAAATATTACAACTATCTGTGACTCAGATTCTACCTTGTTATCATAACTGAGTTACCAATACCCCACATTTCATAAAGGAAATCAAGGGTCAGAGAAGTTAGCTTATATAGCTAGTATGTAACAAAATTCGAACTAGAACCCAGGCCTTCCTGGGGGCACAGGAAAGTGGAGAAGGAACCTTGAAATTTGAGCTTTGAGGCAGAGACAGGTTGGAAAGCTGGCTCTCAGCAGAGGTGGGGTGATGGTGTTGGAATAGACACCTGGTCCCAGATGACATTGCAGCTTTAGTGAGTGGGTTCTTCATACTCAGCAGGGAGAATCTGTGTTGGCCTTTTGGGAGGGGATATTGAACCCTGTGAGAGCATCTGTGTCTCCAGGCTCCCAGGTGACATCATCCTGCAGTGTTTTGGCATCAAACACAGCACCATCAATATGCTGACCCCTGCCTCTAGAAAGCAGATGCCTTCCTGTCTTTGATTCTTTCCTTAGCATTAAGCTGATTTCCTCACTCCTCCAGATCCTTCCCAGTGGCTGATACTTTGAGACAGTCTCTCCTTTCGTTATCTCATTCTTTCCTTTTATCTCAATTTCCATCTCTTTCCAGGGCACTCAGAGCCTTTTATGTTGAGGATGCATGGAGGGTGAGGGAACTAGTAGCATTGGAATTGGGCATGTAGCATGACCCGTAGCTTTATTACATGCTCTCAGCTTGGTGCCAGCCTTCAAACTCAGGGCCTTAATGAGTTCTTCCCATCTTAAAGCTCACAACTGGCAACACATCTGTCACTTAGCTCAAAGCTACTCTTCCTAGAAGAGGCTGGATGACAAAGGGACAATAGGTTCCCCGGAAAGTGGGATTTAGGGTACACTGCTCCATTTAAGAGCAGAAAGGGAATAACAGATGGTATTTTTTCTCCCATCCTCTCTCAACAACACTGTCATTTTCCCCTACCTCCTACTTGCCTTACTCATTGCCTGGCAGTCCTTGTCCTGGCCACAGGCCCAAGGGTCAGGGTCCTTCTACCCTGTTTTCTGTCCTTTTCAAGGACCTTTGCCTGTCTCTCCGCATAACTAGATGAGACTCTGCTAGGTAGGAAGAGGAGGATAGCATTTTTATGCCATAGCACCTGAGTTCCCAGTCTCTCTTTTACAGGGGAAAAGGAAGATCTGGGGAACCACATTCCTTCCTTTGGGTCATGGCCAGATTGGTCTGTGAGTCATTCACCCCATTTGTAGTCAGGAGGCAAAGCATAGGGAGAGAGGGTGGTTTGGAACTGCGCCAAGAAGAATTGGAAGTTATCTTTACATTTTGACTAGAAACTCTAGCTTCTTGCCTCCCACCCATCCCAGGCTTTATCTCTGAGGCCCTTTATTTTTTTAGGCGGGGGTAGGTTAAACAGCTCTAAACTTGAAGTCAGGAAAAATCCTCGGGTTCAGATCCTCACTGTCACCCTAAGGACTAAACAAATGTGGATTGGATTGGATTGACCTTGGACATGTCAAGTCACCTCACTGACTCTTAGTTTCTTCATCTGCAGAATGGGGCTGTGATATTTTTTCATGACATACCGAAAGGGATGTTTTAAGGAATGCACTTTGTAAATCTTAAAGCACCATATAAGTATGGGATGCTGTTATTGTTAGCCTAATGGCTGCCCTTCATTGGGAAGGGTTCTCTGCTCTATTCTTCCCATCCCCAGGTCTCCAGGAAGGGCTGCCCAGTCTTGTGTTTTGGGAAAACAGGCTGGTTTCTCATTTATTCCCAATTGGACCTTCTCTTTCAGAGCGCCCAGGGCCACGAGAACCACAAGGACAGCCGACTGGTCTGGACCAACTCCCGGGAGCATTTGTTGTCTGCTGGATTAAACCAGGTATGGTCTCCTCAGAGGGAGCTCAACCCTGAGGAGCCCAGAGCCCCTTGTTTGGGGAAGGGGGTCTGCAGTCCAAGTCAGGGTAGTGCATATGCACAACCATCTAAGCCTGAATGATTAGCCTTTCTTGATATATGTGATAACCTTATTTGAGAAGGCACCCTAATTACCATAACTTTGTGTGTGTGTGTGTGTGTGTGTTTTGGGGGGAAGAGGGAGGAAAAAATCCCTTTCTCAGTAGCCTGAGGGGGAGTCAGAGATGGGCAGAGCCAGCATGAAATGAGAGGGGTCACCCGTCTGCCCAGGGAATGGGTGGAGCCAGGCGTGCCTTGCCCCAAATGTGCCCATATACGGCTACAGTCACATAGCCAGGTCTCGGAGCCCCTAGGGGACCCAGCTGCTGAAATCAACAAATTCCATTTGGAATAGCTAACCCTGACCCTAGGAACCATGGCCAGCCACTGCTGAGGACAAGGAGTCTGGGGTGATAGTTCATGTCAAGGAGGAGGAGATGCTACTGTGAGGGATTAGTAGGGAAGAAAATGCTCCCTGTCCATTTCATGCTCTCACCCCACCCCCACCTCATGCCCTGCTTCCTTGAAGGACCTTCCTTCCTTTAATCCCTTTGGTGAGGAAGTGAACTGAGTAATTATGAGCACAAACTTCTGTTCCTGGGTGAAGAGAATTTCCTTGACTTTGTTAACCTGAGTGTAAGGGATTTGGAAGGAACCCCTCAGGGCCCTAGGTCAAAAGAGCTGACTCTCTGAACCCCTTAATCTCTTGTTGTAGATGCGAGAGCACGAAGTAAAACTGTGGGACACTCGCTGCTTCTCCAGTGCCCTTACCTCCTTCACCCTCAACACGTCCCCCGGGTAGGAGCTTCCATGTTCCCTACAATATGTGTATAAGTGTGTTCAGGTTGTGTGGTGGGAGCAGGGGACACAAGGAGACATCTTCATGGTAATGCTTGGGGGAGGAGAGTGGGAAAGAAAGCTGGGGGCTCCATCCTAAGTATTTAACAGAAATACCAGTGGTTTCAGGATTCCAGGGAATACCTCAGCTGAGGAGGGAGTCTCATGAAGGGGTATAACTTTTGAAGGTTTTCACTGGGGAATCAATAGAGGGTGACTCAGAACCTGGTTTAGCTGGTGGTGGTGGTGAGTTTGACCTGCTTCCACTCTAGGCTGTGGTGTTGGGTAGCACGGTGTAGACCTGGGCTCAAGTGCTAACTTTGTTCCTTGTCCTACCTATGAAATTTTGAAGACCTTGAGCAAGTCTTTTCACTTTTTTGGTCCTCATTTTCCAATAAAGGGATTGGACTAGATGAACTTTACAGCCCCTTCCAGCTCTAAATCAAACATCCTGGGATGATTGGAAGCTGACTCTCCACCATCCCCCAGGCCTCAGTTTCTCCATCTGGGTCTTTATCGTCAGTGTGTAAATTCTGGCAGCCTTGTGAGGGCTGTGCGTGGCCTTTGCCTTCTAGGAGTGCATGCAAGTGTAATCTCCTAGCAGGGATTGGAGAGCAATTAAGAGCTAAATTACGTGGTCCTAACTTTTTAAAGTTAGCAAGGATCATTGCCAACTGGCAGGATCAGGGGAGGTTTCATAGAAAAGGGAGGTTTGAAGTAGGCATTGAAGAAGGGGCAGGAATTAATGAGACAGAACGGTGAATACAGGCTGGAAGAGCTAAAAAAGACGGCCTGGAGGAGGCGGAGCTTGAGACAAGCTTTGATGCAAGGAGTGGCGTTTGGAGAGGAGGTGGGGACGGAGGGAGGGAGAGTTGGGGAGCCGGTGCGAGCAAAGACAAAGGAGGTAGAAATGAGCCCCATGTTTGTGGTGAGAGGTTGGGACTAATGAGGAGATAAGCCTCCCTAGAGCGAAGTGTGCGGCTAGGGAAGTAGCAGGAAAAATTAAGTTAGAGAGGCAGGCTGGATTCATCTTAAAGAGTTCTTAACTTGAGGTGTTTGGACTTGTTTTTAATATTTTAATAACTGTATTTTAATATAGTTTGTTTCCTTTGTAGTCCTATATATTTTATTTTATGTATTTAAAAATATTACTCAGAAAAGGGGTCTTTAAGCTTTAGCAGACTGCCAAGGGGAGGGGGAGGGACCGTGACACAAAAAAGGTTAAGAATAGGGCCTTGATCTAGAGGGTTAATGCCCAGGGAAGCCAGAAGTGGCATCAGTTACAGCTGGTCAGGGGCAGGGGTGGCACCATATATAAGAACCTGGCAGATCTGGGTATGGAGGCCAAAGCTAAACCATCCCTGATGGGCAGAAGCCCACTCATCTGCAGCCCTTCCTACTTCAACATTTATAGAGTGCAGTTAAGTGTGTGTATGTTTGGGGAGAGGTTGCTTTTATACAGCACCCCATAGGAGAAAGGTAGGACTGGGGTTGCCATCAAAGCTTTCATTGGGATTCAGGAAACCTGGCCTATTGGCCTGTTTCCTTCTGAATTCTGGGAACAAACATCTCCCTTTTCCACATCAACCACTTCTGACAAAACGCGGGAGTCCGTGGATTTTCTCATCAGGTTTCCTGGTACTGGTCCTGATCCTGCTGGGCAGGACCTAAGGACTAAAAATCATAGACTCTTGCTATTGGGAAGGAACCCTGAGGAGTTGGTATGGTAGAGTAGAAACAGCATGAGGTTAAAATCCAGCTTGTATGACGTAGCCAAGTAACAGACCCCGCCCTGGCCCACAGTTTACAAATCAGTAAAATGAGAGGGCTAGACCAGCTAGACTCAGAGGCCCCTTCCAGGCCTAGATTCGGGATTATATGATCATGGAATGGAAGCACTAGAAAGGACCCTCGAATGTAGAGCAGAGATTGTCAGAGCTGGAAACTGAGGCCCAGAGGGAAGTCCTTGGGATCACCCAGCCACTCAGAGGCACCATTACCCCTTGTTTCTGGGGATAAGGAAGGGTGAAGGCAGGCAAGCCATGTGTGCTGGAATAGCCAAAGGGTGAGGCCTAGGCACAGGGCAGAAAACCATACCCTTCAAGAGTTGCTCTGCCAAGGAAACCAAGCTGCTTGTACCAAACTCACAATTCATCCAACACACATTTGCTAAGGACCTGCTGTGTGTAGGGCCCTTGGCCAGGGCCTAGATGAGCCATAAAGTTTAAAGACAACCTGATCCCTGTTCTCATGAAGCTTATGGTCTAGTAGAGAGAAAGGTCACACAAATGATGATAAAACTAAGATACATGGTACAAACAAATCAGTGTAATATACAAATTGAACCAAGTTTCAGTTCCTGAGTAACACACTTTGGATATGAGGGGGTCACTGACTGTGCAGTTAGGTCTCTGTACAGGACAGCAACTAACAAATCTTTGAAATGGATCCAATTTGGTGAGAGTCCTGAGGTGGCCAGATCTGTCCATTCCCTCCTCTGGGTCTGCCTGGGCCTGCCGCTTCTCAGGTACCCCACTTGCTTCCCTCAGGGTCCTGAAGCAGGTCGGTTCAAGTCAGTCAACATTTTTTAATCACCTACTGTGTACAGAGGTCTAAGAATCATAAAATAGCAAAGTCTAAGCCAACTAGTTCATATTTCTTTATATTTACAAAGTCCTTTCCTCCCAATGATTATGAGATAAATGGAACAAACATAATGATAATGTTATTAGGACTATTATTAACATTTTACAAATGAGGAAACTGAGGCTGTTGAGGGAGTGAAGTCATTTCTTCAGGTCGTAGAATTAGTAGAGGGCAGGCCTGGGATTGATATTCCAGTCTTAAAACTAGTTCTCCTACACTGTCTATCCCTTCTCCTCCCCGACAGCTCTCACTTTTTCAGGTTGGGCTGACCAGGCCTAGAAAAATAACCCATTAGGCTCCACCTAGGGATCGAAACATCAATGTTTAAGTCTGTGGTGCCCTGCCCTCCACCCACCGTTTCCTGCCTTCTGGGCTCTGCTCCCAGCACATGTGATACTGAACGTTGTGGTTCTTGTCCCCTCCTACTTCAATTCTGTTTCCCTTCCCCCACTGAGTCACCACTGCCCCAGCAACAACATGGCCTGATCCCCTGGGCCTTTTGAGGGGTTAATGGTTCTAGGACCTACAGTACCACTGGACAGTGCTGATCCCATAATTATAGGGTTTAAGAATAGCCCAGCAGGCTGCCCGAGGCCAGTGAGCTCTGGAATCTCTCAAATCACTCCCAGATGGGCCGCCAGTCATCACACACTGCCCCCACCCCTCTCTCCTTACCACTAGCCTCTTCACCCTTAACAAAGGCAGTCTTTTGGAAATCCAGAGAGTTATTGCAGATAGCAAGCAACCCCCAACAGGGCTCCAGGTCCGTATCTGAGAGATAACATGCCTTCTGCCTCAGGTACCTAAAGCTGTCTTTGAGGTCCAAAATGCCTTTCCTCTTTCCTGGCCCAGCTTAGTCTTGGAAGTGGCCAAGCATTTCCAGCCTCTAATGGATGGTTTGTAATGGCATCAACAGCAGGGCGCCGGTGGTCGGGCAGCTTGGCATTCCTTCCCTCCTTTTCTCTCCCCAGTTTCCTTCCCTTCCCTATTTTTCAGAATATCCTACTTTGTTTTGATAAATCAGTGTGTGCTCTTAGAAGCAGTCATGGGGAGAGGGCCTGGGACTGGGTTAGCTTTGGGGTCCTGAGCTTTCCCTCAGCTCCTCTCTCTCCTGGGGAGTAGACAGTCCTTCCATTGCACCTAGGCAGTTCCCATTTCCTGCCGCTTTTAGCTTCATGCCTAGGGAACACAGCTGGGCCTGGCTTTCTGCCCCCACAACTCTATGCATTCATACAGTGCTTTTCACTTTCCAAGGCATTTTCCATCCACTGTCTACCATATTCTCTTCACAGCAGCCCTGCAATGTAGGCAAAAAGATTGTGAAGCTTCTTGGGCTAGGGAAGGGGTCAGTCATCCTTTTCAACCCAGCCGGCATTTCCTCTGGGGAACCCCACCATCCTGCAGCGAAGTAACGTCTAAGTCATTGATAAAAGCAGGATTAGAATACCAGACTCCACTCTTGGGCTGGCGCTTGTCTGAGGAGAGCCTCAGGCTAAAATCCGGGGCTTTGGCCACTGTTGGGGCCACAGAGCTGAAGTGGGCCTGCTTAAGGATGAAACAGAAGACCCTCCCCAACCTGTCACTGTGTGTCACAGTTCTCCACCGTTAGAGGTCCTGCCGAGAATAGTGATGGCTAGGGAGAGGCAGCCTTGTCTGAAGGAGGAAGCAGGAGCACTGCTATGGAGCTTCCCCAGCTCTGCCACTGGCTGCTTCTTCAGCCTTGAGCAAGTCATTCTCCCTCTTTTGTACAATGGGCCTGTAATCCACACACAGCCTGCTTCACAGAGGTGTTGCTATGGAAACAGTTTCCTCATATTTCAATGGGGGGATACAGCTGCATTGAGCCCCCATAGAGCCACTAGGTTCTGGTATTAACCACACCTAGCTCCCAGATCTTCCCTTAACTTCCAGGCCTCAGAAATGAGATTACCCTTCTTCCCCAATTCTATTTCCTAGAATGGGAAATCGGGGCCCTGAGCAGGGCTAGGAGAGGCTAAGAGGTAGCTGAGAAGACAATGCTATCACTTTCCCTCCTCTGCCCCACAGTGGCCTGGTCCCCTGCTAGAAGGCTAGCTTAGGACACAGTTGTGGTTTCCTAGTGCCCCAGTTTATGGCTTCTCCTCCCCTGTCCCCTTCGATAGCCCCCTTCAGAGTGAAACTCTCCCCATTGGGGCTGTGGAACAGACTTAGGCTGGCAGGGAAAATATTTACTCAGCAGCAATTTTCAGAGGAATCTGGGCTGGTGATTTAACAAAGCTGCCGGCAGGACCACAATGGCCCCTTTGACAGCTTGTCCCAGCAGGCTCCCTCCCCTCAGTGGGGGGAAGGGAGGCCCTTCTCACTCCCCTTTCCCTAATGGAACCTAGCCCTTCAGGAAATCTCCCCCTAAGCTAGGGCTGGGGAGGGGCTTGGCCTCACCCACCCAGCACTGCACCCTCTGTTACACAGCTGATGGATGAGCCACCTGGATGGCTTGTGCCACAGACCCTTTGACTCAGACATCAATCCTGTGAGCATAAGAACCAGCCCCAAGGCCAGAAAGGACTTCAGCCTTCTTTCCTTTGGCCTCCAGCCTGATGGAGTAAAAGAGCTCTAGGTCTGGAGTAAGAAGGTCCGTGTTCACGTCCACATTCTGCCAGTTGCTACTTCTGTGACCTGGCACAGATCATCTCCCTTCTTGGAACATAAGTTTCCTTCTTTGTTAAATGGGAGTAATAACACTGAGACCTCCCTTCTCCTCCTCCCCCTACCCCCGGAAGTGCTGATAAATGTTTAGTAGTTAATTCTCTGGAGAAAAGAAACAAAAAAACAACCATACACACAAGACATTCTTAAGTTCAAACTGCACCATTAAATTTCCTCCATCATTTTCTTAAGTCTTCAACAAAGCAATAAATCAAGCCCTGATTTTGTAGCCTTTCTCATTTCCAAGATATAAATGCCCACATTGAGAATGTCACAATCAGCAGCCAATGGGAGCTATCTCCAGCACATTAGCCTGCCTCTTGATGACTATTTAATGTCTCTGAGCGCCCCAGAGAGCGTGTGGGCCCCTAGAAGAAGCATGAGATCAGAATCCACAGCATCAATGACTTCAGGATCCAGTGAGTCCCATCCCTCTGTGTGGGAAAGTAACAATGTCTCTCAACCTGTTTCCCCATTTTGAAAATGCCAATAATAACAGTGCCTCCCTCACAGAATTGTTGGGAGGATCATGTGAAATTAAGTATGGAAAAAGAATCACATTTTTCAGGTGTTTTGCTGTTTAAAAACCCTTACCTTACAACAACCCTGTGCAGTGAGTAGTATCAGGTATGATTATCCTTAATCTGCAAGTGAGGAAACAGGCTCAGGCACATGGATGTTCACAGACCCATGGTCCTTAAGCGTCCAGGCTAAGATTTGAATTCAGAACTTCTGATTCTAAGCCCAGTAAAGTTCTTTGTAGTAAACTATATACAGCCTCTGACTTCAAACCCTCCCTTTAGCTCACTATCACCTCAGACATTTCTGAATGACTTCTCTGAATGTCTTTGGTGAGGAAGACCATGTTGGTGAGGAGGAGAAATTTTTTGAAGTTTGAGATTCATTCCATTTCTCACCTCAAAAACAAACAAAAAGATACCATGCTAGTCTGCTCAGAAATCTTTGAGTGATTTGAACAACCCAGGATACTTGATGCTCTTTCCACCCTTCCTATCCCAAACTGAACTCATTCTTTCTGGCTCAGTCCCTCTCCAAGCAGACAGCTTTCCTGGAAGACACTCCCATTTCCTGGGCTCTTACAAAATCCTGGGCATAATCCCACTAGGAATTGCTGGACCGCTATGAACACCAGACCCTTGAGTTGTTGAGGGGAATAGAGATAAGGGCCTAACAACCCACTTATAGAAAGGACTTATTTGTCTTATGTCTGTGTCTAAACCCCTGCTCTACCTTTCTTGATTTTCCTGGGCCTAGTACCCAAGGGTCCCCTTTAGACCAGGTTTCTGCTATCAAACCTCCTTTTCTTTTAAAAAAAAAAAATCTTTTTTCACTCCCAATTGAATCTTCCTTTGCCACCAAAAGACTTCTAAGCAAAACCCACACCATGAAGTGGTCTGGATTAATGGCACATGTGCTGTTCCATACTTGGAAGACCTCACCTCACTACTATCATCTATTCTCTGTGCAACCAGGATTTAGTCATTGCAATTAATTCACATTCATCTATGTTTTAATGATGTTTTCATTGACATCATCATTTTATGTGTTTTTCTTTTTTTTTCTCTGCGTGTCATTTTAATGCAAGTCTTCCTATGTTTCTCTGAATTCCTCATATTTGTTGTTTCTGACAGTACAGTAGTTTTGCATTACATTCAAATACTAAAATTTGTTCAGTCAGTCCCAGTCCATGGACACCTCCTTTGTTTCCATTTTTTTTCCTTGATGCCTCACTTTCTTGAGTTGTTGCCCATTTTCTATCTCTAATTGAGTCTAAAAAATCTCTCCATTGGGAGAGATCCTCAGAGTGTCACTGTTTCTATAAGAGGGGTCAGGGGGCTGGGAATTCTAGCAGACAAAATCAAGTCAGAATTCTCCGATAAAGCCCAGGGACTGAGGAGTGGGCAAAGGGCAACCTGATCCAGGTTGATTTATGGGACCCAGAGTTGGGAGTACTTTGTTGGGGAGGTGTGTAGAAAGAGGAGAGAAAAGGAGAGAAATTAGTGAAGAAGCTGGCTTAAGGGTATGAAACTTAGAGTTGGAAGGACCTCAGGGCTCAGGTAGTTTAACTAGAGTCCCCTCTCTAGCATCCCTGATGTGGGGTCACCTACCTTCACCTAAAGACCTCCAGGGCTGGGGCATCCATTACTACTTTTAAACAGTCAATGAACTATGCCAAGAAGCACATTTTCAGGAAGTCTAAAACTAAGATGTGTATCATATTCTTAGAGGGAGAAGGTGGGTGTATAAGCAATAGGAGATAGATACAAAGGTAGTTCTTACTGTTGACACTGGGCTAGGGTCTCCCTATAGGATTTAGCAACTTCTCTATTAAATCATTTACTTAATAGGCCTTTATTAAGTGCCTACTATATGACCACTCACTGGGGACAAAAAGACAAAAATTAAACGCCCCTGCCATTAAAGGGCTTACATTCTTATGGAAGAGACAACATATATATGTATAAGACTATTCAAAATAAACCCAAGGTAATTGGGGGACAGGTCTTTGTGAAAAGGCTTCATGTGATGAAGACTAGAAAGGTAGGCTGGGGCCAAGTTTTTGAAGGGGAAACAGAGGAATTTCAGTTTGATCCTAGAAGCAATTGAGAACTGTTGGCTCCCATTTAGCCGATGAGTAACCAAAGTCAGATCTGAGCTGTGTGGGAAGTGGGTTAGAGTGGGTTAGACCCAAGGCAGGTAAATTGATTAGGAAACTGCTGCAGTGGCCCAGGTGAGAGATGATGAGGGTCTGAACTGGAGTTGTGGGGAATGTTAAGTGGCAGAGGGAAAGGGTATACATGGGAGAGATGATGTGGGGATAGAAACAATCGGACTTAGCCATTGATAGGTAGGGTCAAGGAGAGTAAGGCATCTGTAACATCAGGGTATCAATCCTCAGTGATTGGAAGAATGGTGTTCTCCTCAACAGAAATAGTGAAGTTCAGAATACAGTGGGTTTTAGGGGAAGGGTATTGAGTTCTGTTTTGGAAAAGTTGGGTTTGAGTGGCAGGATATTGGCTGGGAGATACTGGCTCTAGCATTGATAAAAAGGGGCCAACCAAGATGGCCCTAGTTTGGAAAAGGAAGAGTGGGGCTAGAAGTTTGGTTGGAGTGGCCACATACTGGGCTTACTCCTGAGGCAAGATCCGGAGTATGTGGCAAATACTAGGTTAGATTATTATAATAATAACAGAAGTGGGACTTTTTAGCCTGGAATGGTATTGGCCATTAGTGACCAGATGAAGAGATTCAAAGAAAAAGTTTCCTGTTCATAGGATTTGGAATCTGAAGTTACCTTACAGAACATCTAGTCACCCTATTCCCCAGTTCTGCCTCCTGTCCTACTTTACAAAGGAGAAATCTGATGCCTCTAGAGGGAAATTGATTCATCCAAGGTCACACTAATAGGGATTCAAATTCAGGTTAAGACCATGGAGAACTCTTTCTCTCCAGCTCACTTCCTCTTGAAATGACAATTCTGTATTCTCTATAAATGCTGTTTTTATTTTCTTATTTCTCTTTAAGTGTTAGTGATAAATGAAAAAGCTTGTATTAGGTACTTATGATGTGCAGTCACTGTGCTAAAGACCTTTTTAAAATCCAGCTTCTCTCTAGTTAAGAAGATGAGTGAAGGGAGGAAAGGGGGGTTACCCTTGGGCCAATAAATTTGAGAATACTAGAGTACACCACCTAGTGGCAATGGTAGGATAATAAACCCAGAAGGAGCTGTATTATAACAGGTTTGGTGGGGGGTGCCTCTCAATTGAGGTTGAATATGGAGTAGTACCTGAAAGTAGAAAAAAGGAAGTATCCCAAAGTGCTCCTAGTCAGTGTAATTTGAGTCTCCTCTCTTATCTGGGGTTGTATTTTCTTTCAGAAAGACCAGGGGAAAATGAGGCTTGGGGCCAGGAGCACCCTGAAGACACTAGAGAAAAGGTCCTAGTGCTTTTGTCCAAAGTGAAAAAAGTTGATAGAACTGTGACCTATCACTCCAAAGACTGAAAAGAAAATTAAGCACTAATCAAGTCCCAGCCTCTGAGACAGAAATAGGAGCTGCTTATTTTAGGGTACGAGGAAGCATAGTCCTCTAGCCCCACAGAGCTCATAGTGATTTTATAGAAAAGAGATTTATGATACATAGATCCATTGGCACTGAAGCTTGAGCTAGGACTTCCTTTGCTGGGCCTGGTCAGAACCTAGGACAGAGGTTCCCTCAACTTGCAAGCTGTCCTCCCCCTCCACTGGAGAGAAGAGGGCAAGTTAGACCCTTACAGAGTGCCTTTGGCCACAGGCAGTCAGAGTAAGCATTAGTCCATTCCTGGCTTGAAAGAAAGGTCATGCCAGACAGATCAGGAAGCCCTAGGCTGGCTTTGTGGTCTGATGAGATGGGCCCCTGCCCTGTCCACAGCTAGCCGGTGCTTTGGATAGAGCCCTGGGCCTGGAGTCAGGAAGGCCTGAGTTCACATATGGCCTCACATATTAGCTTTGTGACCTCAGGAGCAAAGCAGTTCAGCTCTCAGCTTCCTCAACGGTAAAAATGGGGATCATGATAGCACCCACCTCACAGGGTTGTTGTGAGGATCAAACAAGACTATCTGTGAAGTGCGTAGAAAGGTACCTGGCACAAGCAGGTGTTTATAAATGCTTGTCCCTTTCCCTTCTCAGGTATGTGAGCAGAGCCTTTCTCTTCCACCTCTTTGGGTTAAAGAGCCTGGAAAGTAGAAGCCATCAGTGGCTGCTAGGCCTATCCAGCATAATCATCCATCTCCTCTTTTGATCCTGCTTGAGCTTTAGAATCTGTCCCAGCCTACTTTCCCATCAGTCTCTCAGTCCCTGACCAGGAGAACAGCTTCCTGGGTATATCCCAATCAGATCCCTCTTTCTGACGAGGGGTCTCCCTGAAAGAAGCCAGAGATGGGATGAGAATCCCAGGAGTCCTGTGTGCCTTGGTTCTTTGAACCATGGCACATAAAGCTAAAAGGGGCTTTAATCATCATATAATCCAATCTCCCTATTTTACTGATGAGTAAACTGAGACCCAGAGAGGGAAAGTGATTTTCCTAAAGTTATTCATTTACTAAAATTCATTCCTGAGAAGCCAGGAATTAGCATTGGTCACCCAGGCAGCAAAAAGTCCCCAACCCAATCTCCTCCCATACAACATGGAGCCAACTCCAGGGACTGATGTCTGATTTTATTTCATTTATTTTTATTACAAAAGGCCTTCATGTCATCGTCTGTCTTACAAAAACCAAAGTCCTTGCCTCTGGGTTTGAAAAGTGCTTTCCCAGAAGAAATGGGAAAGAATATGATATAAATATTTTTCCAAAAAAAAAGTTCTTAGTCTTCTTTCCAGTTTCTTTTGTTCCTTTGCTTCCTCGAGGCTGAGGCTGGAGAGTCAGCACCCTTGAGGGGCATCTTCTCTCCATGGATCCTACTCACCTCCCGAAAGGTTTCCTTCATTTTGTGTACTCTTCCCTCCCCCTAAGACCTATCAGGGGGAAAGGAGTTGGCAGGAGCTACCCCTGAGAAGCTCATGCCTGTGTTACCAGCACACAGGGGCCACCCATGGGCTCTCCCCACTCCAAGAGACTTCCAGACATGAGAGGGAGGGAGGGAGTACAGAGGAGGGCAGGGCTGTGTGGCTCCAGGAGATTGCACCTTGCAGGGGGTGGGTGGGGGAGCTGGGATCAAAGAATCTGAAGGGTTGGAAGTGATCTTGAAGATCATCAAGGCCAACCCCCTCATTTTACAGATGAGGAAACTGAGGCCCCGAGAGAGTGACTTTCCTAGAGTCACACAGTTAGTGGCAGAGCCAGGACTAACACCCAGGAGCTACTAACTCCCAGCCCTGGGCCCTTCTCACTACCTACAGCTGCCTGCCACACTGACATTAAAACCTTCATGTTGGGGATAATGAAACAAAACTCTGGGTGGTTCAGCAAGGCTGCCAGAGAAGGTTGTTGGACCCTGGTGGCTCCCTTGACCTGGTCAGGATTCAGAAGTAAGAGGGCTTGGAAACACGGGCCCTGTTGTTATTGCCAGCAGCATAGTGCATGAGTGGTACTTCACACTCAGAGCCCCCTGATGGCACCCCAACGCACTCTGGCAGCTTGGGGCTTGTGGCCTCCAGTGGGGCCTTCACCCCCCCCAGTTCCATAGGCCCTGTCTCTGCACCCAGCTGGCCTCGCCCTTTGTCCTGGGCATTCCTTCGACGTAAGCAGTACATTGCTCCTGCTGCTGCCAGCACCCCGAGGAGCAGGGCCGCCAATGCAGGCACTATCATGAGTGGCAGGTTGCCTTCCTTGGTCTGTGTGACAGGGGCATGGTTGTATCGAACAGATGGGGAAGTGCGGGCTTCCCCGCAGGCCTCCTCACTGTCAGGTCCCCGAGCCCCACCCAGGGGCCCAATACAGATGGAATAGGTAGCATTGGGCCGAAGTTGTGTGACTGTATAATCGGAGAGTGTGGCAGGAAGGCTGAGGGTCACTGGCCTCTTGTCAGGGCCTGAGAGGTTTCGGTAGGTCAGGCGAATACCCTTGAGCTGGGCCTTGTTCTGGGTGTAATTCTTGAGCTTTACCCTCAGGGAGGTCGCACTCACTTGCTCGATACTAAGCTGGGACACTCGAGTTGGCAGTCTAGTGGGGGGTGGCGGTGGCAGGGTGGGCCACTTGTTCTTCACCTCACAGTACAGACCTGAGAAACCCTCAGGGCATAAGCACTCAAGGTGATGCCAGGCATTGAGCCGGCAGGTGCCACTGTTGAGACAGGTGTGTGCAGGGCAGTCCTTCAGCTGGGGGCCAGTGCTGCCAGTTGGGGCTGTGACAGAGAGCAGGCTGGGGCCATGTCCAGTAGACGAGGCCACGGTGGGAGCCTGGGTGCTGGGCTCTGCTGGGGGTAGGCTGGTAAGGGGGAGGGTTGGCCAGGGGGTGGAGGGCCGGGCAGTAGTGGCAGTGGTTGTGGTAGCAGGGCAGCCAAAGTCTGCATAGTCAAGGTGCTGGAGAAGCTTCCCTGCATTCTTGGGGGGGAAGTGACACCTCGTCTCATCAGAGCTCCATATCATCACTCGGCTTTCTCTGGCCCACTGCCCAAACCAGCTCAGCTGGCATACACAGTTGAAAGGATTTCGGGCAGCTGTGACCTCTCGGAGCCGGGGAAATCGGCTGAAGAAGTCCCGAGGGAGGCTCTGCAGGCTCAAGTTGCTGAGGTCCAACACCTGCAGGTTTGTCAGACCTTCTAGGTCATCGGGTAGCAGTTGGATGATGCGAGCATTTCCTGCAAGATTGAGGCGGGTGAGGCCTCGGAGCCCCCGCAGCACAGCAGGGGCCCCTTCCAGCTGGTTCTCAGAGATATCGAGCTCATGCAAGTTCCGCAGATCCAAGAACAGCTCCTCGTCCAGCCGACTCAGCCCCAGCCCAGCCAACTTTAATGATTCTATGTTGCTCATTCCAAAGGTGCCTGCTTCTAAGGCTGGGATATGGTTATGGCTGAGGTCCAGCAGTAGCAGTCGAGGCAGGTGCAGTGGGGGCAGCACCTGAAGCTGATTGTCTTCCAGCTTCAGCTCTAGGAGGCTCTCAAGAGTGTTGAAGGCATCCACCTGGATGTGATGGATGCGGTTGTGGGACAGGTAGAGGCGCTCAAGCAACCGAAGGCCTCGGAAGGTCTCATTGGTGATCTCTTGCAGCTGATTGGAAGAGAGGTCCAAGTTGCTGAGGTTGGCCAATGGCTGAAAGACTCCCCCATGGAGGGTAGTGATCTGGTTCTGTGACAAGTCAAGGAGCTGCAGGGCAGGGAGGCCAACAAAGCTTGCCGAGTCCAGTGTGGTGATACCATTCTCAAAGACATACAGGTCAGCTGTGTCTGGGGGCACATCACGAGGGACTGTAGTGCCCTTCCTGGCAATGCAAAAGACAGTCTGTGGCTGGTTGCACTGGCAGCCTGCTGGGCATGCTTGCGCCTGTGGTCCTTGACAAAGGAGTAGCAGCAGCAGTGGCAGCAGGATCTTCCTTAACCTGGCGGTCATGGTTTGGCCCTGGGGTGGGAGACAGACAGAACAAGAGCTGGTGAGATTATTCCCTTCTTTTAGAGCAAGCTTCACCTCTCCTACTCCATCCCAGACAAGTGGGGATCAATCCTGCCCTTGGAAACGACCACCCTGCAGCCACCATCAGCCATCTGTTCTGGCCAGTCCTCACTTTCTCCTGTCCTCTGACCTAAATCTCTCCTTAACTTAGGCTGGTTCTCTGGGGCTAAAGTCCTGTGGAAGTAGCTGAGAAGGCAAATGGCTCCCAGCATACCTCTCAGAACACCTAGTTTTGACCTCTCTTTGCTTCCAAAACACATACTCATACTCACATTCTGTAAGTTTAAATTTTCAGTCCAAAAAGAGACATTCCACAAACAGACTTCCTTATTTACTTTCATTGCAAAACTCCAGCCGAGAGAGAGAACCTCTTTCTTTCAGGAGAGCCCTTCACAATGTTGGGGTTCTCTGGTCTGAACTGATGCATGGTTACCACTGTAAGTAGCCGACTGAAATTGGGAGATAAGAAGCCTGAGGTGCTAGTCAGGAAAAAATCTGAAAACCAGCAGCTGCCTGTCCAATTTATTTCTTTCCTCTGCTCTCCTCCTTACCCAAGAGCATGAGGAAAGACCGCAGCTTGGAAGACTTCACATGGAAACTATTGGGATTGGTGTTTTTCCACTTGTTAAGTCAGCAACCTGCCTGGGATGGAAGCTATTGAAGCCACCAGTATGTGACTGCCAGGCCTCTCACCTAGAAGCCAGGCTAGTTTATAGGGTGGTGTGGTTGGGAGATGGAGAGCTGATTTCTTTTCCCCCTTCCTATACTTTATATCCAAGTTTTTCCATACTTGGGGGTGGCCACATTGCTATTCAAGGAATGATGACAGGAAGAGAGCCCTAGCCAGAGGAGACTAACTTTCCAAATGTCCCTTCTGTTCCCGCCTTTCCTCCACCCCACCAAGTCTTCCATTTCATTTCTGAGGTTCTGAGTGTAGAATTAGAAGCAGATGTGGTGTAGAATCTCCTGGGAAAGACCCCGTCCTTCTTGTTGGCTCTGGGTCTCTGGCTCTAGGAGACACCAATATCATGGGACCACCTGAACACCTTTTGGCCTCTCCTATGTATCCCTCACAAACTCCTGGCTGTCTCCCTCTGTTTTCTCACATTCAGAATAGGGTGCTTTATATAAGAGCTCCCCTGTGGTTAGAATTTTATCCCTCAGATTACACTGCATTTTATTTATCTGCATATCTGTAGTAATCCCACAGTAGACCATAAGGTTCTTGAAGGCAGGAACTGTTCCATTTTTGCCCTTGTACACAGTAAGCATTAACGCCTGTTAAGCCAAGGGCCAGCAATTCGGGATCATACCCTGAGTTCTAGCCCTCCCTCCCTGACCCAGCACAGGTCACATCTCTTCTGCAGCCTAACGCAGTATCTCACTGAGAAATGCCAGAAGTAGGTGGTCCGTCTTATGTGCCCTTCTCCTACAGCTCCAGCACTGTGGGATTCACAGAGTCAAGCTAGGGGCCAAATATTCCCTTTTCTCTGACCCTCTTGGGAACCAGGACCTATAAGAACACCTGAGTTGTGGCCCCCTAAGCAGCCCGAACAGAGAATGTATCTTTAGGAGAGGCCCAAGATCAACAGCCACACTTTTTTGCTCTCCTCCTTCCAAAATAGTTACATAAATGTGAGGGCTGAGGCTGGTGGTGTGTATGCCAAGGACCTTGGGGGTGTAGGAGAGAGTAGATTGAGCACTTTGCAAATGGGAAGTCCTTGCCTCCACTGGCTGGGTAGCTCACTCCTATTCTGAGCTCTGAACACTCCCCTTTCTTCTTAGATCACAGACAAGAGCCCTTTGTACCAAAGACTTCCCTGACCAGAGATGGAAGGTCTGGAAGGTCCATATTAGGTGAAACAGCCCCAGATTTTGACTATCTGTTCTGGGTCCTGAACAGATGTTCAGAATAACACAGGAGACTGCATGGAGTGGGGGGACAGATGGTAAGTGGGGAGCTGGGGCACACTGGTAGAGCCGTGACTATGAGGTTTAGGAACCAGGCAGCATCTTGATCTTAGCTTCTTTTGGACATATAGCTTGTCTTGGCCTCTCTGAAATGTGGCCAGTTTACCCATACCTGTGCTTGGACAGGTCAGATTTCCTGAGTCTGTGAAAAGAAAATAACTTGTTAGATCTTCTACTCCTTTGTCCCAGGTTACTCCAAATCAAAGGGACAATTGCATGGATGCTTTTGTCGTCCATTAGCCCCTTTCTGCCATTGCCCATCTCTGTGCTATCTTGACTCCTCTGTGGATCTCGCTCCACATGCTTCTCTGCTCCTAAAATGTGGTACTTTAAGAGAAGACTAACTAGGTGGCTAGGACTGTACGGTCCAGCCTCCAGCTGTGATTCTGTGACCGAGGACACGGCCTTAAATCCCATGACTTCTAAGTCTTGTCTGTAAAGTGTTCCCCACAGAGCTTCACCCTGTGAGCTCCATCACAAGGCTAGAGTCAAGAGTGGCCTTCCCTGCCAAGGTGCCATCCAGTGTCCCCTTACCATCACAGCCTCTTTCCAGGTTGATGGGGGCTTTGAGGAGAGAGCAGAATGGACTTGAAATAATTAACAGGTTTGATCTACTATAGGGGAGAAAGAGACAACTCAGATAAGACTGCACCATCTCTTCCCTCATTTCTATCCTGTGTCAACAGATGTCAGAGAGACTGGCCCCCACTCTGTAGCCTCTGTTCTGCCCTTTGAGTGACCTGTGAAGTAGTTTGGTCTTCCTGTCCATACCAGCAAGGGGTAGTCCCTGGAGCTAACCTGTCTGCCTCCAGTACTCAGGCCCAGGCTTGGGGCAAAAGCAAGCCATCCTTAATCCAGAGCTGAACAGCGGCCTTCCTGGAGGAACCTACCACTTGGGAACTCTGGCACAGCTTTCCCTCCTGGCCCTCCTCCCACTTCAGGCCCTTGCCTTTGGCACCATTGTAGCCCAGGCATGCAACTGGTCACTTTACCCACTGGGGGGCTTTTGTTGCTTCCCCCCACCCCATCCTCTCAACCTTGCCTGCAAGTCTTTACTCACCTAAAGCAAATGCCCTGAGTATATGCAGTGTTGAGCAGAAGCAGTCCACTAGCCTGAAAATCAAAAGACCTGAGCTGTAGTCTAGGTTCAGCTGTGGTGCATCTCAGAAAAGTCACTTCCCTTTGGATCAACTCATCTATAAACAGGATTACATAATTTTTAAAGCCATTTCTAAATCTAATATTCTGTGACTGGATGCCATGTGCCTCAAGGGCTGGGGTATACTCAATTCTGGCTTCTTACCCTGTTTCTGTCTCCTGGCAGCTAGTTGGGTCTGATGATCTACCCTGTTCACCCCCCCCCCCCATCTCTTCTTTCTCTCCCCCTTCTTGGACTTGTCTCTAGTCCCTTACTCCTCCCCTTGCCCCCAGTTCCTTCCACTGAGTCAGAAGATGACTGGGTGTGGCCTGGGCTCCAGATGTCAGCCATCCAGGCCCCCCCACCCTAGACTGCCTATCTCCTGCCCCTCTCAGATCCCTGGGTTGGAGCTCCATGTATCTTAACAGCTTCACAACCAGAGCTTAGGAAGGAAACAACCATTCTGTGGATCTCGTCAAACACTGTCTTCTTTAATGCCCAGGTCTTAACTCTCGATCTGCTCTTAGTGGCCCACACCTGGCCTGCAGAGGTAGAGGGTAGGGGTAGGAAGTGCCTTTGTCTGGAGTAAGTTAGGGCCTCTCAACAGGAAAACCCAGGAGTTGATGATTTAGTTCAGTTCATCTGTCTTTTAGCCCCTTTAATAAGCAAAATAATTGAACGGGGAGCTGGGGATTTGTTCAGAGTGGGCATCTGGCTGACAGGTAATAAGCTCTGGAATGTGGGGCTGGAGGTAGTGGGGAGGGGAGGTGGGAGGAGGGCAGGGGGCTGAGCCAAGGAATATCCTGAGCAGAATGGAGAAACTGAAGTCAGTCCTTTCACAAGAGGCTGCTTTTCTCTTCTTCGGTTGGAACTCCCCCCTCAGCCCCAAAGGGCATTAGTAGTAACTGATACTTATTAAATGTTTTAATGGTGTACAATGTATTGTCCATACATTATCTCATTTTGTCTTCATAAACCTCTAAAATAGATGAGGCAAGTATTACCCTCCCCATTTTCTAGATGAAGAATCAGACTCAGAAAGTTTTGGTAACATAATCAAGGTTATACAGCTGCTAAGCATCAGAATCAGAAATTCGAACCCTAGTCTTAATTCCAAAGCCACTCTACCAGAGTTCTAGAGTGGGATGAAAGGAGGAAGCTAGCTAGCCTTGGGGTTTTGAAAAATGATTACAAGGTTGGAGTGTGCAAGATTGTAGTTGAAAGCCATGTGAAACCCTGCCTGGCCCTAGCTGCAAAGGAGGAGCGGCACAGTCAGCAGTCAGCTCAATTCCCGTGCTGGGTCCCCCAGGGCCCACCTTAGGAGGAGCAGCTGGGGTTAATTCCCTGCCTCTGCAGTCCCCACCCAGAAACTCCCGTTATTGCCTACCTGCTGCTAACTAATTAGAATTGACAGTTATATAGGTCTTTACAGAATAAAGGGTTCTTTACATGCAAAATTCATTTGATACTTGAAACAGGGGGAAATTCTTTTTCCCATTTTATGGATAAAGGAACTGAGATTCCAGCTGCATTGGTTAAAATTGACACAGCCAGGAATTGATAGAATTAGGGCTTGCACTTGAGTCGCCAGCATCTTTGCAAAATACCAAAATGCCTCACTAAGACATTAACTCTTCTACCTCACACTGAAAAACAAACAAATGCATCACTGCCAAGTCTGCCAGGCTCTTTCCTTGGTCCTCCTGACATTTGTGAGAGCTTCTTCTCACTGATGGAAAGCAGGTAATAGAGAGGGGAACAGAAAAAAGTATGAAGGCCTTGGGAGGCGTGGGTTCAGATCTTACCTCTGACACCATGTTTACTTGGTCAGAGCTAATTCAGGACTCACCAGACCAGTCTTTTCTCTCACATGGCAATAATAATCCCTGCCTTGGTTTCTATATGGGAGTATCCCACAGATCAGTTGAGAGGTGATCTTGCAGTTTTGATGTGGACTTTTAAAAGTGTTGTATAGCTATGTGGTGTTACTGACCTTTGTGTGAGTCTGGTGTACGGTATTCTGTGTGTGCACACTTAGGCTATAAGCAGTCTGTTTGCCTCTGGCTGGGTTCATAACTGCTCAGACAGAACCTAGGAGTCTAGCGCTTTGATATCAGATACTCTAACCTGGGGCCAGTTTAGGGGGAGTTGGGGGGAATGACAGACTCTGGCTCTCTCCTAGAAAGAGGGGGAGGGGATGGGAAAGGCAGAGGCTTTGGAGATGGTTGCTGTGGGGACCCAAGCAAGTCCTGATTTAGCCTGATTTTTACCTATTCTCTCCTCCCCATCCCCCCAGCCCTGCTTCAAAGAGCTGGGTTTGTCTTCCAGTAAAAATCAAGCTCCCACAAACCCAGCCTAGATCTGAAATCCAGAAGGAGCCAGGGTGCTGAGTTCTAAGGGGACCAGAGAGCGGTAAAATAGGTTGAATGCTCACAGCACCATGGTCCTAGGCTCAGAATTGGGGGTGGTGCTGCACCCTTCCCCCCTCCAGAATCTCCACATGTACCTGGGCCTCCAAACCCCAAGACACATAGCTCAGGGGTGTCAAGAGCTCCATTCTGCTCAGTTTTACAGGGCTGTCTGGAGCTAGCTGGGTCAGGGGATATGGCCCAAGGCATCAGTTGCTCTGAATGGACCCTCATGCTGGGTGGATTCCCCTCTCCAGCATGAGGTGGAGTTCGGGTGAGAGAGGAGGCCCTCCAGGAGATGATTCAAGATGGGGGGACTGATGAGGGGGTGGAATGGGGGCTGAGCTGTCCTTTGGACAGGCCATTCCAACCCATGACCTCAGGACCCATGGGAGGGAATGAATAACACCAAGGAAATGCCTCATCTCTTTTCTTGGGAACCTTCAGTACACCCCAAACCCAGTGTGTACACACTGACCCCTGTACTACACCAGAGACTCTGGCACCCACATCCCTGTCCTCTCACTCACCCCACACACACATAGTAGAGCCACCCTTTGCCTCACACACACCTCCTCCCTTAACCACACACCCCAGTACTAGCAACATCAATCCCTGTAATTCACACTCTTCCTGTTTTGCATACACCCTGTCCTTCCTCAGTTTACACACACACACACACACACACACACACACACACACACACACACACACACACACACACCCTTTGTACTACATACACAGAGACCCCCTCTGCTGTAGCCCCTTCTTCCCCTGCCTCTTCTCCTTCACAGGGGGTCAAGGAAGATAGAGAACATGGCTTAAGGAAAGAAAAAGCTGGGACCAGGGATGTAGGAATTAGGATGGCCAATTGTGTTCACCCCCAGAATTCTGCTCCAAGAAAACCTGATTCCTTCTAGAGAAATAAGCCTATCTGAGAGGCTAGGCAAGGCTATCTGATAAAGTATCTCACAGCCTCTCCTCTCCCAAGACCTTCAATTGACCAGTTTCCACCCCATCCCCTATTTCTGTGGACTGGCTCACAGCAGTGATTACTTGCCCTGTTCAGCTTGGCTGGTCCAAATACCCTAGGCCAAGATTGGCAGGGGGCTTTGTCCCCATTGAACCTCTAGACCCTTCCCTCTCCACCTCAGGGCCCAGGTAGGGAGCCAGGACACCCGGACACAAGTTTTGCTGATGTGTCTCCATCCTAGGCTGAGGCAGTACCACACCTATTTCCAGCCCCATGATGGGTCACCTCTATCCAGTGTAGGTAGGAATGAGAAGATAGAGAGGACTGGGGTCCTGGATGCTGTTTCTGATGACCTAGGGCTGGCCTCAAAAGCTACAATGTCCCAAGGTCTCCAAGAGCCTGGCTTACAATTAAACTCATGAGTTGCTGGGCTTTCTCTCTTTGACCCCAAGGCCAAGGGAAAACGCAGAGGGCTTTGACTCTCTCCAAAGCAGCTGCTTGTACCCCACCTAGACTGATGTCCACACTTGTGAGTACCATCCTTTGGGATTTCCAAAACTGCCTGAAGGCTGGAACTGTAGCTTCTGTGGAGGTCCATAGGCAGACTGAACTAGTCATGCAGTCATCCTGCTGCCAGATACCATGCTCCTCAATCTCAGAGGGGACTCTGACCTCTCCTAAGGAACAGGCTAAGTAGTCAGGGGAGAAATACCAATGGTCTGTATCGTCACCACCACCCCGCCTTCAGTTTGCCCTGCCACATAGGGCAGAGGCACCAGCCTTACCCAGAAGTACATACCAAAGAGTTTAGTGACTTGACAGCCACCAAACCTGTCGGCCCAGGTGACTAAGGCTAATCACTATCCCCAGGAGGGCACCTGAGCGCAGGATGCCCTAGGCTGGCTGACAGCCTGAATCCTGGCATCTTGATCCCTCTGTTTGGGGAGGTGACTGCAGGTGTCCCTTATAGATTCTACAGGGTCTAGGCAAGCTCTGTTATCCACACAGATGGGCTGGGAGATGGGAGAAGGCTGAAGTGAAGAGGCTACAAAGCAACAGATAATTCAGATGACCTTTTTAATGGGTTTTG
Organism: Pseudochirops cupreus; assembly: GCA_028627135.1. Taxonomy (NCBI): domain Eukaryota; kingdom Metazoa; phylum Chordata; class Mammalia; order Diprotodontia; family Pseudocheiridae; genus Pseudochirops; species Pseudochirops cupreus. The sequence continues at coordinate 310,147,378 of CM053583.1, forward strand.
GAATGCCCTGTCCAAGGCTGACCTTGTTCTTGACAGAAGAATTGACATTCCATATTGTCCCCAGCTTTTCCTGTGTGCCCTCCCCCTTAATCAACTAGAGTGAGAGGTGGTGGGGAGTCACTGACATTCCCCAGCCCCAACCCAGTGGTTAAGCACCTTTTGGGAGGGCGAGGCTGGGGGTGCGTCTGCTCCCCCTCCAGCCTAGCCAGTCCAAGACCTGCAATTAACCCTGAGTTGGCACCACAACAGACCTGACTCATGAAGGGTGGACATGCTCTCTAGCCAGAAGGTGGTTGAAAAAAGACATCTCTCTCTGAATCTTAGGTCAAAAGCAGCTCTGGGATTTGGTGGGTGGAGGAGCATAAATTGTGGGTATGCTGGGCCCCAGACAACTGCTACTCCCCTGTGGGCAGGTCTCTAGTCTCACAATTATCCATCAGAGAGTCTGTCTGGGGTTTGGGATTCTTTTGGTCCTTCAGGTGGTTAAGTCATATTGCTTCCCTTCCTCCTAACCACCACATATTCACACTGTAGTCTCCCTGGCCTTACAGCTCATCTCATGTCTTAAGAGCAGGGAGACATAAAGGAAGCCACCAAGGCCACAAAGGGAAACTACCCCAGATCACTGCCATAGAACCAGCCCTTCCTCTGAATTGAGTCTCTCCTTTCTGACCCCCAGCTCTAGCAAAAGCCCCTCCTTTTTTTCAAGCAGCAAACATGTCCCATTCTGCTCTGATATCAGAGCAGAATTTATTTACAGAGGAGGAGGAGGAGGTCAGTAGCTGCCCCACTATCCATCTATCCCCTCTCTCCTCAGGAACCAGGAGGAAACTTCTATTTAATTAAATCTCTAGGGCAGCCTCAAAGGAATGCTTCTGGCTTATTGCATTCCCTTGGGAAAGGTCTGCCAGGAGGTCCCCACCACCACCTGGGCCAGCACCCAATGTTGACTCTTGATTCTCTCCAGCCCCCTCTCCAGAGTTCCCCTTCTCAGACTGGGGTTCCTGCAGCCAGAGGAGCTGCCACAGGCCCTCTTGCCCACCCCAGGTGCCTAGAATGAGGAAAACTCCCTGGCCTGCTTAGAGGAAAAGCAATCCGGCTGTCTCAGGAATGTGGAAGCTGATAAAAAAGGAGGACTGAGCTTTGGAGCTCCTCCCTCTGCCTTTCCCTTAAGCCTCCCCCAATATACACTCCCCCCTACAGATGCACTCTTGAACAGTCACGTGCACCCCAGACACAGGCCCACGCGCCAAAGCACACCCACTAGGCTACGCTCCCTCCTCCAGACACACGCACACAAACACAGCCGCCCCCTTTCTGCAGAAACTCATTCGAATTCCTATGTGATGAGGGGAACGGGTTTTCTTGGCAGCACCACCCCTCTGCCTCCCCAACCCTTAGAGGCAGGAGCTATGCTCCCAGGGTGCAGGGTGAGGGCTTTCTGAGGGCAGCCCAGCAAAGCTTGCGGGGGTGCATGGATGGCACACTTACAAGGGGGACCCCAGGTAGAGGCTAGTCCAAGAACTGACTGGTCAGAGAATGACTAAGGGAATAAAACTACCTTTTCTTCCCATTCTCCAGGCAAGTCTCAGTGCCCAGGAAAGATGTGATAGAGAACCTCTCTTCCTTGGCATCCTCATGGCTCTCTTCTCTTCACAGCATGGGGGTACTATTTCCCTCCTGGCTCCTGGAAGCTTGTCTCCCCTTGGCTGTTGGGCGCAAGGAAAGGAGCACGACCTTCCCCAGGGCCTCACACTTTTCCTTATCACTACCTTCTCACCCATTCCTCTTAAAAAGCAAAAATCTCTCCCTAGAGTAAAATGATCTCAAGGCACTTTAGATCTCTGTTCCTTACCATTCCTGGGGCCAGGTAAATTTCTCTAAGAAGCCTAATTGGACATAGCCACGAACCTAGAGATGGGAGAGTGAAGAAGAACTGTAGTCATATGGTGGTCATAATTAGGCAGTTGCATGTTACCTATAATAACAAGACTGATCTTGATTTATCATAAAGAGAACCAGTGTTTAAGGCTATTTAAAAAAATAGAATGGGCTCTCTTGTAAAGTAGTGAGTTCCCCATCACTAGAGGTCTTCAAGCAAAGGCTGGATGACCACTTGTCGAGGATATTGTAGAGGGCTCTCTTCCTAAGATATGGGTTGGACTAGATGGCCTCTCGAAGTCCCTCCAACTCTGAGATTCTGGGGGTGCTTCTCTTGCTCTCAGCATTGCATTCTGAGAGTCCAGAGACATCTCAAAGGCCCTTTACTCCAACCCCTCCCCCTGCCTTTTACAAATGAGAACACTGAGGTCCAGGGAAGTTAAGGGATTTATCCATTGCCATACAGTGGCAGAGCTGGGATTCAGACCCATGTCATTTGATTCTAGATCCAGAGCTCTTTCCACTGCCCCACACTGCCTCCCTTTGATGGAGCTCAAGAGCCAGGCTCTCTGGCAAGAAGGAAGTGCCATCTCTTAGTGAGGATGGAGCCTGGACAGTGCTCCCAGGTGGCTCGCTGCCTCTGCCTGGTACTCTGATACCAGACTTGTCTTTCTGAACCCCAAGGCTCAGCACAGCCTCGCAGCCCCAAGCCCTCTGTGTGCTTGCTCCCCAGGTTAGGAATTTGGCTTCACAGATCTGCAGGGGTTGCTACCTCCTGCCGCCTTCACACTTTACTGAAATGGCCCTTTGCACCTCAGTTTCTTCATCTGTAAAATGAGGGAGTTAAATTAGATGACCTCTGAGGTTTCTTCCAGTAATAAATTCATCCATTCTGTACCTCCTCCTTCAGGGGCCACATGGCAGATATTCTAGAACCTTTCTTCCCTGCCTGCACACTTCTAGCTCTGACTTACTCTCCAGGTAAAGGTTTCCTCTCTGCCACCACTGCTTCCATTCCAAGCCCCACAAGCTTTTATGCTAGGGTATACTCAGGTGATGGACCAAGAGCAGCAGGCACCTCCAAATTACCCTGTCTGGCCAGTGCTTCAGCTTCTCCAGCCCCATACATTCCAGGCCCCCATGCTCACAGCCTGGCACGTACACACACCCACATCCCTCTTTGCCTCCCTCCCTCCCAGGCCCTCCAAGCCAGATAATACTGTGGAGGGAGTCCAGCCGGGCTGCTTATTAACAGAACCCTCTTCCTGCCTCTGACACTCTGTTTACAGAATCTCCAGGGTCTAACTCGACAAAGGCAGAAGAAAATAAACAAGGCAGGAGAATGGGGGCTGCCTCCCTGTCCCTGGCCAACCAGTACCTCTGCTACTATCCCTTCTTCTCCCCTCCCCCACCCAACCCTACTGGACCCTGCAAACATCTCATCTCTTAGCACAGCATTCAGCCCCCACCCCACCTCCTTTAAACAGAGCTCCAGAGCCCTAGGGGACAATACAGGCCACTTATTACCTCTTGCCTTTTGTAATGGTGCTCCTCCAACAGGCACTGAGTACTCAGGGAAGAGCATTTCTTGTGTCTGTATTCTCACAAGGACTTCCTCCTCACCCTTATCCCCAGCACACTTGTATAAGCTGTTCTGTTTGGCCACCCACCCCTGAAGGAGCCAGCACCTCAGAGAACAGAGAATGTTAAAGTGAGAAAAACACCTAAAAGATCATAGAGCCTTACCCTCCCCCCAACAATTTTTACAGAAGAGAAAATTGAGTTTCCTAAGGGTGGAGTGACTCACCTAAGGTCACCAAGCTAAACTGAAAACTAGAACCCTGGAATCACAAATTTTAGTACAGTGCTGCCTTCGAGACACCATACAGTCTTTCAGCATCAGGGCAGGTAGAGAGCTTTGTTCTTCATTGCCCCAATTCTGGACACCAAGAAAGGCAACAGGAATGTTAATGCCTCATCCTGTTGGAACTGCTGGACGGAGAGAAACCATAGAACCCAGAAACCCTAGTGCTGTAGAGAGTTGAGTGACTCCCAGAATTGTAACCATTAATAATTAGGGAGAAAGATATATAGTTCCTGGTTTGGGAATGCTGCTACTTCCCCTTTGGAGCTGTTGGGGCCATTCAGCAGTGGCCGAGGCAGTTGGATCTTATCAGGGTTTCAGTGGTGGCTCTGATGGAGACAAGTGATAAAGAGATTGTGCACTGGATCATTAAGTTTGAAACTTGGAATTATTACACTTCTCAGAGACCCCTGGGGCTCTTCCTTTGCAGAAATGGAAGGGTTGGGGTGGAACACAGTTCCTCAGCGTCCCTGTTTTCTGACCACTCCCCAGTACCAATACAGATTTACAAGCTCTAAGGCCATTCAGTGGGCCCCATGGGAGGAGACAGAGCTGCCAAAAGGAGTGCCTTAGCTAAGGCTAAGGCCAAGGCCATCGCCAGACCAAGCCCCACACTGCTGAGATGGGGACTGGGGGCTGAGGATGAGACATTTGTCCAGAGACTCTCTGGACATCAGTCAGACCTGGAGAGCTGAATTATAAAAGGCACTGCCCTCAGTTCATCTACATTTACAGCAGTTGGTCTGGCCCAGACTCCCAAGAGGAGTACCCTCCACCCCCACCACATTTATAGGGAACCTAGACAGGGGGAGTAAAGGGAGACAGACACTTCTTGGCCATCTCAGTAGGTTTTAATTCATAAAACTGGTGGAAGCCTACAGGAACAGTTGTTGGGAGGGAGCAGGGTGGTGGTGTTTATTTTGTCTGCCTATGTGTGTGCAGTATAGACGCAGTACACAACAGCGTTGGGACAGACAGGAGCTCAGGAGTGGTGCGTCGGTCAGTGACCTGTGAGGAGCTATTAAGTTTCTAAAGCAGTGAGGAAGTCTAGAAGGAAAGGCTTTTATGATGATTGAGTCTAGGGAGAGAGAGAGTGTATTCTCGACGTCCAGGTGTGTGTAAAAATACAGTTTTGCATAACGCCTCTAAGTTTGTTGCAAGAGATCTTGGGGTGTCCAGGTGTGTGTGGTGTTGGTGTGTGTGTGGTGTGTGTGTGGGGGGGGGGGTGTTCGCGCGCGCCTGGGTAATTTTTCCTGTTTCTGGATAAATCTCCAGTTTCTTGGAGTCTGCCCAGTCCGCGGGCTGTGTCAGCAAGATTTCCCGTTCCCCTCCCCTCCCCGGCCGTCCCAGGCTGACTCCGAAAACGGGCAGGAGAAGAGCCCGATGTGGAACACCCCGGGCAGCCCCCGGCCCCTCTGCGGGGCTCGCACTCACCGGCGCAGGCGGCCAAAGGCAGGATCGGGGGGCTCTTCTGGCTGCCGCCACTTCGGGGCTCAGGCCGGAGGAGAGGCGGAGGATCGCGGGCGGGCGGCGCGTCAGTCCATCCCCGCCACGGGCCAGGGAGCGGGGCTCCGGAGCTGAGAAGCTGGGGCTCCGGAGCCGTCTCTTCCGTCTCCCCGCCCCCTGACTCGGGCTCTGTGGGCGCTGGAAGGGGCTGATTGAGGCCTTAAGAATGGAGAGGGTGGAGCCGCGGCTCTGGACAGGCTCCCCATTGGCGGAGGGGAAGGAGGGAGGTGGGGAGGGAAGAAGTGCCCTTTTCATCGGTGTGGACTGACGGCCGATCGCGGTACCTGGGGGTAGAGGGAGGGCGCAGGCAGACCTGACTGCCTCTCCTCCTTCCTCCCGGGTTTCTGCAGTGCAGGCCTGCCTGCCCGGGGCTCTTTGGGCCAGTGGGAAACAGCATCTTTCTTTGCACTGTTTGGGTCAGGGAGAACTAGGGGAGGGGAGGCACGATTCTAATGGTAGTGGTCGCCTGCATTCAGGAAAACATTCGACTTTTTTTCCGTAAAATGCTTCCACATGTTTTGTGGTTTTCTCCTTACATGGGCCCGGTGAGGTAAATCAGAGCAGAGCATTCCGCCCCTTGTCCTGCCACTCATTCCCCATGATTCTGGTTTAGCAAGGCAGTCTCTCTGGGCCTCAGTTTACTCATCTTTAAGATGAAAGACGAACTAGGTTATCCTTACGATCCTGTGGAGCTCAGTGGTTCAAAGGGCTTATGATTGTTTTTCCCTGTTTTACAGATGGGGAAACTCTGCCAAGTGGCAAAGTGATTTGCACAGGATTTAGTGGTACATTTGGAATTAGAAGCTGATGAGACGCAGGGAAAGAGTTCAGTCTATCATATTCAAGAGGGTGTTTGGGATCCTGCTGGATGCCCCATTATAGAATGGAGCTAGGCCCTCCATCTATCAGGGCCCCAAGGGGCCCAGATCAGTCCAGAAATTCCCAGCCCCAAGAATTCCAGGAAAATATATCATTTCTGCCATCTTCCTTTCTGTCTCCTCCCTGGGGCTTTGAATCACTTCTAGTCCTGGGAAGTAGAATTAGTTTGGAAACCACCAAGGAAACCTGGAAGCAAAACAGAACTGGGGTCTTAAGAACCAGAATTTCCCCATTCCTCATTACATATACACCTTGAAAAGAGACATCACTGGTAAGACTTCTTCCAAGGAATCTTACCTTTCACTTTTCTCTGCAGATATGTCTAAGGGGTTTTGCTTGGACCAATGCTTTTCCCCACCTTCCCCTTCACTTCTTCCAGAGGGACTAGAATGCAGGTCAGCAAACACTTGGGAGATTTAAAATGCTTTTCTTAAATTGGTCTCAGATAGGCAGTCTGGACATAATAGAGACAGTATGGTGAAGTCAAAGGGGAGTCCTGGATTTAGAGTCAGACTGGGTTCCAGTTCCAGTTCTGACAGCTATGTGACACTGGGCAAGCTGCTGCATTTGGGGGGCTTAAGTTTCTTAATCTGAAGATGAAGGAAGGTAATAATACTACCTACCTCACAGTGTTATTGTGAGAAAGATGCTTTGTAAATGGTAAAGCATTATGTAAATTAGTAGTAATAATAACAATAATCCTGGGGCAGAGTAATTTAGCATAAGCTATCAGACCTACTTCATGTAGTCTCTTCTCCCCTTAATCTGCCCCCATGACTCTTCATAGACCTTACTTATTCCTCCATTTTCCACCTCAGGGCCCTTTAGCTCTTTGTTCCAGAGGTCAGTTACCTGATCCAGGGCCCCTGTCTCCATGGTTCCTCCAATCTCACCTCCACCTCCAGTAGCCCAGCTTCACTTTTCTTCCAGTCTCTTGCTTTCACAAGTATGACTTAGTGGGATCGCCGCCTCTATCAGATGTAGGTATCTCTGGAATGGAATAAATTGCTTGGCCAGTCATAGAGTAGGAGTCAGCATGATGTGTGGTATCAAGAGCCCCAGACTTGGATTTGGAAGATGTGGCTTTGATTTCTGGCTCTGACACACATTAACTGCATGACCTTAGGTAAATCACTTTACTTTTCTGGCTGGAGTTGCCCAGCTATCTCACAAAGCTGTTAGGAAGAGAGAACTTTGTAAACAATAAAGCACTTCATAAATGTGAGGTGTGATTATCTGGCGAAGTCAGCTGACAGGGTAACACTGCACTGGACATAGCCTGAGCCCTCAAGTGGCATCTTAAAAGTGTTGGCCTTAACTGTGGGGGCCAGAACGGTGGGCAGGAGAGGCTTGTGAAACAAGGCAAAGAAGATAGTAGTATTTAGAACTAAAAACCTTAAAGTTCATCTAACTTAGTCACCTCATTTTACAGATTAGGAAGCTGTCTCTTTCTGCTCTTCACTTTCTTCCTTTCGAATGAAGGGGTTGGATTAGGGTCCTTCCAGCTTTAATGTTCTGGGGGACCACTGTGGAAACAGAGGGTCAGGTGGCATTGGAAGCAAGGCTGCAACTAACAGAGCTGGGATTTGAACCCTGATCAGATGAGTTTGATGAGCCTTGAATGCCACCACACACTGTCACTAGGGCTTTTAGGAAGGGTGAAGCTGAATTGCCTGCTTTTACTCTCACCAACCCTCACCTTGATTTAAGCAGAGCAGGTATACAATGCACCGAGACAGAACTGTGACTCCACAGATCCTCCTTGGACAGGTGAGGCCTCGAAATTCACAGTTGTTCTGCCCTGTAGGTGGGGCTCTGAGTTCTAGATACTGGGATCAGAAGTCTGGGCTCTAAGATGCAGAGTCTGGAATTCCTAAAGGTTGCACTTGCCTCCCTCTGCCAGGCCTGGAGGGCCAAGGCCTGATACTATAACCTGTTGACTCAACCCTTGAGGCCAGATTCCATGGCCGCATTTCCAGGCCCGTGTTAGGACCTGGGTGGAGATACTACCTTTTGGTGTAACTGCCTGGGCACTCATGTCTATGTGGCGGGGTGGGGAAATAGGACTGGCTTGACGAGTTTGAGGAGAAAGCCTTGCCCTTCACAATTTCCTGCCCTCTTGCCCCCCAGTGCCTGAGTCAGTGTGCTGGAACAGGTGCCAGATTGGTTGGGCAGCTGACCCAATAAGAGCTGTGGCCCTCCTCTTGTTGGTTGCTGGAATGTGTGCCCAGGACTCTTAAGTTCCACAGGCTTAGGAGATGAAAAGACTCAACATTGTCAATGCCCAGCTGATTCAGAAGAGTTCTGGTGGTAGGAGGGGTTCAGACAGGCCAAAGAAATGAGTTCCATTAGTGGTCCAAAGACTCTATGCTGCCCCTTTTGATCCTCCCGCAGTCTATCAAAATGTCCCACAGGTACACATTTCCAAGCTTTAGGTAAGTGTTAGCTCTCTCCAACTGCTTGCTTCCTACCCCTCTTCCTACCTCCCCCCCCCAGCTCAGTCAAAATAGATTTACTGAACCCTGCTTTCTGCCTCCTTGGAACCTGGTAGAGATAGCCTCCACCCTCACTTCATTCCCTGCTGAAATGAGGCATGAGATTTCTCCTCCTGCTCTCCATCCTGACCCAGTTTAAGATGCAGCTAGTTTTGGTATGGAGAGTACTCATCAATGGACATTTATTAAACACCTACTAGAAGCTAGGGGCATCAAGAAAGGCTTCTCCTAGGGGATGTCATGGCAAACAAGAGGAAGGAGTGCATTCCAGGCATGGAGGACAGCCTGTCAAAAGCACAGAAGATGGAGTGTCATGAGTGAGGAACCCTAAGAAGGCCAGCATGGCTAGAGACTCTGCCCACAGTTTGTAAAGCCCTGAAGGGGTCTCGAGTGGGAAAAAGTTTAAGCTATATGAGCTTAAAATGGCACTAAAATGTTGGGGACACCTTGTGTAATAAGCCTGGAAAGGTTGGGTTGGGGTCAGATTTTCAGAAGTCTGAAAATGCCAAACAGAAGTCTGCATTTAATTCTAGAGGCAGTAGGGAGCCACTGAGGATTAGACCTGTGTTTCAGGAATATCACTTCAGCAGCTGTGGGGAGGATTGGCTGGAGAAGGGAGAAATTGGATATCACCTAACTAACAGTTCCAAGTATGGGCTCCATGTTGGGGGGAAAAAGAAGTAGAGGTAAACCAGTTTTCCGAGATAACTCATCCAAAGCTCCTGAGGTCCTAACGTGCCTGTGCTGCCAGCTCAAAAGTCTGGTCAGTGTCCAGCTACTGGAATGAGTTGGGGAGGGTAGGAACCACAAGCCTGTCCAAGGATTTCTCCAGGAAAATGAGGAACAGGAGACAAGAACCCTCTTCCTCAGGCCTTCTGGGGTCCCTAGCTAGAGCTCTGCTCCCAGATCAATTGTTTCTTCTTCAACAGGAAAATAGGAAGAGGTAGATACAGCTCTTTCCAGCTCACTGGCTGTGGGGGAAGTATAGTGAATATATATGTCCTACATGTAAGTGTGATACTGTGTATTTGATTCTTGGATGACATTGGGTGTAGCACCAAGGGGTGAGGGATTGATGGACAGAATCCTAACCTAATCGGGGCCACAATCATGCTATTACCATCAGGGTCATCACTTTTAGATTTTTGCACTTGGGTCTATAAGGCGAAGAAGGACGAAGCACACACCAGGACTGGCACGATCTGTGCCCTCTGAACTTGCCACCCAAACATTAGCCTGCTTACTGCTCTGATCACCATATTACCATCAATCCATGTCCCAATTCCCACTTGGCTGCTGCCGACCAAGATCAGGCCCAGAGCTCCCTGTGGTGAAGGTCTGTGAAGCTCAGACTGTCGGGGGTGGGGGGCAGGATGTGCAGGAAAAGCTACAGGACTTCACCTTGTTATGAGAGGAACCAGGAACGCCAGCAGCCTGTGTCTTGGGGCTGTACGCGTCTTTGTAATTGCATTTATGTTTCACTGAATATACGCATGATTTTCTTCCTGTGACCGCGTAAGTGCCTCTGTGTATAAGTCACATGTGGTCGTGTGTGTGTGTGTGTGTGTGACTTTGTGTGATTTTGCAGATGTGGTCACAACTATATTTGTGTGTATGTGCCTGCATATGTGTAACTGTGTAGGTGCATGAATGATTGAGACTGTGTGTTATAACTTGGCACTTGCATGTGTCTGATGTTACTGCATAATGTGATTGGCTACACATTCGTAACGTACAGCTCACTGTGTGTGACCCTGTGCCCATGTATCTTTGATCTTTGATCGCTCACTATTCACGGAAAGACTCCCCTCTGTCCCAGCACTACCCCCACTGGCCCCATAGCTGCTACTTGACTCCTTCCTAGCCTCCATGGTCAGTAATTTAGGACAGGAAATGAAGAGGAGCTAGCTTCAGCACAAACACTGACAGGGTAGATTGTAATTATGGGGCCGGGTTACTCACAGTGAACATACCAGATGAACTCAGGGAGGCTTCCAGAGAGATTGAGGCCAGACCACACCCAGATCCTTGGCCCACTCTCCAGCTTTGCTTCACCCCACCCTCCCACGGACTGGCTGAGCTTGGTTTGCCAGGGAGCGTGGGTGTTCCTGGTGGGGGGGACGAGTTGGGCCAGAGGCTGCAGCCAGCTGGGGAGTAGGACAGGGAAGACTGGTCAGCAGCAGCAGCCTGCAGGCAAGAGACAGATGGAACCTCCTGTGGTGTGGGGCATAGGAAGGGACAGCAGAGGAGCTCCCTTAGCCACTGGCCAGGTATCCAGATGCCCACCTTTAGTATTTTGTAGCCTTCAGCCACTGGGTGACTTATTCTGTAGCTGGTAGCAAAAATATCCACAGCTCACATTTCTGTAGCACCTTAAGGTTTCTTGTGTACTTTCTTCACAACAATCCCATGATATGATTCTTGCGGGTATCACTCTCCCTGTTTTCCAGTGAGACTCAGAGGTAAAGTGGCTTGTCCACAGTCACGTGGCTGGTAAGGAGAGCTCAGCACTGGAGCTCAGGTCAGTGGCAAAGTCCAGTGCTCCTGAACCACTCTGCCTTGTCTAGGAATTCTCCGGTTGCTTCCCTATCAAATGAGACAGTATTTGCAAAGTACTTAGCCCAGAGCTTGGCACCTAGTGGGCTCTATACAGATACCAGTTATCTTCTTCATCATCATCCTGACTTGTGCATCCTTGGGGCTGAGGTGATGAGCTCTTGTGTTCAGATGGTACACGTGTGAACACATACATGAGTGTGGCATGTGAACACATATCCTCCGTGCATGTGTGTGTTTCATATTCAATGTGAAAAATGTTTGTCAGGTACCTAATATATGTAAGACATTAAAGGGGGGGCAAAGGCCCACCCAAGTGGTGCTGAAGGCGCTCACTCTCGAGAAGCTTAGTCTAGTGCTGGTGGGGCAAGAAGTGAAGCATATGGACGGTAACAGAAACGCCACGACAGAGGCTGTGAGGGTTCAGGGAGCTGTAATAGTGGCAATAGTTCACATTTATAGAGCACTTAAGGTTTACATCCTGCTTCTGATACATCCCATTTGATCTTCACAAAAATCCCTTTTAAGGTAAGCAGTAAAAATATTTTATACTTTGAAGAATCTGTGATCTCATCAGTGTGGATTTTCCCAAAGCCTTAACTCAAGAATTTCAGCACCACGGGCAAGCAATACAAACCATGCCCTCAAATCAACTTTGCCATTTGCCGTGTGAAAATAATACAAAAAGTAATTACAATTAAATATAACCCAAGTTACATGTTTAATTTTCCTTTACACATGTACGATATTAAGTTTATTACATAAGAAAAAAAAAGACAATTTGTGTGCCAACAAAATAGTCATAACTATTGGTACCAAATCATACTTCAGTATTGCTAAACAGAAACTGGTATATTATTTAAGGAAAAAAAGTAATTAAAGATTTCTAAAATTTCTTTTCCCAAGTCTCTATCTCCAAGTTTTATTCAAGCATTCAAGTTTGGTTTTTCATTTTTTGTCCATATTTCTTTGTCTGTATTTCTTCAGTTTATCCCCCAAATTACATACACACACATATAAAATGTTGTTCAATCCTGTCTGATTCTTCGTGATCTCATGGACAGTATGGTCAATGGGGTTTTATTGGCAAAGATATGGAGTGATTTGACATTTTCTTCTCCAGTGGATTAAGGCAAAAAAGGTTAAGTGACTTGCCTAGGGTCATACAGCTAGTAAATGTCTGAGGTCGATTTGAATTTATGTCTTCCTGACTCCAAGCTCAGGGCTCTATCCATTGAGCCATTTAGCTGCTTGTATAAAACATTACAAGCAATTAAAAAATTATGAAAACTCAAAAGAAAAAAATGCTGACTAGTTCCATTACATATATATATTCTCCGATCTCAGTTGTTCATCCCTGCTACATGCCATTCCTTTTATACTTCCCTGATCAATTATGTATCTTCCTACACACAGTGGCTGTTACAGATCCTCTTCTCTTCTCTCAAACCACCTACACTACCACCACCACTACCCCCTCCCTCTTAGTCTCATACTTCACTGAAAAAAAAATGAGACCATCTGTCAAGAGCTTCCTCTCCACTCTGATTCCACACTCACAAATCACTCCAGCATCATTTCCCATCCTTTTTTTTTTGGCTTTTTCAAGGGGAGAAGGTAAGGCAATTGGGGTTAAGTGATTTGCCCAAGGTCACACGGCTAGTTTTTTGTGTTAAGTGTCTGAGGCTGGATTTGAACTCAGGTCCTCCTGACTCCAGGGCCGGTACTCTATTCATTGCATCAACTAGCTGCCGCTGCCCCCCCCCCCCAAATCCTTTCTTCATTTGTTCAAGTCTCAGAGGATAAAGTGACCCTTCTTGCCAATACTGACCCTTTCTACTTAAGCCGTTGATCCTGTGCCCTGCCATCTCCGGGAAACTGCCCTTCAAATAAATAAATAGATTTTTTTTAAGGTTTGGGGGGGAGAAAAAGAAGAAACTGTCCTTGGGATCATCCCTTTCCCTTTCTATTTTTCAACTTTTCTTTATCTACTGGTTCCTTTTCTGCTGTGTAAAACCATGCCCTGGTCTCATCATTTAAAAATATCTTTATTTGACTCTACCAACCCCTTAAGTTATAGTTCTGTCTCCTTCCCATTCATAGCCATAGTTCCTTTTTTTGTGTTTTATTTTTATTAAACATTTCTTAATTACATTTTTCTTTTTTTAATTTTCGACATTCACTTTTATAAGATGAGTTCCAGATTTTTTTCTCCCTCTCTCTTGTCCCTCCTCCCCAAGACGTCATGCAATCTGATATAGGCTATACATGTACAATCATATTAAACATATTTCCACATTAGTGGTGTTCACAGCTGTAGTTCTGGGGTCTATCTGTACTTCTTGCCTCTACTCTCTCACTTCCCACTCTCAGTCCTTTAAAATCCAACTTCCTCCCTCATTCCCCTGTTCCACTGAAACAGCACTCTCCAAGATCACTTTATTGCTAGATCCAGTGGTCTTCTCTCAGTCCCCATACCCTTGACCTCTCCATAATATTTGACACTGCTAAGTACCGCCTTCTTCTGAATACTTTGTCTTCTCTACATTTTTGTGACATTTTTCTTTGATAGCTCTCTTTCTGCCTGTCAGACCATTTCTTCTTGGTTTCCTTTGTAGGAACATTTTCCCATGTGTTATAGCCCGGGCTCTCTTTTTTTTTCCCTCTATACTTTATCTTTTGGCAATTTCATTATCCCATTCAGGTCCAAGTATGTAGATGACTCCCACATCTGCAATCCACCCCTCATCTTTCTCTCTCTAGAGTTCCAGTCTCGTATCTCCAAGGTGTCTCAAACTCAACAGATCCAAGACAGAACTCATTATTTGTCCCCCTAAACCAGTGGTTCTCAACCTGTGGGTTGTGACCCCTTTGGGGTCGAACGACCCTTTCACAGGGGTCACAGGGGTCGCCTAAGACCATTGAAAAACACATATTTCCAAGACACCTCTCCTCTATCTGTCTCCAGGCGGGTCTGCCCACATGCAGATACACCCACATATGAGTATTAAAGGGTCGCAGCATTAGGAAGGTTGAGAACCACTGCCCTAAACCTACCCATCCTAACTTCCATATTTCTGTAGAAGATAGCATCATTTCCGTCTCACCAGGTTCACAACCCAGGGGTAACTCTTTGACTTTTCAGTTTCCCTCATCGCCTTAGCCAATTATTTACCAGGTCTTATAAATTCTGCCTCCTCAACATTTCTCATATCCATCCCTTTCTCTCTAGTCATACCAAAACTGTCCTGGCCTTTATCACCTCTCAGTTGGACTATTGAGGCAGCCTCCTAAGTGGTCTCCCTGAATCTCATCTTTCCCCTCTCCAGTCCATTCTCTAGACAGCTAACAGATTGGTATTTGTAAAGTACACATCTAACCATGCACTTCCTGCTCAAGGAATCTCAGTGGCTTCCCATTGCCCTTAATAAATACAGTCAAACCTTTCCAGCCTGGTTCCATCCTATCTTTTCCAAGCTCATTACACACTCCTCCTCTAGATTCCAGCCAGGCTGACCCATTCACTGCTGCCTATAGGACATTCTGTTTGCCACTTCTGCCATTGCTTTACCCACATAACTCTTTCTTCTAATCTTGGCCTCTGGGAGCCTTCAGCTCCCTTCAAGCCTCAGCTCAAAGTACCAGTACCAGAGGCCTTTTCTCATTGTCTCATTCCCCAACCCCCCACAGCCACTAACTTAATTTCACAGATCTGCTGCATGCACTTACTTACCTGAAAACATGCTGTATCCTCCTGGTAGGATGTGAGACTTGCTCATTGCCGCTGCATCCCCAGCACCTTAGTACAGTGTCTAGCACATAGGAAGAGGTGCTTATACATGCTTCTTGATCTTGACTGAAAATGCATCCCACTTTTCTCCAAAGTGAACTCTTGGAGCTGTACTTGTAACACAACTAACTAGCTGTAAGTTGGTCAAAATGGATTTTGGTTGTAATTTGTTTTTGGATGGAGAGCATGGCTGCATTAGATTCATTTTTCTTGAGCAAGAGATCTTAAGTATGTTTTTTATTAATTTCAGGTTACTGAAAGATCTCTCACGTGATGCTGCTGTTATGGCTGAGGTTAAAAATAGCCTCACTGTTGTTTTTAGGTCTGGATCAGATTCCTTAAGGCCACATTCAGGTATCATTTTTAAATAGGTTTGATGTTGCTGCTGATTCTTTCTGTACTGGGAGGGTTGATAGAGCTTGATATTTAAAACTCTGTGTTTCTGTAGCATTTAAGTCACTGCTATACTTTTTTTTTGTCCAGTTGCATTGCTTTGGCCTATAAATTTGTCAAATTTATTGGAAAAATGAATTTTTGCTTCCAAAAAGAAACTTAAAATCAGTAGAATGTTTATTTAATTTGTTATACCTCCAATCTAGTTGAAACCAATGTATTTTCATGTTAGCCTTCTACAACTATTCAGCTGAAAGATTACATCTTTGTGACTCACAGAAATTTGGTCATTTGACTTTCTGTTTCTGATTATCAGGGAATTCTAAACAGCCCTCTGCAAATAATGATAGCTAGAATTTGTATATGCCTACTATGTGCTGAGCACTTTGCTAAGCCTTTTGCAAACACTCTCATTTGATCCTTACAACAACACTGCAAGGTAGTCTATTATTATTCCTGTTTTGTGGTTGAGTAAATTGAGGCAAGCAGAGGGTAAGTTATTTACCTAAGGCCATACTGTCAGTAAGTGTCTGAGGCCAGAATGGAACTCAGGTCTTCTTGATTCCAAGTCCAGCTATTCTTTTAGCTCTTTTGAGTATGTAATGGATTTTCTCATACATTTTGGGAAAACAGTTTTAGCCCATACATCAGCCTACTCCCTTGATACATTTTTGGTTTTCCCCAGTTTGACTAAAAATATCATTCTGTAGAGATAATAAGCCTTGTCATTAATTTGCACAAGAGTATTTGGCACAGTAGAATTCGATATTGAGGCATCTGATATTATACCATTAAAGGCCCCCTGGGCTTATTTACTGTGTCTGTGTAAGGCATAAATAGCATTAGCAGTCATCAGAATGCACAATTGTGCTCTTTCAACGCTATTTTCAAGACGTACTGTGGTCTACCTACTAGCTCAACCAGGCCAACTCAAAAAAGAAACGTATGGACCTTTTAAACTACACCCCCAAGAGAATATCAGGATGGACTTACATACTCTCAGTGTATAGTTTATGAAAGAGGGGACAACATTAGCTGGTTATTTTCTTTCAGCATAACTGTCTGGATGACATTATAAATGCCAGGTATAATTGAAGCATTATCATAACTCTCATCTTGGGAATTTTTTAATGTCAATTCCAACAAGTTTTAGTTTATCCATTATTTTGTTTGTTGCACCCATGCCTAATAACAGCTTCTACCTCCCAGGGTTGTTATGAGGATCAACTTAGGTGATATTTATAAAGCATTTAGCACAGTGCCTGGCACATGGTAAGTGATGAATAACTATTTATTTCCTTCCTTCCTTCCCATCTCCTCATGTGTTTCTATGAAGTCAGTAGAACTTTCCTTAATCATCATTCTTCTACCATCAATATGGACAAATATAATAATTTGGCTCATTTGTTGATTGTGTAAAATGTTTGGAGTACAATTAAGTAATCAAGAAAAATACTTGAGTGTCTTAATTCTATGGATTATTGTTATATTTCTCCCCAATAAATGGAGAAATTTACTTCGTGTTTTTTTTAAATTTTTAAAATTTTTTTGCTTTTTGGAGGGCAGTTAGGGTTAAGTGACTTGCCCAAGGTCACAAAGCTAGTAAGTGTTAAGTGTCTGAGGCCATATTTGAACTCAGGTCCTCCTGACTCCAGGGCGGTGCTCTGTTTACTGCACCACCTAGCCTCCCCTCATGTTTTTGATAACAAGTCCTTTTACAATTCCTTTTTAGTGGTTTAGCACTTTTTTTTCTTTTGAAAATTTGTTCTTAACATGTTGTTTTTACATCCTCTTCATTTTCCAGCTGTTCCTCCCTACCCCTTCCCAGTGAGCCATCCTTTGTAACAAAAAGAAAAAGAAAAAAGTTTGTCAGTATAAACTAACCGTTAAGCTTCCTGGCCATCTCCTCACTGTGCTGCCAACACTGGCTGTCATCTTTATCTTCCCTGGCACCATACCCTTAGACTCTGCCCAGAACCAGGCTTCCATACCCCTTCTTGGACATCTTCACATCCTGGAACCTCTTCCAGCTGTTGTTTCTTCCATTAGAATATAACCTCCTTGAGGGCAGGGACTGCCTTCCTTACCTGCATTTGTATCTCCATGCTTCACGCAGTGCCTGACACATAGTGAGCACTTTATAAACGCTACATCTGTCCATCAACTAGGTCTAACAACATCCTGTTCCAAACATAAGTTTCCCCATCTTCAGTATATGTTTGCAGTTCATCTCTCTCTTTCTTATATATGCATACATACATATATAAATACATATAATACATACATACATACATGTATAATATCATAATGATTAAGCAGATTAATAACATTTTATGTTTCAGAGCTACTTATGATTTCTTTAGTTACATAAAAAGAAAAATGTTTGGGTTTTGATTGTTTTTTTTTTAACAGAAGACAATAACATCTAAAATAACTTCCAAAATGTCACCATTTTTCTCATACAGAAAATTTCTCTTTTATAGCATCACCAATTAACACCCTATCTTCTTTTCTAACCATTTCTATTTCAAAAATTTATTTCAATTATCTACTTTATTTTATGTTCAGACTTTTTTTTGTAAGCTATACTAGGGAAAAAAAGAACCAAAGGAATGGAACCTTTACTTGTGGTGGAGGGCACAGCAATGACTGATAACAGGCAGAGACTGGGCAGGGCTGCTCAGTTATTATTTTGTTTCCGTTTTATTTGCAAAGGAGAGGGATCCATCCACTGAAAATGACAGAGTAGAAATGACCAGCAGAGAGAGAGTGTCAGAGCACCTCACTGCCCTGGGTGGATCCATATCATTGCTGGGTCCCTGAATAACCCACCAGTGTGATGGCAGAGCCACTGCCAGTGATAGCAGAGAGGTAATGGGGATGGGGGAGCTGCCCTAAGACGGCCCAAATGCCTCATTTCTCAGAAAAGAGAAGAGCACAGAACGTGTGGGCTTAATGTCAATCCCTGGAACAATTGTAGAATGGATAATTAAAGAAATAGTTGGCAAATGTCCAAAACGGAAATCAGTGATTCCAAAGTAGCCGGCATCACCTCATCAAGGAAAGGTTGCATTGTACAAACCTCATTTCCTTTTTGGGATAGGGTTACTTAAAATAATATGCATGAGGAGAATGCTCTAAATAGCAGTTTACATAAATTTTAGCAAAGCTTTTGATACTCTTTTTCTGGAGCAGGTAGAGAGACATGGGTTAGATAGTAATACAGTCAGATGGATTCCAAAACTGGTCAGATGGTCAGGCTTAAAAGAGGAATTCATGGTTCGGGGTCACCTTGGCAGAACATCTCCAATGGAAAACCACAGGGACTTCAGGCGGCCCTTTGCTATTTAGCTTTTTTATCATTGATTTGGATAAAGACTTACATGATATATTCACCAAATTCACAGAATATACAAAGCTGGGGTGGGGGTAGCTAAAATAGTGAACGACAGAGTCAGAATCCAAAAAAAATCTTATAATACTAGAGCAATGGGCTGAAGTTAATAAGTTGAAAATCAGTAGGAATAAATGTTGAGTCTTGAGTTGGATACCAAAACAACTCTACTTCACAAGGAGAAGCCGGAAGCGACGTGGATAGATAGTGGTTGTTCTGAAAAAGATCAGAGGGGCTTAGTGGATAGTAAGCTCAATCTGAATCAGCAATGTGATGGGGCAGCCAAGAAAGCTGCATCAGGAGGGGGATGGCTTCTAGGAATAGGGACATGATAGTCCTAATGTCTTCTGTCCTCTGCACACTCACCTGAAGTACTCTTTTTAGTTCCAGGTACCAAGGTTTAAGAAGGATATTGCTTGCTCAGTATATATTTGCTTGCATGTTACCTCCCCCCTTAGATGGAAGTTCCTTAAAGGCAGTTTTGTCTTGTCTTTTGCCTCTTTTTGTATCCCCAGCATTAGCACAGTCACATAGCAGTCACTTAATAAATGTTGAGTGATTGATTGATTAATATGCTAGAGAATGTCCATAGGAGGGCAGCCACAGCCAGGATAGTGAAGGGCCTTGAGTCCAAATCAGGTAAAGATCAATTGAAGGAACTAAGTGTATTTAACTTGAAGTAGACACAGTTTCACCATCGGGTTATTAATTTTTTTTAAAAAACAAGAAACAAAAAGTTTGTACTCATCTCTCCTTGTTTTGGTTTATGAGAGATCGACCTGATATTTATTTTGTCTGTAATTTCGGGCCATTGAGGAAGGATCATGATTATCAGCATTGAGTTGTTACACTTCATCTAATACTTCATCATTTCTGTGATCTGCACGTGGGTCAAACTCTTCTGATATATAGATAGACATATACATATATATAAATGTAATTTCCCTCTCTTTGACTTCTCCAGTAAGATTTGGTCATAAATCTGAGCAGTACAAGATTTGCATTTTGTAATTGAGTCTGAAGCATCACACTGGATTCACTGAAACTTAAAGATTATATTTGGTTTTCATTTTCTGCTGAAAAACTGGTTTGTGTCTTTATGTAAAAAAAGATTCTGCAAAAGGGATGTACCCTGTGTAGTCAGACATTCTTCTGGATCCCTTAATGTTTTGTGGATGATGGTAGAGCCCTCTGGCTGACTTACATGACTTTACAACACTTGCCTCGTTATTTGCTTTCCCTTCATGACTAGGCCCCCTCCTTTCCCAGCCCTACATGTTCCTGACGGTGGCAGAAAGGAAATGTGGAAAGAATACTGGATATCCAAAGAATTCCTTCTCTGCTACTCTGGGCAAATCACCTAAGCTCTCTGAGCCCCAGGTTCCTCATCACTAAAATAAAGGAGTTAGGTTAAATGACCCCTGACATCCCTTCATACTCTAAATATCATGATTCTCTTATCTTTTGTGATTTATCAATATGATAGACATAATATTGTTCCCATTTTGCAAATTGGAAAACTGAGATTCAGAGAAGTTAAATAACTTGCCCATGGTCCCATGACTAATAAATTAGCACCGGCAGGACTTAAACCCAGATCCCTTGATTCCAGTTATTCTAAGGAATCTGTGTCCACGTTCATTTATATTCATTATATCTATCTGTTTGTACAAAGTATATTTTTTATATATATGTTTATATTGTATATCTGTTTGTATGTGCTATGCTTATGTGTGTTGGGGATGAGGGGGGCAATTCTAAGACAGAGGAAGAGAAAGGCACACAAACAGCAGAATATATTTTGGCCTTTTTTCCAAGACCAAGGTCAAGAGGCTTCTTGATAAGTCTCTGAGGAGATGGTGTCCCACGGTCCCTAGTTCTTAATGCCAGGCTGTACCTGGTGGGAAGCAGCCCCAGGAGGCTGTGGGCAAGAGTATTGTTCCCAGGGCTAAAGGGCTATAAAGAGCCATCACAGAACCCAGAAAGGGAAGTTGTAAATTTTAGGGGCTGTCAAGATGGCCCTGTGCCAAGCTCAGAGGTAGGGAGGAGGGCTCCCACAAGGTATCCCCTGAGCCTTTCCTGGGGAAGCAGAGAGGAAAAGGTTCCCAGGAGTTTGCAAACATTCTTCCTCTTATTCCTACCTGTCCTCTTCACTACCACTGTGACCCAGCTGGCACCTTGCCAAAGGGCACCAAGGCCTAGGGAGAGGCCATTGGAGCATTGGTACTATGAATGTTATGTTGGGCAGAGATACTGGAAAATACCTGAAGCAGGGGCTTTGCTGAGGCTTCAGAGAGACACAGAGTGAGCCTAATATCTGGTCTTTGATTCTTCCTTTGTGCCCAGCCCTGTGCTAAAGAGGCCATAGGAGAAGAAACAAGAAGAAAAGAGGGTCCTGCCCCTAATTGGGGGAGACAAGACTCAAACAAATGAAATAATGAATAATAACACCCCTCTATAATAGTATTTTTAAGTTTACAAATCATTTCCCTCACAACAGCTCTGTGAGCTAGGTGACACAAGCATTGTCCCTCTTTTTAGAAGAGAAAAATGAAGCTCAAGAGGTGAAGTAACCTGCCCCATGGGCACACAGCTACCACTCCCATGGGCACACAGCTGCCAGGTGGCAGAAGACAGACTCAAAGCCAGGTGTTCCAACTCCATGTCCTGGGCTCCTTCCATGGTGATTACAAGACTGTGTATAACCAAATGCTGAGGAGAGTAATACAAACCAAGTTGTGCACAAAATCAGAGGAGAGTGAATGTGATAATATCCATCAGGCTGTGCTGAAAAATATAATTTAAGACTGGAGAGGCTTTCTACCCTGGTCAGACCACATCTGTCTGAAGTATTATGTTTAGTTCTTGGCATCATATATAACGAAAGACACTGATAAACTGGGGAACATTCAGAAAAGGGCAGCTAGGATGGGAAGGGCCATTGAGTTCATGCCATATGAGGATCAGTTGAAGAAACTGGATATGTATGTTTAGCCTAGAAAAGAGAAGACTTGCAGGAGAGAGGGGAGGGAGGTGGACATGATAACCATGGTAGACTGTTTAAAGTCTGTCATGAAGAAGAAGGCTAAGACTCAGTCTGCTTGGCTCTGAAGGGCTAAGGATCATTTGGTGGAGGTTGTAGAGGCAGATTTAGACTATATGTAAGGAACATGAACTATACAGTTAGGTCTGAAGAAGTGGAATGGGCTAATTTAGGAGATAGTGGTTTTCTCCACGCTGGACATATATGGACTAGATCACCACTTGTTGGGTATGTTGTGGAAGGAGATTCTTGTTGGACTAGATGACCTCAGAGACCCTTCCAATTCTGCATTTTAGGCTCCTGTGATAGTCATGATATAAAGACTCTAACTGGAAGGGACCTTTGAGGTCTTCTAGTTTAACCCTTAAATTACAAACATGGCATGTTCATGGTAGAATGACAAGATCTGGCTGAAGTAGAGTGGATATATGGTGGTAATACTATACATAGAAATGCTGTTATTTATGTGGGTTTATTTTACATCCTGCAACTTTGCTTGAGTTATTGTTTCAGTTAGTTTTTAATTGGCTTTTTAGTTTCTTACATAAGCTATCATATAATCTGGTTTAGGTATCTAAGCCATATTTGTATCATAGAAGGAATTTGCTATAGGTAGCATTTCTAGCACTATAGAAAATAATAGTGTTGATAATGAATATTCTGACTTTACCCTTGATCTTACTGAAAAGGCTTCAAGCCTTTCTCCATTACATATAATGTTATTTTGTGGTTTTAGATAGAAATTATGTATCCTATTAAAGAAAGGTCCATTTATTCCTCTGCTTTTTAAGATTTTTTAACATAAATCTGTGTTGAAATTTTGTCAAAAGTTCTTTTTCTACATTTATTGGTATAACCATGTGGTTTTTATTATTTTATTGCTAATATCATTATGTTTATATTAAACCAACCCTGCATTCCTTGTATAAATACAGTCTGATCCTGGTATTTTAGTCTCTTTACAAATATTATGTTTACTATTTTTGTGTCAACGTTTGTTAAGGATATTGATCTGTAGTTTTCTTTCTCTGCTTTGTTTCTCCAGTTTAGGTGTCTAGACCCTATTATATTGTATAAAGAGTTTGACAGGATCCCCCTTTTTCAAATACTTTATTGTTCTTTGAATATTTGACAGAATTCATCTGTTGGTGTATCTGTCCTGGGTTTGGGGTGTTTTGGTTTTTTTTTTGTAGGAAGGAATGTATTTTTAGCTTTTTTCAATTTCTCTTTCTCTAAGTTATTTAAATTCTCTTCTTTTTTTAAAAAAATCTGGGTATTTTACATTTTTTGCAAGTATTTGTTTCATCTAATTTTTGAGTTGTTTCTGATAGTTTCCTTTATTTGCAGTAAATATTCCTTTTTCATTCTTAATATCCAGTTATTTCCCTCTTTTTAAAAATCAAACTAGCTATTCATCTATTTTATTTTTTTAAGCTCCTTGTTTTGTTTTTCAATTCAATGGAGTTTTTTGCTTTCAGTTTTGTTAATCTCTTAATTGATTTTCAGAATGT
Source organism: Pseudochirops cupreus (assembly GCA_028627135.1). NCBI lineage: Eukaryota > Metazoa > Chordata > Mammalia > Diprotodontia > Pseudocheiridae > Pseudochirops > Pseudochirops cupreus. Next base: position 310,170,690 of record CM053583.1, read on the forward strand.
CTAATTTGGTATTTACTTGAATTTATAAAATTTGTTGCTTTTCCAGTTTTTTAGTTGCCTTCCCAACTTATTGATTTGTTTTTTCTTTTTTGTTGATGAAAGTGTTTAGAAATATACATTTTCCCCTAAGGATCGCTTTGGCTGCATCCCACAATTTTGTATGTTGTTTCATCGTTGTCATTTTCTTTGATGAAATCTATTACTCTTACGCTTTGTTCTTTGGCCCATTCTAACTAATGTAAGATTCATTTATTATGAGTAGGTCAAAAACAAAGCATAAAAATAGGAGATGTAGGTTTAGGATTAAATCATTTAGCCTCTAATTGATTTTAATCCTTTCTGCAAAAGGATTTTCTTGTTTATAACTCTTGTTGAATAGTGGTCAGTAAAGGATGTTTAATATTTCTGCTTTCCTGAATTTGTGTTTTTATGCCCATATAATATAGTAATTTTTTGTAATTATGACATGCACTGCTGAGAAATATGTAATACTCCTTTATGTTCTCATTCAGTAATTGTCAAAGATCTATGAAATCTAACTTTCCTAAAATTTTGTTCAGGTCCTTGTTATCTTATCACTTGGCTGGGCAGGTTTGTTATTTCTTGAAATATGCTATTAAGGCTTATTATTTTTGTCATCATTTTTAGGTAGTCTAATGATTCTCTCATTATTTCTTCTTGACCTCTTTTTCCAGGTCAGTTGTTTTTGATAGTATATAGCTTACCTTTTCTTTTGGTTTTGTTTTAATATTCATTTTTGTCTGAGAATCATTGCTTTCTGTTTAACCCATCCTAAATTCTAGGAAATCTGTTTCTTGGATAAAGTCTACCACTTTCTGTTTTGAGCTATTCATTCTCCTTCCCATCTTTTTCATCATATCTATCATTTCAATCAAAATTACATTTTGTATCTCTTGCTTCATTTGATCCAGGCTCCCCTCTAGTCTTTATAGCCAATCCAATCTTTTCTCTGACTCACTACTTGAATGTATTTGTTTCTTCTTCTGGATTTACCTCCTGGGTATCTCTCAGTTCATGGTATTTCTTCATTGTGTTTGCCCTTTTATTCTTTTTAATCATATCTTCAGCCTTAGTTTCTAAGTTAGGACTTTGTACTTAAATCAGACTCTGATGTCTCCCATATTCTTTGTTTTGTTTTATTTTTGCTTTTTGGAGGGGGGAATGCAGAGCAGTTGGGGTTAAGTGACTTGCCCAAGGTTACACGGCTAGTAAGTGTCGTGTCTGAAGCTGGATTTGAACTCAGGTCCTCCTGACTTCAGGGCTGGTGCTCTATTCACTGTGCCACCTAGCTGCCCCCTCTTCTATATTCTTACATAGAAGTAGGAAGGCACTACTCGATTTTGGATGTGGTGGCTAAGATCAGACCTTGCCCTCTGCAGGAATCCCTGGGTTTGAGCATAGTCTCCTGGTGGTCCAACTTAGATTTTGACCTCAGCCCCTTTTCAGTCACCTTCTCCATGCCGGAGAGGCTGCCTATGTCCTGCTGTGGCTCCAGACTGCTTGTGTCTATGCCTTCCACCTACCCTGGGCTGTTGTTGCTCAGAATCTTGGCAGGTCTTTGACAGTTTTCTTGTGCAGCTCTAGCTCTGGACTGGATGAAGGAGCTTATAACTGCCTCTTTTTTGTTTTATTTCTCATTGTTCTGCCACATTTTAGAACTTTATTGGAGGGTTGTTTTTGTTTTGTTTTATAGGGGTGGGAGTTGGGAGATATGGGCTCCCAAGTATTTCCATGATGCCAATTTAGCTGGAATTCTAGAGGATGGTGTCTGGGAGAACAATGGGAGAACAATTTTGATAACGCATTATTCCAACTAACTCAACACTCCAAATCTCAGCAGCTCTGAAAGTCTTTCTCCTGGGATTGGAGGGTATGCATTCTATTTAGCTATTGTCCCCCTGACAAGACCAAATCACTTGCGCCTGTTATTCTAAGGATGGGATTTGTTTTTAACCATGGATCCCTTAACTCCAGCAGGGTTCAGCTTGAGGCAGACCAGAACTAGCCTCTTGGGGACAGATTTTGCCCCCTACCGAGCCCATTCATTTGTTCACTAAATATTTTTTTAAAATCCCTACTCCTTGCAAATTAGTTGACCCTCTGACACATAATTAACCTAATTTCCCTGGTAAAGTCACAACTTCTTTGTGCCTCAGGGCACTCTCTAGGGCTGGTTATAGAGGGATTACAGTTTACATTTGTTGAGGGAATTCCCACATCTGAAGTTCCCCACAATGATGAAATAGCAGGTCCATCATATTTATGCATGCACAATGTATCATACTTTGTACTAGAGAAGATAAAAAGATGAATGAAGTATGATCTCTACCCTCAAATGATCTTATAGTCTAGGAGAGGAACGCACACGCGCGCGCACACACACGAATGCATGTGCACATACACATATGGCGTGCTGAGACATGGAAAATAATACCCCTTGGCTGAGCCCAGGGAGTTCCTCCCTTCCTTGAGGGGGCCTCGAGAGAGCCCTGTCTCTCAGTGACTCTGCCTTTTTGTTTTAACAGGCCTCTGATCCCACTGCTAGATGCTGACTCTGGGCTCCTAATCCTAGGGGGAAAGGTGAGTGACAATGATAGTCTCTTAAGGTTAAAAGGCCCCGTAGAATTCATTTGCTGCCAGTCCTATGTACAACATAAACAGCATGTCAAAGAGGCTTGACTTGAGTGAAAGGTTACATGTCGGAGACTGTAATACTGGGCATTGGTTTGTCAATCAATCCACATTTATTAAGCACTTACTAAGTGCCAGACACTGTGATAAGCACTAGGGATACAAAAAGAGGCAAAAGACAGCCCCTGCCCTCAAGGAGCTTACAATCTAACAGAGACAACATATAAACAAATTTATACAGAGCAAGAATATACAGGATAAAAAGGAATCGACAGAAAGAAGGCACAAGAATTAAGAGGGGTTGAAGAAGTCTTTCAGTAAAAGAAGAGATTTTAAATCAAAGCTAGGGAGGTTAGTGGGTAGAGTGGAGGAAGGAGAGCATTCCAGGCAGGGGGGACAGCCAGAGAAAATTCCCGGAGCCAAGAGACGGAGCATCTTATTCATGGAACAGCCAGAAGGCCAGTGTCACAGGATGAAAGAGTACGTGTTGAGGAGTAAAGTGTAAGAAGACTGGAAAGGGAGGAGGGGGCTAGGTTATAAAGGACTTCAAATGACAAACGGAGCATTTTGTATTTGTTCCTAGAGGCAATAAGAAGCCACTGGAGTTTGAGTAGCAGGGTGACATAGTCAGACATGAGCTTCAGGAAGATCATTTTAATGGCTGAATGGAGGATGGCCTGGAGTGGGCAGAGACTTGAGGCAGGCAGACCCACCAGCAGGCGAGTGCAAGAGTCCAAGTGTGAGGTGATGAGGTGATGGCAGGGTCAGAGAAGAGGGCTATTTCAGTGATGTTGCAGAGATAAATTGGTAGGCTTTGGCAAATGCTTGGATATGGGCAGTGAGAGATAGTGAAGAATCCAGGTTGATTCCTAGGTTGTGAGCCTGAGAACCTGGGAGAATAGTGGTATCATCTACAGTAAAAGGAAAGAAAGGTAGGAGGGGAAGAAGGTCGAGAGGGAAAGATGGTGAGTGTTATTTTGGCTATGTTGAGTTTAAAATGACTACTAGACATCCAGTCCTGATGTCTGAAAGGCAGTTGGAGATGCATGATTGGAGATCAGCAAAGAGTTTCCAGCAGGATAGAAGGACTTGAGAATCATTTAGCATAGAGATAGTAATTAAATCCACCCCAGATCAAATGTGTTGGCCCCTAATGCGTCTTCTTACCCTTACTGGGAATGGTCACTTCCTTTTCATGCCTATACACAGTACAGGCTGCCCAAAGGGCTCTCCCTGTCACTTAGGATTCTGGGGGCCTCCATCGACATCCCTGGCCTATAAAACCCTTTGGAAGTCATTATGAGCCAGAATGAGTGAGTGGGTAGCTGGGAAGGTGAAAGACTAAGAGGCCAAGGATTCAGGAGTCATGGGACTATGTTGTAGGGTGAGAATCTGATATACTGCTATGAAGTGTTACTGCAACAGGCCACACTGACCCAAGGTAAGTGTCCTTCCCCTTCAGCCTTTCTCCCTTTCCCACTCTGCCCCACATTTCCTTCCCCTTCCCTGTTCTTGATCTCCCTTCCCATAGCCCTGTCCTTCCCATGCCCCTGGTTTAGACCATGACCCATGCCTGGGCACCTTCCAGTGAACCAGTGTGTCCTGGAGCCCAAGTGCCGAGGAATGGCCCTGGTACCTCGTCGGGCACTGGCTGTGCTAGCCTGTGAGGTGCTTCGGGTCCTGCAGCTCAATGAGAGTGCCATCATCCCCATCAGCTATGTTGTGCCTCGAAAGGTAAGGAGGTCTAAGGCTCATACTTCTCCACTGGGAAGAGATAGGAATAGAGGAGACATCATATTGGGAACTGGGGGAAAGAATTCCCTGGGGTCAGTAGGCAGAAACAGGCTAGAACATTAGTCTAAACTTTTAATGGCTGAATGTTCGTTTGTCCTGCCAGTCTATAGAATTCCACGAAGACTTGTTTTCTGATGCTGTAGGCAGTGTGCCTGCCACCAGTGCCCAGGGCTGGTGGGCTGGAGACAACCAGCAGGTGAGCTCTTAGCCCAGGGAGAGGAGCTTTGGCTCTTTCAGACACAATCTTTCCCCCTCCTGGCTTGTAAAGCTTGAGATTCTGTCCCCTTTCCATACTTACCTTTCTAGGGAATTGAGGAAGCACCTAAGTGGGCATTCCTGGGCATGAATGCATGCTTGTTTAAAGGGACTGAGGAGGAGAGCTTTTATTTTTATACAACTAAGCCCATCCTGATCCCATAGCCAGTGCTTTTTTCTCTGTCCCAGACACTTGGTAAAGCCTTATGCTCTCCAGCATCCTGGAACTCTGATCTTGATACCTACCTCATGCCCCCTGCTGCCTTCCCTTCATGAGCTCAGCCTATGATTTCATTCTCTGGGACCCTTTACACAGGTCCAGAGGGTTAGTCTGAATCCTGCCCACTGGCCTCATGCTAGCTTCACTTCCTGCCTGGTGCCCACAGAGCTCTCTTTTCCTACTGCCGCCTGGCTTCAGGAGGTGCCAAGGTGTGACACAGACCCAAGTGTAAGTACTACTAATTTTGCCTGACTAGATATCAGAACTTGGAATGGAATGTTGAAAAAGACAAGACCTGGCACTTAACTAGCCCCAAACCCAAATAGTCAGGGGCCAAGGGACAAGTGAGGAGGGGCAGGTTGTGTCCTGAATCCTGAGAGGAGTGTGTGGGTAGAGCCCAAATCCTAGGCCAGGAGTGCAAAACTCCAGAGTCATTTCTGGTTTGCCTCCATGTTCACTGACACTGTGCATGGTCATGATTTGAACTGACTTTGATCCATTCTGAACAGGTAGTGAGGCACCCCAGTTTTTCACCTGCAGGGGTGAAGGAAGGAGTGTCTGAGAAGCTACAAGACCTCTGACCCTAGCCTGTTTTCCTCTCTTCTCTAGGAGGGCAGCTTCTCCTCCCCACTCAGCTCTCTCACCTCACCCTCCACCCCCTCTAGTCTGGGCTGCTCACTCTCTAGCACCAGTGGCATTGGCACCAGCTCTTCCCAGAGGTCACTTCAAAGCCTCCTGGGTAAGTTGGAACTGGGAAACACAGACAGCTCCCTGGGTCTCACACAGAGCAAGAAAGGAGTGTTAGAAGAATATCTGCAAACTGTCTAGAGCTAGGCCATACATCTGTGACAGGGCTATGTCACCCCAGGAGAGTACACTGTAGATTGGTTCCCCACTGTCCACCCAACTACCCTGTCAGCATCCCTCCCTCGGCCATGTTATTCTCGTGGGATGTGGAAAGTCAGTTTGCCTGGCCGTGAATTCTGGGCAAGCAGCCCGTTGTAATGTCTTCCAAGGCGCTTTTAGATGTGTTTTCTCCTTTATTCCTCACAACATCTCTTTGAAGGGAGAGAGATACAGCAGGTAGTACGCCCTCACTTGACAGAAGAACAAACCGAAACTCAGGAAGGGAACCACTTCTGTCCGCGGTGACACAAGTTAGCAGCTCAGGCGTCTGGGGTCTAATTTCGCTGCTCTCCCAGGCCAGGCTCAGGGGCCCCTCGAAGCAAAGACCCCAGCCTGGGGGGCCCGGGGCAGGGGAGTTGTCCCAAGGGGGTGCATTTTATTTGTTGAAATATTTCTTTTCCCAGAATTTATTTATTTTTAGTTTTCAACATTCATATTCACAAGATTTTGAGTTTTAAATTTTCTCCCCATCTTTCTCTCACCTCCCTCCCAATGAAATATTTCTTAATGTGTTTCTTTATACCCCCTTGCTCCCCTCCCAATGCTCCCCTTTTCCTTTAGGCCCTAGCTCCAAGTTCCGCCATGCCCAGGGTACTGTGCTCCATCGTGATACCCACATCACCAACCTCAAGGGACTCAGCCTTACCACACCTGGGGAGAGCGATGGGTTCTGTGCCAATCGCCTCCATGTTGCTGTGCCCTTGCTGAGCACAGGTGGACAGGTGGCTATTCTGGAGGTGAGGACCCATCTGATTTCAGTTTCCTTACTCCTTGATGCCTAGCTTCCCTTCAGCTCTCTCCAGCTGACCCACACAGGGTCCTGGAGCCATCTGCAGGGCAAATCCCTGGGGTGAGAACCAGTCCCAGGCAGGAGTAGGAAGTGGAAAGGGTTCTTCAATGTCATATCCTCTGCTCCATTCCCTGTTCCTCTTCCCATCACCCCATACACATACATATATCTTCCTCTACTCCCCATCCCACAGAAGCCTAGGGCCTCTCAAACTTGATCTTTCCAAACATCACAGTGATTCCCTGCTCTCTGCACAGATTCTGATTCTTGCAAATGCCTTGCTCAGCCAAGGTCACCGTCCCTCCCAGAAAATGATGATGCTTTAATGCAGTTACAATGCACAAGGAGTTCTCAGCAGTTACAATAATTGGCCAGGGGAGAGGGGAATCTATGGGTGGATCTTTTGGTGTCCCCTAGATATTCCACTTGACTGCTAGATCACTGCTGTACCAATTGTGCCTTTGGGGAATAACAAGCAATTATCTTTTGTGCCAGCCTCCCTGAATATCACATTTGGGGAAATGGAGAACCATATGTAGGGCATGGACAGTGGGTCATTGAGGCAGAGAACTTGAGCCATTCTTGTGGTAGGGAGGATCTGGACTCTGGGAGCCCATCCCAGCTCAGGTCCCTTCCCACATTAGTTCTAAGCAGGGCCTAAACATGCTTGTTTGCCTGTTGACACTGAGGGTTCAGGGTTGGAAAGACTGCAGGTGCCTTTCTTCTGCCTGGCACTTATGGGCCCTGGGACATGGGGCACCTCATATTCCAGCTGCGGAAACCTGGCCGTCTGCCTGATACTGCACTGCCCACGCTACAGAATGGGGTGCCTGTCACTGACCTCACCTGGGATCCATTTGACCTGTACCGCCTTGCTGTGGGTAAGGGAGGGTAGGGGCTCCCTGTTTTGAGCTTGTTGGGCAGACACTGCCTCTTGGAGTTGGTTCTCTCGTTTCTCTTGATTGTCTCTAATTACCTCCCTAGCTACCCTATAAGCTTAGCTTCTCTCTCTAGCTATGTCTGCACTGGTCTTGATATGCACAGTTGAATCCCTGGACTCCTCCCTTGCTCCCCTGTGACCAGTTTAGATCAAGAAGCTTTTCTGTGCATAATAGGACAGTATATGGAAGCTCAGGAGCTTCTGGGAAGGGGGACAGGGTTTCTGACTGGATGAGGCAGAGGCTAAGCACCTGGCTGGGTCACCCCGCCTCCTGTCCACAGCTGGGGAAGATGCCCGAATACGGCTGTGGCGGGTACCCCCTGAAGGACTGCAGGAAGTTCTGACAACACCTGAGGCCATACTAACAGGTGAGACAAAGAAGATGGAGAAAGGTTTAGGGTATAAAGGGAGCAAAGGAGAGGGAGGTATAAAATGAGGAGGACACAGGGCAGAATGCAGGGTGCCTTAATCACCACATGATCCTGCTTCCTTATCTTCTCCCAGGCCATACAGAGAAGATCTACTCCCTGCGCTTCCATCCACTGGCATCTGATGTTTTGGCCTCATCTTCCTATGACTTGAGTGTGCGGATCTGGGACCTGCAGGCAGGGATGGAGAAGATAAGGCTTCAGGGTCATAGGGACCAGGTGGGAAGAGGTCAAAGGGTCAGAGTCTGAATGGAAGGGGAGATGATAAAGCTTGGGAAAATGAGACACAAGGACCAGATGATCAGGGCCTACTATTCAGACTGGTATCCTCACATCGTCCTTGGGTAGCTGGGTAAAAGCAAGGAACAGCACAGAAGTTCTAGGTAGGGCAGAGCTGGGGGCAGTCAGACTGTCAGGGTCTGGAATATTGTTTTTGGATGCCCAAACGAGTGAGAGCAAGCCTGTACTTCATCCCTGTGCCTCTCTTCCAGATCTTCAGTATGGCCTGGAGCCCTGATGGACAGCTCTTGGCAACAGTGTGTAAAGATGGGAGGGTTCGGATCTTTGATCCCCGGCATAGCCCAGAACCTATCCAGGTGAAGAGATAATAGGGGTTGGGGAGGAGAGAGGTTATTGGTCCCACCCTCATCCTGTCATGACCGACCAGCTCAAGCCAACTGGGTCATAGCAGTTATACTGTACTTTTGCAGGAGGGTCCTGGCCCTGAGGGAGGTCGAGGAGCTCGTGTGGTCTGGGTGTGTGATGGCCGGTGTCTGCTGGTGTCTGGTTTTGACAGGTGAAGGGTCCCATAATTTTCTAAAACTTGCAACTTCCCCCAAACCTCTCTTTTGAAAAACTATCTCCTTGTTACTAATCCAATCCCTACTGAGGCTTTCAGCCCCCAAATTCTCCTAGTCCTGATCATATTCATTCAAGAAACATTGATTAAGTAAGTACCTACTACATGTTAGACAAAATGGTTGGCATTGGGGAAATAATACAGATAAATAAATAAGGCAAAGCCCATGGAGTTACAATGTAGTAAAAGAGATAAAGCACATACCCACCTGCAGTATAAAACAAGTATTTGATAAGTGCTATGGAACTGGCACAGATGAAGTGCTAAGAGAGGACAGGAGAATGTCTGGAAGGAGCTACCATGAGCTGGGCATTGAAGAACAGGCAGAGATGAGGGGCTGGCCAAGAAAAGCATGCATTTGGAGTCAGGTATACTCAGAAAATGGTGACTAGCCTAGATTGACTGGAAAATACAGGACATAAAAGAGGATTCATGGGAGATGAGGCTGGAAAAGTAAACATTGAGATCACATTGTAGAAAGAAATGCCAAATGAAGGAATATGAATTTTATTTTTTAGGCAACAGGGAACCACTGAAAGTTTCTGAGCAAAGGGTAGATTAGATGTTCTGTAAGGTGTCTTCTAAGACTCACATTCTGTAATTGTAAAATCTTTAAGAGTTTTGTTTTTTAAGGATGATGAATATGCTAGTGTCATATTGAATGGCTTAGAAGGTGTAAGGAAGACTAGTTTAAAAATTACTGCAAGAATTGAGATCCTGAGACTAATTTGGGAGCAGTGGGAATTTTGGAATGCATGCATTCTAAAGGCACTGGAAAGGAGGAATTATCAATTCTCAAGCCCAGGCGCCCTATACCCATGCTCATCATTCCCCCTCGTGCTGCCCCTCTGAACCCCACTTCTTTTCTTCAAGTTCTGAGGCCCTTTTCACATTTACCTTTGCAGTCGGAGTGAGCGCCAGCTTCTCCTGTATAGGGCAGGATCATTGGCTGGGGGCCCTCTGGCTGTGCTGGGCCTTGATGTGGCACCTTCCACCCTACTGCCCAACTATGATCCAGACACTGGCCTTGTCCTCCTCACTGGCAAGGTCAGTCTGGGGTCTGGCATGTGTGCATGAGCTGGAGTGGTATTGGGAGTGCTCTTTGGATTGAGAAAGATAGTTCACAGGAGGGTAGTAGGACTGGAATGGGGAGATATGGTCTAGATGCCTTTGTGGGCCCTTGAGGTAGGTTTAACCTAGGTCAAGTTTGGAAGAGATGGGTGCAACATTTTTTCAGTGCTCTTCTACTACCAGGGTGACACACGAGTATTTGTGTATGAACTACTCCCAGAGGTCCCCTTCTTCCTGGAGTGCAACAGCTTTACCTCATCTGACCCCCATAAGGTAAAGATCCTCTCTTTCCATTCTGTTCTGGGCATCCCCCAGTCCCTTTTCTCATCCCTAGGTGATGCAGCCACTTGGGCTATGCTCTGAGGCCCCTGTTTCCTAGAATGAAGTGGATCCACTCTACTCCATGACCCAACACTACCCTCACAGTGGGCATTAACCTTGTCAGCTCCTACAAGGCATATGGCCCCGGATCAAAGAACTGATAGCAAGAAGATCCTGCCCTCTAGTGGTCACTCAGGGAAGTGAGTTCTGACCTGGAAGAGCCAGGGAGCGGGTGTTAATCTCTGTAGAAGAGGAAACTGGTCGGTGAAATCAGTTCGATGCCTGACTAGTGGCTGACTTCTTCCCAGAGCCTACTGGAAAGAGGACTGCTACTTCTGATGGGTAGGGAAGCACTGGACAGCCTGGCTTCCTCTGTCCTGGGCTCTAACCCTGCCTTTCCTCCCCACCCTCCCCACTCAGGGCATTGCTTTCTTGCCCAAGACGGAATGTGACATACAACAGGTGGAGTTTGCCCGGGGCCTTCGACTCCGTCAGACTTCCCTAGAACCAGTTGCCTTCCGACTTCCAAGGGTCAGGGTGAGTTGGGGAGCCAAACCTAATCACAAAAAACTCTACCACCTCATCAGGAAAAATCTACTTACCCCCACTACCAAAAGTGCTCATCTCACCAGATACCTTGGGATCATAGGGAATTCCCTCAGCTGCCACTGTCACCAGACTAGAGGAGAAGGAGCCTGAACTCCCAGCAAACAAAGCCTCCTGTAGTTGTCTATGCCCTTGGATATGCAGACAGTATCTCAGTGTCACTATTCCCTACAGAAAGAGTTCTTCCAGGATGATGTGTACCCAGAGACTGCTATATGCTGGGAGCCTGCGCTCAGTGCTGCTGCTTGGCTGGGGGGTGCCAATGGACAGCACCGCCACCTCAACCTCCAGCCCCCAGGAATGACCCCAGGTGGGATGAAAGACCAAAAGAGCTGGAAGGTTTGGGGGCCAAGAAGGGGGGAAAGAGCCTCAAGAACTGTGAAGGAGGAGGGCAGAGGATGCATCTGACTTAGGGATCCCTGGGGCAGAAGAAATGATCAGAAAGGCTCAGGATGAAATGAGTGGGCAGGGGTTAATGGTCCAAGAACCTGCAGAAGGTTGGGCTCATTCCTTGGTTGTTCCTGTTGAGCACAGGAAAGGAGCCAGCCTCTTAGACATAAAATTGACACGGTTGTTCTTAACATCTTTTTGTGTTTCTGTGCATGTGTTTTGACTCTGACTAGTCTATAAGATCGTGGAGATGTCTTTTGTTTACTTTCATGCCCCCACAACGTCCAAAACAGTGCTTCACACATACCAGAGCTTAAATGATTCTTACTGCTCCTGTCCCGCATGCATAACTGTCCCTGACATAGGGAAAGCTCATACAGCATGAGGAGTCATGGAGTCACCAGAACTTCTCCAGTGCCAGTTAAGTGTCAGAATGAAATGGACAAAGAGAGACCACCTGGCCCCACAACAGCTATTTCCCATTCCAATGCAATAAAAGGTCTATTAAGTACCTACTTTATATAGAATGTTGTGCTGGCCATAGAAATATAAAGGTTAGATAAGAAATGGTCTTTTGCTCTAAGCTATAACACAGTTATTACATCTGCAGTGAGTGAGGCACCCCGAGAAGCTCCAGCACGGCGGACCTTGCCCTCATCTGTCTACCTTGAAGAGAAGTCAGATGAGCAGAAGAAAGAAGAGGTGGGACTGGTGGCACAGCTATGGGTCAACTGAATTAGGCATCAATGAGAAACAGAAGACCCCATCAGTTACTCCCATAGAAACAATGTGTGAATCAAAGCCAGTGGTTGGCAGTTGTCCCTTCAAAACACCTAGGTTGAATGTTGATTCACACTGAAGTTTGGAGGAAAGGCAATAGATTCTGTACCCTTCTCATCCACCAATTCCTTACTGTTTCTGGTCCTGGCCCAATCTATTTCTGCCTTTTTAACCTTTGGTTTACAGAAATGGTCTCTGCTACCCACTGTCTAGTCCTGCTTCTCTGAGCCGGAGTAGGAGTTGGGGAGTCCCTGTTGGGGCTGAATTTTTCCCAGTTCTTCCCTCTCTCTTATTTTTTCCTCAGCTGCTAAGTGCCATGGTGGCAAAGTTGGGTAACCGAGAGGACCCCCTCCCCCAAGACTCCTTTGAGGGTGTGGACGAAGATGAATGGGTAAGAAGTTGGGCAAGGGATGGGGGTGGAGGGGCCTCCATGACACAGGCACAGCTCACCTGGCTCTCAGCCCTAATGACTCCTGGTTTGCCATCTGTTCTTTTGCGCCCCCTTATCCCTCCTCCACATTATTTCCTTTCCTCCCCCTGATTCCCTTACATCATCTTTTATCTCTCACACCTGGGTTCCTCTCTTTCCAGGACTAGTCCAGTCTTATCAGGCACACCCACAGTGCCTCTCCTCTGGAGCTACCTGGCCACTGACCCCTTGCCTGCTCTGAGCCCCATTCTTGAGCTGGAAGACATCTCTCCAAGCCTTGGTGCTGCTGCTGACCTGTGGAGTGGCTCCATAGCTGACATGATCCCATCTCTTTATCCCAGGAACCTCCAGACTAAGATCTTTGGGATCTTAAGTGTTTTCAACTAGTGCCCCTCCCAAGCCTACACATCTCTGGAGTATCCTGGCTCCAGCTTTCTCTGAGGTCTCAGAGCCCTCTGGGGTAGGCTGCAGTGGGAACACTCCAAGTGGGGTCTTAGTTGGCCCTATCCTGTTTCTCCTAGGATCATTTTTTCTCTTCTGCCGCATATGGTCAGAAGCTGAGGAAGGGACATTGGTTGGCACTTCCCTGGGCTGGCTATCTGGCTGTGCCTATATACGTGGTACCACTTGCCCTGTTACTATTTAGATTACTGCCTTGTTCTTGAGAGCTTGGCCTACACCTTCCAAAAAAAAACAGTTCCTCCTCCAGCTACTCTCCTGTTCTCTGTACCTTATGGGTGAAACCTTACCTCCCACTTTTTTCTTTCCATATTGCCTTTTCTCCCTGTTGTCTTCCTCTGTTATAGTTAGGATCCTCAAAGGGGCTGGATCACCCTGTACTCATCAATCCTGCTAGACCTCCTATTTGCTTTCTCCCTCCAAACCTGAGATAGTGAGAAAAGAGTGAAAACAGGGCCCAAAAGACCTAAAAAAAAGTGAGCCCCACTAGTGAAGGGCTTATGAATTTATCAATGCCTCAGCCATTAAATTTTTCTAAGCAAGACCCCCACCTGCCTCCTGTGCTGATTATATCTGCTGCTCTGGGGAAACTTTGCTCCCTCTACTAAAGGCTTCACCTTATCAAGATTAGCCTTACTTATGGATAGAGTAACAGCCTAGTTGATGATTTAAGTGGTTTTAAAATAGGGTATAGGCCTTCCTAACCCATAGCTGAATTCTCTGCCAGGGCTCTCAATCTTCAGGAAGGAGAAAGGAACATACAAAGAACAAGAGTAGTGCCAGCTGAAGCCAGAAAGACAGAGGAATATATTTTTTAAGTTGATAAATTTTAAGAAAGAACCTTTGGAAGTAATTTTTATGTAGTGATAAAAAAATCTGTTGCAGACTGGCAGTTGGGAAACACTGAAGAAGTGATAAGTGATACAAGATGTACAGAAACCTTTGCTCACATAAGACCTCTTTCAACCAAATACTTATGAAACACCTATTACTTATGAAGTCATGAGCAATACTCTCTGGGAGATGCTGCTTTTCCTCTGAAAACGAGAGAAAAAAGAACAATGGGGCCAGCCAGCAGCTCCTTGGCACATGGAAAATATGGGTAATGCTGGGAACCTGTTATTCTCAGAATCAAAACATTGCAGATATGAAACCACAGAAGTACTTAGTACTTAGTACAGCCACTATCTAAACAAAATCCTACTCTATAAAACAAGTGTTCACCTAGCCTCTGCTTCAAGACCTCTGATGAGCGACAGTAGTGCACATTACTTTCCAAGATAGCCCAGGTAATTTATGGACAGCTCTAATTCTTAAGGAATTTTCCTTACTTCAAGCTGAAACATACATGTCTGCCCTTTTTGGCCATGCAGAACAAATCTAATCCGTTTTCCATGTGACAGCCCTCTAAATTCTGAAATATACCAATCATGTTCTTTCTTTATACCCTCTCCATCTTCCCAGAGTATTCAATATTTCTAACCAACTTCAGGATGCCTTCCTTCTGATCAATACTCAAATGCATATGTGATCTCATCAATTTGGAAGTTCCCTTCAACAATGTAGTTTCAACCCATTCATGCCTGCCCATCCCCTTTGATTTATCCACGTTCTCTGATAAGTTTTCCAAGGGGAGTTCACCGAACCTGCTGGACAGTTTCCTCAATTTCTCCTTACAACACAAAGGTCCCAGCAGAGCACTCTGGCTGCCCTTCGGGCATCCCATGTGACCAGGTGACTAGCCTATATTCCTATCACATAATTTATTTTACTTCTGTTCTTCAGAGTTCCTCCTAACAGTTCTATGTTGTAGCCTGTTAACACCAGCTACATGCTCCTCCCCCTCTGAGATATTTACTTTTAACTCTTCAGAGATCATTGTCTTCTGTCTTGTTGCCAAAAAGGAACACTGGCAGAATGGCACTAAAAAAGTAAGGGCCTTTGTTAATGTTCTGCCTAAAATCTGGTGTCCAGAAATGAACACAATATGCTAGAGATGGCCAGACCAGGATAACAGGATAATAATCACCTTCCTTGTCTTAGATGCCATACCTCTCGATGAAGCATAAAAGCACATTAATTTTTTTGGCTTGCCCTTTCAGAAGACTCCTTGAGCTTACAATCCACCAAGACCCCAAAAGATTTTTCTGATAAACTATTTTCTATCCATACCTTCTCCATTTTTGTACTTGTGAAGATTTTTTTAATTCATATGTATATTTTTCCTATTAAGATAATATTTATCTCTATTAAGTTTCATCTTAATAGATTCAACCCAGTGTTCAAGCCTATCAAGTCTTGATAGGCTTTGGGGAAAAGAATCTGTTAGCTACCTCTCTCATCTTTATGGTCCTCAAAATTTGTGTATCCTCTTTATGTATCCTCAAATTTGATAAGCATTGCCATGTATGCCTTTATTCAAATCACTATTAAAAAGTTAAAAACATAAGGTCAAGTATAGATTCCTAAGGCACTCCACTAGAGACCTTCCAAGATGTCATCAACCTTTTAATGACTTTTTTTGGTTCAGCCATTTAAACAGTTGGAAAGACAACTAACTGTACTCTTGTCTAGTCCACAGCTCTCCATATGGTTCACAAGACCAGCAGGAGAGAATTTTTCAAATACTTTACTAAATGTAAATAAATCATCTGTAGCATTCTTCAGATCTGCTGATCTAAACAACCTTTTCAAAAAAGGAAATTGGATTATGCTGAAAATACCTTTTTTCTTTAATTTTTTAAATCTCATTTTCTTTTTTCCCCATTTGAAAGAGAAAATCAAAACCCTTTTAAACATATACAGAGTGAAATGAAACAAGTTCCTGCATTGGTTTCATCCAAAAAACATACGTATTGATCTACACCTGAGCCTATCAAATCTGTCAGAAGGTCAGGGGCATGCTTCATCATCAGTCCTCTAGTATTATGGCTTGTCATTGCATTGATCAAACTTATTCAGTCTTTCAAAGTGAAACACTTGTTCTTAATGAACCCTTAGGCAAATGACCTCACCTCTCTGGGCCTTGGTTTTTTGATCTATAAAATGACAGGGTTGGGTTAATAGGCCTTCAAAGTGACTAGTTTAAATCTGTAATGCCATGATCTAAGCCTTGCTGGCTTTTTGTGATCATTGTTTCCTTTTCTAGCTGTTTATCATTAAAATCATTTTAGAATTTTGCCAGTAAAATCAAGTTCACTGAGCTACGGTTTGTAGATTCCATCATCTTCCTTTTTTGAAAATTAGGGTATTTGCTCCTCTCCAGTCCTGTGGAATATCTTTCCATTTTTCAAAAGATCACTGACAGTTAGCAGTCATATGTGCTAGTTCTTTCAATTCCCCTGGGATGCAATTCATCTGGACCTGGTGACAAAAACTTATCAAAGGCAACTAGATGCTCTCTTAGGCAGTACACACACAGTGATACACAGTGGACATAGCCCTGGACCTGTAGTCAGGATGACCTGAGTTCAAATCCTGTTTCAGGCACTGGCTGTGTGACTGAACAAGTCACAATCTCTCCGTTGTGAGGATGAAATACTATTTGTAAAGAGCTTTGCAAATCTTAAACCAGCTAGTTCCTTGTGTATCTTGTGTCTCAGTTTCAGTCCAAGATTATTCTCCTTTGTAGAGAAAAAAGGAGTAGAGTAAGACTGAGCAGCCCTGACTTTTTCCCATAGTCTTGAATCATTAAGCTGGCCCTTAAGCAATCCTGATTATTTTGGTAGTCCTTTCTTCAATACAGCTTTAACACGCCCCTTCTGTTGTCCTAAGGCTTTTTGGCTTCAATTACATCAATTCTTCAGCAGTCAGTTCCTCATTAGTAAGAATCAAGAAGAGAACAGCTCCCCCTGTTTCCTCCAGTTTAAAAGGATAAATGAAGGCAAACCATAAAATTATTAGCTCCTCTGCTTTTAGAGAAAAAGCTCATTATATCATGCCTTCACATAAAGCTCATGATCTTTCCTGAACTTTCCACGCAAGTAGTTTTTAGTATAGTCCAATGGAAACATTATTTCTTAGGATCATAGATTTAGAGGTGGAAAGGCCCACAAAGGTGAGTCCAATCACTTAATCTTACAGATGAGGATCAATGTGGCACCAGTAGTTAAAAAGCAAACATAGATAGCATTTAGGTCCTATGTTCAGGTCCTCTGATTCAAAAGCCAGCATCCTTTCCACTATATCACACTGACTCTGTTGATCTTCCCCAAAAGTTTATTCACAAGTTTGTCTGGTTCCCACATTTCCTCACAAATATATCTTTTTAATATATACCGCTACACGACTGCCCCCCCATCACCTTTTATCCACCCTGTTACTTTTCAATAAGGAGCAACTTTCCAAAGCCATATTCCCATAATGTATCCCATCCACTGAGTCTCAGTGATCCCTAAGGTCAAATTTGCTTGGCATTAGGAATTCCTAATTTGCCATACCTCTGAAACATACTTTCTAAGTCTATGCATAAACATCTGAGGTCTTGGGCTTCTTGGAATTTTACCTCCCGAACTCCTGGGAGGATTGATACTATTTGTCTTTATACATGGTAATCATGCTGTTTAGTAAATATATAGACAAGGTTCTTGCTCCATTCCTCCCCCGCCCAGTTTAAGGTCCTTTTGATTGACTAAGACTTTTTTTTTTAACCAGCCCTTGGGAAGGATTCTATTCCCTGCCAAGAGCCCATTATTCCTAAATTTTAAACACTTTCACAAATCTAAATCCTCTTTTTAGATACCAGCTTCATTCAAATCTACCTTTATCTTTTGAAGCCCTTATCTTTGATCAGCAACAATAATCTCATACCTAGCACAGAGCAGGCATTTGATAAATGCTTATTGCTTGATCAGAACACCTATGCCTCTAAAGTTTTCAGTTTCTTTCCTGAGACCTCATGCTCCTGACAATACTTTTTATAAGAAACACTTTGACCCACATGAATCAAGTGAGAAAGTCACTAGGATGGTGAAAGGCTCTGGGTCCATATCATATAAGAATCAGATAAAGGAACTGAGATTTATCCTGTAGAGACTTTGGGGGCACAGGACAGCTATCTTCAAAGTATCTAAAGGGCTATCTTTCTGTTTGGCCCTAGAGGGCAGAACCAAGAGCAATGGGTAAGAGTTACAAAGAGGCAAATTTTAGGTTTGAGGTCAGGAAAAAAAAATGAACAATTAGTCCTCCCAAAGTGGGATGAGATGCTTGGGGGGGGTTGTGGGTTCCCCCTGAAGAGGGGAAAATGATCATTTCAAGCATTGTTTCTGACCTATTGTAGGTTGTGCTTTGGTGGGGATCCCTAGATAGCTAATGAGGTCCTTTCCAACTCAAATTATGAGTGTCTGACATAAGCTGAATACATCCCAGTACAATGGCAAACTTATCTGGGGATAATATAAGGGCTGCAAACACCACCATGTACCTCTACTCCCTCTGACCTTCACTTGCACATGTCCGAGTAAGAGGAAGCCTCTATCACTACTCATTAGGTGTCCATGCTGGGCTTCTGATCCATTTTATACAATCACAGATCTACAGCTGAAAGGGACCTCAACAAACATCTAGTTCAATCTCATTTTACAAATGAGGTAATTGGAGGCCCAGGAAGGTAAATGCCTTGCCCAAGGTCACTCTAGTATTTAAGGAAAGATTTAAATTTTGATCCTATGATTATGGAATCGGTACTTTTTTCTCTATACCAAGCTGCTTCCCTAACTCTTCAGCTTGTCTGTTTCCTGTTTCTGTGTAGCTGATCTGTAGTCCACAATTGTTTTTATGTTGGATGCGATGTTGAAATTTACTTGGAAAAACCAGGATTCAAATCCTATACCTGACACTAATTGTGTGACCCCCTAACTTCTCTAACCCTGTTTCCTTAAAAGAGCGACCTCTCAGTGTCTGACTTGACAGGGTTGTGTGGCTCAAGTGACACAATGCATGGAAAGCAAACTTTAAAGCACTACATGCTGGCCACTAGGTGGCCCAGAGGATAAAGTCTTGAGCCTGGGATCAGGATGCCCAAGTTCAAGTGACTTGACTTCAACTTGCCTCAGTTTCATCCTCTGTAAATGAAGATAATAAAAGTACTTACCTTACAGGGTTGTTGTAAGGATCAAATGAGATGACAATTGTAAAGTGCCTGGCACACAGTGAGTACTATATAAATGTTATCTTTGAAGTGGCCAGGAACTAGTTAAGTAGAAACTTCATGGACTTAAGATAGGAGTCAAGAAACTGGCCTAGAGTAATTTGTCTGTTCCCCACTGGTTTTTTTCTTTTTGGTCATCATGCCCTGTACTTTTCCCCAACTACCCTACAGACCCTTGCCTGCAGACGGTATCACAAACTCCCCCCTTGCCTATTCTTCTTTGTTCCGTCGTCATGCTCTGTAATCACAAACGCCCTGGCTCAGCAGCTTACTTGTACCCCTGAACAATGGAATTATGCTGTATAAATGATTCTGCATCTCTGAACTAGCCGCTGATTCCTTCAGATTGGCCTGAGAAGAACAGGTGCCAGCTGGCTAATAAAAGCTCCTAAAACTTTTTATTCGAACTCTGTGGTCACTCTGTTAAGACTTGCCATTTCAACTTATTAGTCTTTGGGACCTCTGGCTCCCGAATTTCCTCTATCTCATTAATGTATTACCTATTTTAATGTTAATCTTACATTAATATCTTACTTAATAGACATTAATATAGTCTATCTTATAAATATAACAATGCTACTCTTCCGTACCTCATATCGCCTCCCCCTTTTGCCTATCCTATTCGTTTGGAGCAAGAGCCATCTTCCCAGAACCTTCTTCCAGATTCCACCCCACCAAGTCTCAGTGATACCCTTGCCAGTCCAATATTCAATCTCCCATTGTATGGCTGAGGAGCACAGTGAAGCCTGGGGCAAGAAAGAGAAGTCCTTGGGTACCCTGGCATATCCCCTTACTGATGGCTGGTGGAAGAGGGCTTCAGAAGAGCCTCAGCCTTCTTGGGAAGTGAATTCCTGGTAAAAACAGTGGTTTCTGAGAGCAGATTTAATAAAATCATCCATTCCTGAATTACGCCTTAAAATACGGTTGCTCTTAACCTTTCTGTGTGTGTCAAGGACCCCTTTGGAGGCCTGCTGACACCTATGGACCCTTTCTCCCAAATGTTCTTAAATTTACAAAATAAAACGCATAGGATTACAAAGGAAACCTGATAGATAGTGCAGCGGATCGAGCTCTGGCCCCGAAGTCATAAGACCCGAATTCAAATTTGACACTAGCTCTGTCACCTTGGCCAAGCCACCTAACCTCTCTGCCTCAGTTTCCTCATCTGCAAAATAGGGTTAATAATAGCCCTCTTCCTTCCAGGGTTATTGTGAGGATATTTGTGTTTTTGCAAACCCTCAGTTATCGCTACATAAATGACAGCTACCATTGTTACTAAATTGAAATAGTTACCAATATATTTAAGAAAACAAGTGCACAGATCCCCTCTTGTCCTAAAGGACTAATGGCTCCTGAAAAGGGCTAGAGATCGTCGCGCTTCACCTTCCCTCCTCCCCTCCCCCGGCGCCGATTGATTTTTGCCATCGGAGCTCTCCAGACAGGAGCACAAGCATCTCGCCTGGCCTCCGCGGTCCAAGATCGACGAGACCGAGCCCTAGTGTCACCACGGCTCTCCCTGATACACGCGGAGGGACCAGAGCAGGTTCTCCTGCCTACCAAAAGCCCCGCCCTCCCTGCCCATGCGTCACTTCCGGGAACCCCGCGAACCCGGCGTTCTGCAGGCATGCGCATCAGCTCGCGAGGGAAGGAGCTTGGGCGCCGCAGCTTCTCCTCCTCCTCGACCTCTGACCCGCCACCCTTCAGCCGGGGCCGTAGCCGCGGCGGCCGCAGCAGCCCCGAAGGCCACGTCCTGCCACCATGGTGAGCTCGAGGCCCGGCAGGGAGTGGGGAGCGAGGGGTCCTGGTGGGCCGTTTCCGAGCTTCCCTTGCGGGGAGTGAGGGGATGGCCCAAGATTGAGAGTTGAGAGACAGGTTCGAGAACTGGCTCTACTGCAGTTAGCCCTGAGAGCCTGGGCACGTCTCCCCTAGCCCGACACACAGCTCGGGGCCTCAGTTTCCTCATCTGTCAACTACGGGGGCCAGACCAGATGACTGATACCGCCCCCTTCGCCCCCTCTTGCCCGGCTTGTTCCCGTTCGAGAGGCCGGGGGGGGGGAAGCTCTCGGGAGCCATCTTACCCCAGCCCCCAATCTCGGAGGGCTTCCCCAGAACCCTCCCAGCCGCTCCCCAGCTTCTGGAGGGGCGGCTCTGGCCCCAGGAAGGCCCAGAGTTTTAGAAATAGTGGGGGTAGAGGCAGAGAGAATAACAATAATAGCTCATTAGAAAAATAACTTTCCTCCTAGCCCTTTGAAATAGGGGCAGTGCAAGTATGATTATCTCCAAGGGGAAACAGAGGAGAAAGGACTTATGTAAGTTCACTTAGCTAAAGTCCAGCCCAGGTCTCCCTGACTCCCAAGTTGAGGGCTATTTCTCAACTCCAGTGGCCTTGCTTGGAGATGAGAACTTATCTCTGTGTCCACCAATGCAAAAGCCTGATATGGTGTAAATAAAGACTGTTCTCACTTCTGCCCCTGATTTGCCCTGTCACTTTAAGCAAATTATTTCTCCACTCTCACCCTGTTTTGTCATCTGTGAAATGAGAGGTCATAGGATTTAGATTTGCAGCCAGAAGGGACCACAGAGGCCATCTGGTCTGATGCCTTTTTTTTTACCGATGAGGAAATTAAGGGCCAGAGAAATTAAGCTAGTCATTAGGTTAGGGTTTGAAGAATTCATCTTTCCTCTCTCCAAGTCCAAGTCCAGCATTCTAGCCACTATACCACACTACCTCTCTAGGGGTAGGATGAAATATTCTCTAATCCTTCTCTAACATTCTTGATTGTCGAGTATAGTGGAGACTGGAACTAAGTGAGGCAGATAGCTTCTGAACACTGGGAAAGCTGTTGAAAGAGAATAAACTGGGACCTCCTGTGCATTTCCTAACACATGGCACTGTTGATTCATTGTTAGGGCTGGTACTTGATATTGTAGAAGTTGCCTAAAAGTAGAAGCTATGCTTGAATAGGGGAGAGGACAGCAGGCCCTTTTATAGGTCTTCTAAGAGATGTTGAGTGAGATATGCAGTGTTGTTGTTCCTTCCAGCCTCTTCCTTTTGTTACTGTCAGGCTCACTCCTGTCTTGGGTTCCTACCTCTAACCTACATTAAGTCTTGGAGGCTATTGCATCACTGTTCTGAAGCCCACCCCACTTCACCCCCAGGCTGTTCTACTTTGTTGGTTTCCTGGTCTGTGGTTACCAGGGTTGAATTCTGTAGTGAGTTTGGAAAAGTGAATAGAAGCTTACGTTTCTTACCAATCAGAAGCCAGATGTACAGCTTATGGTCTAGGTTCCAGGTCTTGCCTCCTGTTATCCCTGGGAGTATGTACTCAGTCTTGTATGAACACTTTACTTGCTCATTTCCCAGATAGTGATCAATCTAGCCTACCTAGGCTAGGCTTGCTCAATTTAGTCTTAATTTTTCTTTCCCTGTTAATCAGTGCTTCATTATACATGATTGTTTCCCTGAAGCAGCTTTATTGTCAGTTTCTCTTATAGTATAGCACTGTAGCAGTTCTGCAGGATAGTATATATATGGTGCACTTGCATAGTTTCTGTGCTTCAGGAGTGGAGCAAGTCACAGTTTCATCTACCTCATCTGTGAGCTATTAAACACTGGGACAGGATTTACCAGCAATAAGATCGTGGAATATAAACAGGCTCTTCATGCTAGATTGATGCTTATCAAAGGATAGCGTGAATCAAATGATATAGTGAATGGGAGCATGCTTTAGAAAGTATTAAGTGTTTTACAAATATAAGGTGATTTAATCATTCAAATTTCTGTAGGAGCCATTTTATGATTAATAGTGGTAGTGGTAATATGTGTATGTCCTGTCCTGAAAGTCTACCCTAGTCAGTGACCCTGAATGGTTCTCAGAGGCTAGGCAAGTGATATTCAAGAGCTGGCAGATCCTACCAAACCAGAAGGGCTTTGAGTATGTCTTTGAGTATGTTCACAGACTGTATCTTAGCCAAGGACCAGCCTAGCTAAGTGCAGAAATTTATCACCAGAAGGTTGACTGCCAAATGATGAATTGGGAGAGGCAAGCGACTTCTGAAGACCATCCGAAGAAGCATGGAAGGTTCACTGCATGGAAGTCATATCTACTTTGATGAAATGGTAGACTGATCTTTTTGAAATACTGAAATAACATGTGTAGAGATCAGATAACTTAGGTTGAAGTGGCATAACAAAAAGTCCTGGATAGGGCAAAGGCTGGGAATCACTGGGGCTGAAAAGATAATTTAAATATTGAGTAAAATTCAACCTTTAATATACTGTAGTTGTAGACAGTACCTGAAAGACCTGCTTGACTTGCAGCTGTAAGGAATGGGCCTTGTAAAGCAGAAGCTCAAAAGAGGAGACTTACGATCATAGAGTCACAGAATTACAGCAGGAAGGATCCCCAAGTCATACAAATTCCCTCAGTTCAGTTCAATCCCATAAGTATTTATTAAGTGCTTAATATGTGCTAGGCGCTGTGCCAGGACCTAGGAACAGATACAAAGACAATAAGACAGTTCTTGTTCTCTGTGAGCTTACATTCCAGTTGAGGAAAACAACAGGTAGAGGGAAAAGCAGTTACAAAATAGATATAAAGTAATTTTTGGAGGAAAGCACTGAAAAGTAACCTCAGGGCTCAGGATAGGCTTCTGTAGGAGGTGAGGGTAGAACTGAACTTTGAAGGCGGAGCTATGGATTCTCTGAAGTAGGGTTTAGGGTAGAGTAGGGGAGAGCCTCTGGAAAGGCACAGAGACAAGAGATAGAACATCAGACGTAGGGAACATAGGATATGTGAAGAAGAGTCACATGGAGTATATCTGGAAGTGTAGCCAAATTGCCAACCTGAGCGTTTATATTTTATCCTAGAGCAGTGGTTCTCAACCTTCCTAATGCCGCAACCCTTTAATATAGTTCCTCATGTTGTGGTGACCCCCAAGCATAAAATTATTTTTGTTGCTACTTCATAACTGTAATTTTGCTACTGTTATGAATCGTAATGTAAATACCTGATATGCAGGATGTATTTTCATTGTTACAAATTGAACATAACTCACAGGTTGGGAACCGCTGTCCTAGAGGCAAGAGGGAACCTCTTGAGCAGAGGAACGACATGGTGAGATTTTTGCTCTAGGATTATCAATTTGGCAAGTACATGGAAGATGGAGAGGGGTCATACTGAAGGTAGAGAGACTAGTTAGATGGAGACCAGATTGTAGGCAAAGAGAAGGGAACAAAAACAAGCAATATTTCAAAGGTAGAATCAACAAGACTAGGCAACTGATCAGATATGAAGAGTGAGTGAGAATAACAAGTAGTAAATGACTACAGGTTATAAACTTGTGTGACGGGGAGGATGGTGGACTATAGGGCACTTACCAGAAATAGGGAAGTTAAGAAGAGGGAAGGTTGTGGGGGAGAGTAGTAATCAGTGATGTTTTGACTTGATGAGGTTGAGATAGCTGTGAGATATGGAGTTGGAAATGTCCAGTGGTCAATTGGTGGTGCCTTACTGGAATTCAAGAGAATGACTAGAACTCTATATTAAAAAATCTGTAATTTGTCTCCATAGAGATGAGCCCCATCAGAGCTCCAAGATGAGATCACTGAGGGAGAGAAAGAGACGAGAGTAGAGAAAGGACCCAGGACAGAGTCCTGGGGCACACCCACGCAAAGGGAGTGTGTAGTAGATGAGGATGCAGCAGAGAAGCATAAGAAAGAGCAGTCAGATAAGAGAGAACAGTGTCATGAAAACTCAAGGAAAAAATGATCAACAAGTTCACATACTGCCAAGAGGACAAGAAGGTTGAGAACTAAGAAAAACCATAGGATTGGCAATTGAGATCATTTTACAGATGGAGAAATTGAGCCTTAAAAGGTCACGTGACTTACCTACCATCATAAAAGTAGAAGTAGCAGAGCCATTATTTGACTCTAGATTTGATTCCAGATCCTCTCCAGTGGTCACCATTTGCATCACCCCACCTTACATGGGCTCCACAAAGCTTAAACTCTTGTTCTTTCATAGAGCTGAAAGAATCTTGGAATTCATCTTGTCCAGACCTTTACTTTACAGATAAGAGCCAGAAAAGGGAATAACTTACTCAAGGGCACACAGTTTGAGAGTAAAACCCTGAGAAACCAAGGATGCAATGGAAAGAATGGTAGATTTGGAAGCTGGATCTGAGCTCAGGAGCCTTGGGTCCTGCCAAACTGGAAGGCACCTTAAAGGACATCTATGTTTCCAAGTTCAGCATTCTTTCACTTTGAACTTCTAGGTTCATAGCTCTGCTGTATACCACCTTCGTGACTTTGTGTATGTCACTTAATTTGCCTTGTCGCGGTTTCCCTAATGTATAAAATTAGGGAGTTGGGCTGGTTGACCTCTAAGGCCCTGTCTAGTTCCAGATCTATACTCCTTTGATTCAGATGTCTTCATTCCCAGTTCAGTGCTCTTTTCAGTACAAGGAAGGATGATCTTACCTGTATAGCATAGGAAGGATTTTTAGTCAAACATTCAATTTTTCATCCATCCTCTACTCAAGTAGTCATTATCAATAGCATCATAATCATCACATTTTAGAGCTAGAATTTTAGAGTGTCTGGTCTCATTTGATGGATGAGGAATCTCCTGATTAGGAGATATATAATCTATTTGGAAGCCTCATTTTGTTCAGAAGGAAACCATGAGTTCTCTTAGAAAATGTTAATAGAATCCAATCTTCCTGGCAGGTCTGCCTGGGAAGGCAAGCCCCATTGGTGCTATGTTTGTCATCCAAGGATCAGCCTAGCTCAGACTAACAAGGTTCAGTTCTAGGTCAGCCACAGGATAATGAGTTCATTGGCCAAACCCATCAAGTTTTAGAAGGAACACACAAATACCAGCTGAAATCACAAATCAATTAAATATGTGACACACTTATTATGTCTGTAGGTTTGTCCTGGGGAAGACAATTAAATTCATAAACTATCCTATTAAGTCCTTAAACAAATTAGCTAATTGTTTAAGTTCTGTAGTGCTTTGATCATAGGTGTAAGTATAAAAAAGTGTTAAAAGAGCCATACTTCCTGGTGTGAAGTAGAAGACTTGTGAAGGTCAGACCTACTTGTGAAATCCAAACACTCTCTCATTTATTAAGGCAAAGCCTGCCAGATGCACAAACTAAGTTTGTTTGGGGTGTTCTTCAGTCTGTGACTTATCTGGGACATACTTTTACAAACCATTCAATTACCTGTCTTCCATCCTCCACCTCATAGTAGAGCCTTGCATCTTCATTTCCTAGATCTCTGGTCATTGATTAAGTTACACTGTTCAGCAGAGTAGAATTCTTTTCTTCCCCTCCTATCAAGCCCCAGAGTACTATGCTGGACCTGCCATTGGTTTATTTGGAATGGGCAACTTAGCTGAAGAAGGAAGTTTAGGAAGTTAGGAGTAATGGTCCTCCCAGGACCTAGAGAAGAGATCAGCTAAAGGCCTGTCCTCTTGAATTCATTGGCTGCTGCTCTTTGATGGATGCCCAATGGAAAGTACCCCCAGACTTGGGGTCCTGAGTGAGAGTGCCCTTCGAACCTTGCTGACTGACTGCTGGTTTGCCCACAGGCCAAATACCTAGCTCAGATCATCGTGATGGGGGTGCAGGTGGTTGGAAGGGCCTTTGCCCGGGCACTCCGGCAGGAATTTGCAGGTAAGCAGCATCTCCCTAAACCAGGTTTCCAATCTTGAAAGGCTGCAGAGTATGATAAAACTGACCTCTGGACTAAGGTCAGAGACCTGGGTTAAATCCCAACTTTGGTATTTCACAGTGTGATCTTGAACTGTCACTCAACCTCTCACCCTTCTGTAAAATGGAAATAATAATACTTGCACTCCTGCCTCAAAGTATCAGTATGAGTCCATGTTCTCTCAAGTTTGAGGCTATACCACTTAACATCTCCCTTATTTCAAACACCTTCCATAAGAGACCCAGTAACACTTGTACCACCTGTGATTATCTGAGCTGCTGCCACAGGGCAGAAGGGGCTGGAAAGACAGGAAGTCCTTTTGAATAGTGGCATTCTTGGTGCTTTGTGTCATGATGGCAAAGGCCTTAGGGCAGGGGCTACCCATTGCAATGGGTTATAAACTTCCAAGTTCACTTGCCTTCAGATGAGAGAGACTATGTGACCATGGTATAAAAGAGGGAAAGTCATGGCTGACCCTGTTGGGGGGTGGTATGAGGTAATAAGAGCCCACGATAGATCATCACATTTAAGGGCTCCTCATTTTCCCTAATGTTCTTATGCAGAGCAAATGTTATTATGCTAAAGATGACTCTAGGGAGAGTAGGAAAGGGAGTGGGGTAGAATTGGAAAGGGGCCAACTTCTGTGGCCCTAAGTGTTGCCCAGATTAGCTGGCAGCATCTAGGAATCCTCGTCCCTGTTGTGGAACACTAGCCCTGCCATCCCCTGGTGAGCGGCCTTTTCTTGGTTACCTTGGTTCTTGGGTTTCCCTCTATTTCCTGGCCACATAGTGTGAGGTTTCCAGTTGGAGTGACTGATTAGAAGTCTGAGGCTGGCCTATGGGATTTCCAGGGGAGTGGTTATATGAGACCAAGAGTTCGTTTTGTATCTGAACAGCCAGCCGGGCAGCAGCAGATGCTCGTGGGAGAGCAGGTCATCAATCTGCAGCCGCCTCTAACCTTTCTGGACTTAGCCTTCAGGAAGCCCAGCAGATCCTCAATGTCTCCAAGCTGAGCCAAGAGGAAATTCAGAAGGTAAATCTAGAGCACGGGTGCCCAGCCCATGGTCAGAGTAAAGGGGGGGAATATTGGCAAAGGAAGCCTCTGAACTTCAGGAGAGGGTACAACTTACGGTTCTGCCCTCTCCCCGGTGGGAATCTTGACAAAACACATCTGGAGAGGGAATCATGGTAATAGCAATAAGTTGAGTTTCCACCAGGTAAGCCTTCAGGGTGTCCCTCAGGAGCTCCTTTCTTGATGGCTCCTCTTGGATTGTCATTGTATAGCTACAGCCATCTTTGGGCAAGTGGAAGCACTTGGGATTCTCCTTATATCCAGTGCAGTTAAGGTACCTCAGCCATTTAATCCAGCCATAACTAGGAAGAGACCCCAGCTCTCACTGTTTCCAGTGAACATTAAACTTACTATAAATATCCTCCTTTTCTTTTTTTCAACAGAACTTTGATCATTTATTTAAGGTAAATGATAAATCTGTGGGTGGCTCCTTCTACCTGCAGTCAAAGGTGAGTGGCCTCAAGGCTTATGGAAACCTAGTCAAATGGCAGGACCAGTTTTGCTACTGGTTGGGGGTGGTGCAGATGGGGCTAAAAAAGTCATTCATTTCTAGTCAGTAGAAATATAGCAAGTCCCAAATAGTCAACAATGCAGCTTTTTAGGCTTCTATCTTGACGTCCCTGTCTCTGACCAGTGCCTAGATGTGATGCATTTCTTCTTCTGTTCCAACGGAATGTTGTCACAATTCACACTCAACTCTTGCCATAAAGAGTCTGTAGTTAGCCTCTCAGTCTTGTTGATTTTGACCACCAGTGCATTGACTTGTATATTGCTAATGAAGCAGCTGGACATAGTCTTCTCTTCTCACTGTGTTAGAATTTTAAGACTAAATTCTAAACCAGCCTTTAGCTGGTCGTATATTAGAACACAGTCTGTAGCCTTTGCCCTATACTCTGCCCCTTTGGCAGCAGCCAGCACAAAGACAAACCACAGTAGAAGGCCCCTGGACAATCCTGGAACTTACCCATGAGATGAAAGCAACATCCTAGACTTTCCCTGATACATCAGGAAATTGGCCTCAGGAGACCAGAAATCTATGAGGGTTGGTAGATGGGATACAAGGTCTCTTTGTGGCTCTGGGAAATCATAGCTTACAACTAACCAGGAAAAGGACAAGGTGTGTCCTGTTTGGGGCCACCCTTGGGTATAGGTACATGGTAAAAGCATCTGAAATGTTGGTTCCCCATCCTCCCCCAGGTGGTACGAGCTAAGGAACGGCTAGATGAAGAGCTCAAAATCCAGGCCCAGGACGAGAGTGAGAGAGGGCAGCAGCCCAAAACGTGACCTCCTATCCTCGCCTATCTTTGCCTATGTGACTTATTTATAGCTTGGTAATAAATATCTTTTCTGCATTTTTTTGGTACATGTGCCCAGACTCTTAAAAGGCAAGTCATTCTTTTTTGCCAGCCTTGGTTGGGGCCAGGAGTCTCTAGATTGCAAAAGGAATTGGGAGCATTTACCTCCACATAATGTTGAATAGATAACCTCAACAGGGGCCAGTAGTTGATGGTAGGAAGCCAGAGAGCTTCATCCTCTGCCAGGGCCATAGGGAAAGACCTGTTGCTATATTTTGTCAAAAACCAAAAGCCTCGAGTTAGAGCAGCAGGAGAAGCAAATCTTTGTTTTTTTCTCTGACTCTGATAGTGGACCTACTAGATACTGATGGCCCCCTGACCCTCTGCAGTTTTTATCATATACCTTTGCTTTTGCCTGGGCTTCATTCTCTTATCATTCTACTTTTTTCCCACTCATCTTAATTCAGCTGCTGTCTCAAAAGATGTTATGAATATTCTTGGGCCTTAGATATGAACCAGGAATTCTTAGTCTGGGGCCCAGGAACTTGGTTTTTCTTGTATTTTTATAATTGCTTCCCTTAGTAATTCTGTGCATTTTATTTTAGGCATTTTAAAACATTATGCTGAGGAGTCCATAAGCTTCACCAGACTATCAAAGGGGTCTGTGATGCCAAAAGCATTAAAGTTTAAGGCCCTATGAAGATAACTTATTAAATAATTAAATTCAGACCTGGGGAGATCTTAAAGAGAGTCCAGTCTCTTCTTCTGTATAGGGAACCTACTTCTGCCTCATGCCAAGCTTTAAATTTCCCCTGGACAAATGCCACAATATTGTCAGTGATGTTAAGTGCTTTGTGTTTGTGGGGTTCCTTGCTTCACAACTCTAATTTAATAGCTACAAAAGCACTGAAAAATAATTAGGGCAGTTGCTCTTAGCCTTGTGCGACAGAAGCAGTCTGAGGCAGGGGGTTTGTAAAGCAAGACCATCATTCAAGGTAGGAAACAGGAGGGAGAGGGGTGACTAATCTAGGCCTAGTAGCAGGTTGAGAGCTCTCCTCACCTGCAGTTGTAGCACAGTGATTAACTGCAGAGCCTTCCTCTTACTCTGCTTTGATTACCTACAGTCCCAGGTGAATGATTAACTGCTGCTTGTGCTGTAATGTTACCTGAAAGGTCAAGAAAACCTGGAGGGGAGGGAGTCATATCTTATTTGCCCATTTCTGAGTTCTGATTCCCAGGGCTGCCTAGGGGGAACAGAGAGGAGCCTAGCATCTTTTTCTAGGCCCAGTGTATCTGACTGGGGGGAGAATGCAAAGTCAGGCATTGTGGAAATGCCCCATCCCTGGATGGCCCTACCCCTTCTCTGCTTTGGACTCTGCACCTCAGTATACTACCATCTGAGAAATGATAAACCCCTAACTTCAAAGTGCTGTGTGATTACATGAGGTAAGGATGAGAGTTTGGGAGATGCAGCTGGGCTGAGTCCTGTGGCTGAGGTGCATCTTGGTAGACAACAGAAGAGGTTGCTGACGTCTCTGAGACTGCTGGTTGTGAGCCTAAGTGGCAAAGAACGTGCTTTATTTGGTCTGATCTTGGGCCCCGTTTCCCAGCACACTCCAGTACATGCAGGCCATCTTTGCAACTCACTTTTATTGTTTCTTTATAAACTTCCTCTCACATGGAGGAATATATTGTTATAGTCATTAGCTTATCTCTTTTTTTTTTAAACTCTATGCTAACAGCAATGGAGCCAAGAGGAGGAAAAACGTAAGCTACGATAGAAAGGCACTTAGAAACTGTTAAAATACTGATATCTTGGAATGTGCAACAACAAACCGACAATGACAACAAAAAAAGTACACCGGCCCTTTAAAGCCTAGTCTATCACCAAATCACATGCTGAGCTAATGTTAACTCTTTTGAGTGCCATGTTGCTATTCTCCATGGGCTTGAATCTCAAACCACCACCCCCAACCCTTGATGATCACTCCTGCTAGTCAGGAAGGGCCAATACCCTGATCTAGGGGTAACTGGGCCCTAGCACTGAGCCAGCCAGTTATTTAAGGCCTGGGGCCCTTAGGTGGGGGGGAATAAAGGTGGGGTGTCTGGTTCCTAGTAGGGGACAGGAGGAGGGAGACCAGCTCCCTCCTTCCATACTTGAGTCCCCTATTCAGTGGAAAACTCCAGCTGCTGTAACCTAATCACAGTCTGGGGTTCGAAAGCCCAGCAGAGGTGAGGGCCAGGACAGAGTGACCCCTCTGTAACAGAAGGGCAGTCGGGGGAGGTGGTGGCCGCACTGAGCCACCCAAATGAGAAGAGGCAGGTATAATGGAATAATGTCAGAACTGGAAGGGACTTGAGGAATCATTTTAGTCTAACCCTCTCATTTTATAGATGAGGAACCTGAGGCCCAGACAAAAGAAGTGACTTGCCTAAAGTCACAGCAAGTTTATGTGACAAAACATACTAAGTCAGTGGCAGAGCAGGGACTTGTATATGGATCTCCTGACTCCCAGTCCAGTGCTCTTTCTATGACACCAGGCTACCTCATGAGAGGCAAGAGGTAAAGTGCCCCCCTTGGGGAGGGAGCAAGCTATGCTGTCTTGGGAAAGCTGTCCTACTGTTTCATAGCTGGGATCAGGAGGGAGGGCAGAGAAGAAGAGGGAAGGTAGCTATAGGAGTGGACCCTCACCCAGAACCTCAACCATCCTGCTAAGGTGCCCCCTCATCTAAAGGGTTTCTTTAGCTTATTCATACCTGCAGTACAGGCCAGGCCTTCTCTGGCTCTGTAGAGTCTAGATGAGCTTACAGTACTTATGGTGCAGGTCAGGCAATTCCAGCCATTATCAAACAGAAAGGGAGCATACCAGGGGAACCAACCAAGAGGCTCCCCAGCCTTTGAAGGGGGGAAAAATTAACAACAATACATGCAATGTCCCTTTTTCTCTGGCTGTAGTTCTCCCAAGGCGAAGGGGTTTGGAGCAGCATGGGGCTAGGGAGAGGGAGAGAAGGAATTGCTTAGGCTGATCCATTAATGGAAACAGGGGCTAAGAATGAGGGTTTCTTAAAGTACAGCCCCAAATTCTTCATCTGCTGCTGTCTCCCAGCTGAATTCCTCAGGATCACAGGTTAACCTCCTCCCATACAAGCTGATTTGAGACCATAACCCCCAGAATTCAAAGTTTCAACCAGGTGGCTCAAACCAAAGTTACCTACTGAAACCTGTTCCAGTAAGCTGGCCTCATTCTACTCTGAAATACCCCAGCAACTTAAGGCATGGACCATTCAGGTGTTATCTCCACTTTACTTCTGGTCCTGCAAGATAGCATACACACACCCCACTTCTGGCTGCCTCCACTGAACATCCTACCTAGCTACTGCCTCCTTGCTGGTTCCTGGTTTCAACAACCTTTCTGCTATTTTCCATTCTAATTCTCTAACTTAAGAATGCAGCCAGAATTCCTGGCTAGTGTTCAGACAGTGCCTTTGCAGTCTTCTGTCAGCTCAGGCAAAAGCTGAGCTAGATTAGAACTGAATTCTCTCCTCTACATCCTTGCACTAAGCCTGGGGGCTTAGTGGGTCTCCTGGGAAATGGATGCCCAAGGGAAAGCAATACAATTCTAGAGGCAGGGCGTTAATCCTGATGTTCTCTGCCCATCATTTTCCCCCATGCAGAGGTACTGCACTGAAGGGTAACAGCAGGGAACTTGGCAACTGAGTACCATGGCTGGTCTAAAAACCACCTCAGTATGGAGCAGATGCCGATAGTCAGTCCTCTTGTCTTCTGTGAGAGCATGTGTGGTGACCCTGAGGAGCCATAGCTGAACTCTTAATTTAACCTCAAAATAAAAGGGCAGAAGAGGCAAATTCAGGAATTTCCAGGGCCTGCCTTCACCATATTTGCTATCTACTTGCCACAGAAATGCCCCAGCCCTCTCTCAACCCCAGAGTTGGGTCTCAAGTTTTCTGTCCAGCCAGGAAAAAAAGGATCTGCCCTGGTGCTTGAATTGGGTACACTGCTTTGTAAGAGGGGCAGGTGGGAGATAGGCCTGCCTTGGTCCTCTTCCTCAGCACAAAGTTAACAGAGCTAGTGGGGGGAGCAGCCCTCCCACCCTATCCCTAGGGTGGGAGATACCTTGTCAATCAGCAGGGAGGGGAAGGGAGACAAGGTAAAGGACCTATTCTCTCCATGGCACTGCCAAGGTCTGCGTCTGTCTTGCTCTCCCTCTGAAAAGTGGGTCAGAAGGAGAGGGGTCTGTAGAGTTTCCCAAAGCTGGGCTGAGGCCAGCTCTGAAGAAGGATAGATGTGGGGGGGACCATTGGGATTCTCCTGGCCCATGTAGTTCATGGCAGCCACAGGGTTAAAGTGTCGGGGATGAGGCTTCCACTGCTCAGAATGGGATGCTGTTCCTGTGACCCAGCTCCCTCACACTCAGGATATGAAAGCAGCATATCGAGACTGGAAGGACAAAATGATGGTGGGCACCTTGTGACAGTGGTCAGTTGGCACCAGATAAACATGGGAGGGAAGACCTGAATGCCAAGAGCCAGACTGTGAAGCAGAATTCCAAAAGGGAAACTGAGGAGGGAGAGCAGAGTAGATTTGGTACAGCATGAAAAAAGGGACTGAATATTGGTGTTCCCTCCCTAAAGAGAGTGGGACCAGACCCTTTGCTGAAGGTAGAGGAGCTGGATTGGGAGAGAGGTCAATAGGATCCAAGGCGTTCACTCTATGAGCCAAAAATTCATTTTTTTCATCTGATGGGATTTACCTTTCTCCTTCCATGCCATCATGGCAGAGGCCATGGAGGTGAGGAGACCCTAGAGTGACCTGTTTTCTGTCCACATGGGTTTTATCTCTACACACAAACATGAAGGCAGGCCAAGGCCTACCTCTTCCCCATGTGTCCTGGTTACCTCCTGCCCACCTCACTGGGACTGGACCAGAGGATGGCCAAGCCCTGAGGCAGGAGGACATTATTGCTATTTCTCAGAAGAATTTCCGTTCGTCGTGACTGGATGAGGGGAGGAGTCTCTGTCCAGTCCTTTTCCCTCTCCCTGGCCGTGGCTGGCCTCAGGACATCAGTTCACCACAGCTGGCTTGAGTAGCACAGAGCCTGGTGGGATGACCACCCAGCCAGGAGGTAGTGCCTCCGGACTAGCTGCTGAGTTCACACCTGTAGATAGGTCCAGCACAGTGCCTGGCAGCAGGGAAAGTCCATCTGGACCAGACCGAGCACGGCCACCCTCAGTCCTCTCCCCAGGAATCTTGCGGCCTTCAGTGCCCAGAGCCTTGGCACCCACCACCCCTCGCCCCTTTTCACCTTCAGCCTTGCCCCCTGCAGAGCCCGCAAGGAGAGAGACAACAGGCAGAGTCAGCCCACTAGCCCCAAAGGGCGAGGGTAGCAGTGGGTTCTTAGCCAGGTTGAGGGGGAGCACAGGACCTGGAAGACCAGGCCCTACACCACTCCCCCCACTGCAGGCCAGGGTGCTGAGATCAAGGGGGGCAGGCGCCAAGGGCAGGGGCAAAGAGGCAGGCAGAGTGGGTAGGCCCGGGCCGCCAAAGAGCGCAGCAGGGTTGGGGATGATGATCTGTGCCCCACTGACATAGGGGCTGTCTGGGGTGGGCAGCTGTGGCTTTGGAGGTGGTCGGAGCTTGAGCAGCTCTTGCTGCTCATGGGAGACGAAGTGGCCATGGGCCTTAATGTGTTTGCGCAGGGAGCTGGGGTCTGTGTAGCGTTTGTGACAGCCGGGCATCTTGCAGTAGTAGGGCTTGTCCACATAGTGGGTGCGTGTGTGCTTGAAGCGGTCACTTGAATTGGAGTAACGCTTGTTGCAGCCCTCGTAAGGGCAGATGTACGGCTTCTCTCCT
The DNA here is from genome assembly GCA_028627135.1 of Pseudochirops cupreus. Lineage (NCBI taxonomy): Eukaryota > Metazoa > Chordata > Mammalia > Diprotodontia > Pseudocheiridae > Pseudochirops > Pseudochirops cupreus. Next base: position 310,205,700 of record CM053583.1, read on the forward strand.
GGGGGAAAAAGAACAGTAGTCAGAGTTTGGGAGTGGGGAAGAACAGTAGCCAGAGGTTGAGGGTGGGGAGTCCACCAACTCCTCAATATGTCTAAGAAACAGCTACACACACACAGACACACATACACACCCTCTCTCTCCAGTTTTCACTGCTCTTGACGCATTGCCTCTCCCAAACTCCACCTCTTAGAATCCCCTGTTCTTTTAAGGCCCGGCTTGGCAGCACCTTCCCCATGAAGCCCACAACTGCTAGCATCTCATCCCCATCACACACCACTATCTGAACTGTGTCTGTGAGTGTCATCTCCCCTGCTAAAGTGTATGCTCCTTGGGGATGAGGGAAAATTCCATTTTTGACTCTCTTCCCCAGAGTTGGCACTTAATAAATCCATACTGATTGGTTGATTTCAAGAAGGCAATTTCCTCTTCAGAGCTGTTTTCTATCTACAGAATGTGGGAATGGGGCTACGTAATCTAAGTTACCTCCTAGCTCTTATTCCTATGATCCTGCTTTTCCAATTTTATCTTGACCACTCTCCTCATGAATATGCTATTGTCCAAACAAACGGGATTGTAATTTCCTCAAACAAGGCCTGACCATCTCACCATGCTTTTGGTCACTTGGAGTATCAACTCAGTTACACAGACATAGACACACAGGTATGAAATCTTGCCTTGTCCCTCCAGGTCCAGCTCAGGTGCTAACTCCTCTCTGAAGCTTGAGTTGATCCCTCACTCCTGTGAGTACCCGGGACATCTGGTGCCTGTCTCCTATTTATCACATTCTGTCTTATATTGCTCCTGATTTATAGTGGTCAGTAGAGTGAGGGTAGCATCTCATTTATCATGATATTCTCCCAAGTGTTCAGCATCTTACATTCCACACAACAGTGTATCTTGAACTGTGTTGACACTGTCTTCCTGGACCTCTCCCCACCCCTGCTCATGCCTAAGTGAGATAAGTGTGCCTTCCATGTCCCTGATTACTCCCTCCTCCAGCCCCATCTTGCCCCTTTCTCTCATTTGAACCATTCCCAAGCCCACCTGTGTGTGAACGGTTGTGAATCTTAAGGTTCTCTAGGCGAGAAAAGCTCTTGTTACAGGTGGGACATCGATGTGGTTTCTCATTAGTGTGAGTCCGGATGTGAATCAGCATCTTGTACCTTCCAGAACAAGAAGGGAAGAGCAAGTGAGCCAAGGCTACAGGAGTTGAGTTTAGGGAGGATGATCCCAAATAAACCCTACCCAGGGCTTCCCTCACCAAGGAAGAAGGACCTATGAGATTGCCCTGCTCCCTTAATGAAGGGTCCCACAGACCAAGTCAGAGAATATGCCTGGCCCTACAACCCACCTCACTTCATCCCTCTCCCCTCCTTGCACACACCTAGCATTGAAACCCCGGCCATGGCGGGCACAGCCCTCCCAGTGGCAGCAGTAACCAGCCTCCTTCTCGGGTTTGACATGGAAATCATTGACATGGTCCACCAAGTCTTGCAGCAGGTCAAAGAGCTGGTTACACTGCAGGGAGAGAAGAGGAGGAGCCATGAGACCCACTGGGATGTGAGTGAGCTCCCATCTACTCCACCCACACCTGCCCATCCTCACCTTGGCCCAGCGACAGACAAGTTGCTTTTGCAGGGGCACATCTGGAGAGAGGCACTTCTCCTTAGGTGGGGTAAGGAAAGAAGAGGAGGGCAGATGCAATGCACCCCCTGAGCTCAGTGGCAAGAAGAACTGAAAGGAACTGGGAACTCCATCAATGTAACGAAGAGACTGGAAGTCCTGGGGAGAAGGGCACAGAGAAGGTTGAGAGAGAATTGGCAGCAAATCTTGATGGTTAATGACACTGGAACATCCTCTTCACCATGGCCTCTTTCCAACTTCCCCCTCCCTCAGAATGCCTCTGCCTTTGCTTTTCCCAGGATCAGCCTGACCCAAGATCAGCTGGCCTCTGTATTCCCTCTTCCACCTCATCCCCCACCTCACTGCCCCGGAGTTTTCATAGAAGAGGAAGATCCACCCTAATGCCCATATCCCAGACTTACGTGGGCAGCAGGAGTTGGTGGCAGGTCCCCATTACCCTGGCGCTCAGGAGACAGGGAGGTGCTGCCACTGGGAGAGTCCAGTCCTGATGGGGGTGACAGGCTTAGATCCACTAGCGGTGCTGCTGAGAAGCGGCTGTCCCCCTTTTCAGGGAACTTGGGGTTCAGCAAGAATCCTGAGTGGGAGGGGAGGAAATCAGGGTGGCCCAAGACTAGAGAAAAGGGGAAGAGAGCGAAGAGTCAGTGCCCTTCTCTCTCAAAACCCTTACCCACACAACTTGAAAGACTCAGACCTATCCCTCCTACCCCATAGTGACTACAGTAATGACTCCCAGGGATCATATTTCAGTAATTACAGTGTCCCATTTCAAGGAATAAGTGTGTGGGAAAGAGGTAGAGAATGACAGGATAGGGCATTCCTATTTGCCTTTCCAACAACTAGAAATACCCACAAGTGGACATGGGCTTTCTTAGGAGGTGGTGAGTTCACCATCACTGAAAGTTTGCAAGCAAAGGCCAGATAACTTTACTACTTGTCAGGAATACTGCAGAAAGGACTCCAGTTTTGGTAGAGGCTGAATTATGTGTGACCACTGAGGTCCTTCCAGCTTAGAGCACAGTTCTGTGGTTCCATTCCTGATCTCAGTCTGGTTATCATTCGCCTCTGCCTCCTCAAGATCAAGCAATCAAAGAAAAGCCAGGTAAACAAGGCTTTGCTGGGGACAATGTGCCATAGAAAGAACTGGTCACAGATCTGCCAATAATTTGTTGTGTGATCTTGGGCAAATCATTTCCCCCATCTTTAAAACTGTGGGCTAGACTAGATGAGCTCTGAGGTTTCTTCAAGCTCTGACTTTCTAAGTTTCTTTTCAACTTCAGAATTCTGTGCATTCTGAATTTCTTCCTAGGGTTGATTGCTGCCTTCGGGTTTTTTATTGCAGTCAATTTTTTTTTGTCATTGACTCAAAAACAGCCTCATTCCTATATATGAGCCCTCATTAGGTCATTTCCCTCTGGGGATCCCTGCTCCACAGGGTGACTGTACCTTTGTGTATATCTAGGCTCAAGTCACTACCCTAAGCCATCAAGGAAACCCATCAGCTTCATGGGAGGCTATCCCTCCCTTCTACTCCACTCACTGGGGTACAATACCTGAAGGAGGGGATCCAGGGGATGCAGGGGCAGGGCCATCATCTACCAAGCCTAGCTCCCTGTGCAGGGTCCGGTGGCGGACACCCCCCAAAGCCCACTCCTGCTTCTCTCGCGCTGCTCGAAGCTTGGTGATGCTCAGCTTCAGGTCCAGCGGCTCGTCCAAAGAGTGCATGGTGCCAATCAAAGGCCGGCGTCACTGTAGCAGAAAGGCTCTCTGGCAGGAGGTATGCAGGGGTAGGGGGCAAGCAGGAACCTATAGAAAGAAACAGGCAAGTCAGGAATTCCCACTGGCAATGGTTCAACCTTATCTGTGCAGCAAAATGCTCCTCAGATCCATCTTCTTAGCCATTGGGTTAAGGAGGGTCCTAGGAGTTTTAGGTCTCAAGTTTGTTCCCCAGGAAGCCAGTTACCATCACTCTGTTCTTTAAGGAGTTACTAAACATGTATGAAGTACCCACTGCATGCAAAGAACTATGCCAGGTGCTGAAGAAGATGTAAAGATAAGGCACAGATCTGCCTCAAAGGAGCTTACAGTCTAAAAATCATAGGGAGAGATAAGATGCATATACACAAATTAGAATGGGTCTCAAAGCATCGAATGCTGAGAGATTAGATGAAAAACAGGTTGATTCGAACAGAAAGGGCACACAAGGAGAGCTCCATGAAGGACATGGCATTTCAGTCAGGCCAGACAAAATGCTGAGGAAAGGGGGAAGCGATGAGAGGGTACTCCATGTATGAGAAGCAAGGGACTCCGTGAGAAAATGGACAAACCCATCCCTGCTACAAGAGGGAGAAAATAATTCAGTCTTTCTCCCACTGAAGAAGGTTAGGTCCTAGAGGGTCAGCTCCCACCATCAGCTGTCCAACTGTATGGGATTTCAGGGCCTGGAACTGAGCCAGGAACTAAATACAGGCACTAGTCAAATCCAAATATTTCTTATTGAGCCATAAGCCCAACCCAAGTCTTTTAAGTAAAAGAAAAACAACAAGAACAACAACCTGACTCAGAACCAAATCTATTCAGTCAGAACCCAATCAAAGTATCAGAACATTTTTTGGAAGCAAATTTTATACTGTTCCAATCCCTGGTATGATGTAAACACCCATTCACTTGTCTGTCCATTCAATCATCTTAGAACAAGTACTGGATTTTTTTTTTGGAGGGGAAAGGCAAGGCAATTGGGGTTAAGTGACTCGCCCAGGGTCACACAACTAGTATGTCAAGTGTCTGAGGCCAGATTTGAACTCAGGTCCTCCTGACTCCAGAGGCGGTACTCTATTTACTGAGCCACCTAGCTGCCCCTACAAGTACTGGATTTGAGTCCCAGCTCTAAGGCTTAAATTGTGTGACCATGACCAAATTACTTCACCCTTCTAAGCCTCAGTTTTCCCATCTGCACAATGGGGGTGTTGGACTCTTAAGATGCCTTCCCGCTCCGAGAATCTATGTGGAAAACCTTGGTGGGCAGGGTTAGGCAGGGGAAGGGGTGAGAGCCATCCTGGGGCCAGGAGGCTAAGAACCAGGAGCACACCATCAATTCACACCTGCCAAGCCCTGGCCACCTGCTACAGGGGTGGAACCTGTAATATACATCTGTCCATCCATTTCCCCAAAGCAGCACCTGGGCTGGGCAGAGTTACTTAATAACAGAGAGTCACTGCCCTGCAGAACAAACTCATGCCAGCTCAGTGACAGTCCCCAAGATCCCTCTACAACCACACAAATTGGCTATCCCCACCCTCGAGTGGGTGAACTCTATGTCAGAGCACACATGACCAAACTCAAGACATAAGTGAATACACAAACGGCCTCCCACCCCCAGGGGTTCCAGAGAGCTGAGGGGGGGTCTCCCAGTCCTGGGAGGGGGGAAGCTAGGCAGCCCTGCAGTTAAGTGATGTTCAAAGTCAGGATATTACAATGCACTTATCCTGGGCCTTGTACCTTCTCCACATGTTTCACAGATACTCTCCCCTAGACCCCTGCAATAGTCCCCAACTCTCCGGCCCCCCACATCCTGAAGAAAGCAGGGCAGGGATTATTATCACTACTTCATAGGAGTAAATGACTTGCCCAAGGTCACACAGCTAATTAGGAACAGAGCCTGGCCAAAAATCCAGGTCTCCTAGCAAGGACACTCCAAAAAAGCAAAATAAGCCATACTTAAGCAAAGCCCCAGAAGGATGGGAGTCAGGGGCTCTCAACAAGGGGACCAAAGGCAGCCAAAGGGAACAGGATATAGGTGTAAGGAGGGGTCACCTTGTAAGTGACTGAGAAAGACAAACCCCAAAGCAGGGAAATACTGTCAAGGTGGGAAGGGGTAGAGGAATCAGTGTCCCGAATCCTGCCACCAGAGGGCAGCTGGTGACTGTGGCACTCTGCCTGGTTAACTCCAGGCTCCAGGGAGAACCTGAGGAGAGACCTTTGCCAAGAGCCGAGGCTCTGGGAGGAAGAATGGGCGTGTGGGTGGCTTCTCTTGGGGCAGCTCCCCAGGCTACGGCTGCTCCAGTCCCTGGAAGCTGGGCCTCCCTCCCCTTCCCAAGGCAACTCTCAAGTCAGCCAGGCACCCCCTGGATCAGCAGCATGACTCAAGGGGCTCAGGGGTATGCACAACTCATTTTGGAGTCCCTCCTGAGTGAGGTCTGGTCAGGGCCCCAGCCCATCCCTTTGAGGATCTTAAAGTACCAGGTATTTCCATGAGGATCCTCTTCTTGACTGTATGAAAGAGATGAAGCCATAATGACATGACTGGGTTTCAGGCACTGGGACAGAGGAGCAAGGAAAAACCCACAGCCATCATACTCTAGGATTTGGGACTGGAAGAGATTACAACCTGCTCATTCTACAAAGGCAGAAAACTCAGGTTTCAAAAGTGATTTGCTCAGGGCACAGAGAGCTGGGCCTGGAGTTAGGAAGACTCATCTTCAGACACTTACTAGCTGTGTGACCCTGGACAAGTCATTTAACCAGGTTTGCCTCAGTTTCCTCATCTGTAAAATGAGCTGGAGAAGGAAATGGCAAACCACTACAATAGATTTGTCAAGAAAACCCCAAAGGGGGTCAAAAAAGTTGGACACAAATGAAACGACAGTAATGCACAACTGGTGCTTTCCACTAATTCCATGCTATTTCCTCTTCATTTTGGAGAAGCCTGACCAGGACTCCTCAAATAACACTCCCTCCCCCAAATCAAGTCCACTTACAGGTGAGACAGACTGACCTTGCCATTATGGTACCACTAAACTCTTTGCCTTGTGGCTACAAATGGGGCTCCTGAGGCAGGCAGGAAGGTGATTTGCAAGGACAGACACCCCCACACACACCAGCTGGAGCCCAGATCCCTTCCAGACCCTGGGCAAAGTTCCCGGGTCAAGCACAGGACATCTCCAGGGCCCTGGAAGAGGCAGGGTGGGGTCCTGCCCCTTCCCCCCTCTGGCCAGCTGTCCCTCCACCTGTTTATTTTTAGCTCTGGGCTCTGGACCTCCCAGCAGCTCCCCCTGAGTGCTGGGGGCCCAGCCTGGGCAGGCAGGGAGCCTGGAAGGAGGAGGAAGGAAGTAAATATTTATGCTTATTAAGAATTCAGGAGCCAGGAAGGCCTGGGAAGGTTGGTGCCCCCACCTCCCACCCCCTACCGCTCTCTCCGTTGGCCTCCAGCCACAACCTCAATCTAACCACCCCAGTGGGCCCCAGGTCAGAGGGCCCCCACCATGAGGCCTAGTGAAGGCCAGGACATTTCTACGTCCTTTGAGGAGGCTTTGAAAAATTTTTCTTGGAGGGGAGGATGAGGAGGGAATGTAGATTTAAACTCAAATTCCCTACCAATAACATCTCCCCCAATTAACAACACCTCCAGTATCCTTCCCTCCAGACTACTATCACTAGGATTAACCCACACACAGTAACACCCTAGCAGTCCCCTCCAGGAATCTTATAAAGAAACAGTTCCTAACATCTCCCAATAACCCTGAGAACAAATAACATTCCCCTAGTAACCTGGTCCTCTCCCTTTCACACCCCCCCACCAGTAACAGACTGCAGTAATCCCCAGAGGGACATCCTTCAAGAATTCTGACTCTTTAAAGTCCCTCCTAAGCAACACTGTCAGGCTAAAGCTGCTCACCACCTCCCACCCCCCACTATTCCCAGATGTCCCCAACTCTCTGCTTTACAAGGACATAGTCCCTTCTCCCAGTCCTGAGCTTCCTGTAACTCCACCAGGCCAGAGAAGCAGAGGCCAGAGGGGTTCATTAAGCTGGGAGCAGGAGGCTAGCCCTACCTAGCCCTTGGGGCCCTCCTCCCTCCTTCAGTCCTGGGAGCCGGAAGAAGCCTCCCTGGGCTCTAGCTGGCAGCTCAGCCACTCTCCCTCCCACTCTGCCCCCTGCTAGCTCCCCTAGGTAGGCAGGAAGTGACCCCACCTCTCCACCCCTCCAGCCACGACCTTGGCAGCAGCTCCCCCTACCCCACCCCAACCAGTGGCAGCCAGTTCTGGGCCCTATGCTCCAGAGGAGGTAGGGCCCCAAGCCAGTAAGATCTCCCTAGGATTTATTCTTTGCAAAGTTTTCACATTCACATCCTCCAGGGACACAGATAGAGCAGGGATTGTTCTCCCCATCAGGCAGATGTGGAAAATGGGGCCCTGGGAAGTAACAGGCTTTGCCCGAGGTCACTTGACAGTTATTAGCAGAATAAGCCAAAATGATAGACTACAAACAGCCTTGAGATTTGGAGTTCAGAACCTCCGTTCAAGTCCCTGAACTGCTCCTTCCTAATTGTGTGATCCTGGAGAAGTCATCTCTCCTCTTGACCTTTCGGGGTGCCTCATCTATAAAATCAGAGCTGGCATAGATCTCAGGTTTTTTTCCAGCTTTAGATGACCCTGGATTTAAACCCAAGTCTCCTGACTAGCAGCCCCCAATCTGTTTCCTAAGGGAGGTATGCCAACCTGAGTAGATATTCCTAGCCCTGCCCTTGGTTTTGGGGACGCCCAGGGGAGAAGCAGTAGGGAAAAGAGGATGGAGGAGTAGCTCAGCTAAAGAGAGCTTTCCCAGCTCTGCTGGGGAGGGAACGGACAAGCAGTTCCTAGACAGAGGGGGCTTTCATCCCCCTCCAGTGTGGGCCCCTGCCAGGGGCTTCGAGCTCTCAGGCACTGGAGGTGGTCGGAATCTACCACACCCACCCCCCAACCTCCCCCTCCTGAGCCTCCCTCACCAGCTGCAAAAGGAACTAATTAGAGAGATGGGGAGAGGGAGGAAGTGGGGCTTTACAAAAGAGAGCTGAAGGAGCAGCCGCCAGAGACACACACCACCGGGGGCAGGGAGAGAAAGGGAGAAGGCAGCTAGAACCAGGAGGAGAGAGAGGGGCCCAGCTTTAGGTGCATGGCAGGGAGGGGGAACCAAAGACTGGGACCTCCCGTTGTTCAGCTTTGCTAAACCCCGAGACCCCATTCAGGAACCTGCAGAGCTGGAAGGATGAATAGGGAGGGAGCACAAGAGGGATCACTCAGAGCAAGGTAGACGACCCCCCACATGGCACATCCACCAGTAGAGTAGCAGGCGATTGAAACAGAATGACCCCCTCTCTTCGCCTCCACCCCCACCCCCACCTAACCCTAACCCCCAAGCCTCTCAGTCTCTGCATCCCAGGACAATGGGGGCCATTGTCCGTTTCCCCAGATGCAGCACGGGCTGCACCAATGGACCAGGTACTGGAGGTTGCTATTTTGGCTCCAGGACCTGCTAACTCCAATAGAACAGATGTCAATCTGGTGTTCATTTGCATGTCATTTACATGTGGCCAATTTCACATTAGCATGCAGAGAATTACCCACCCCCCCCCCCCCCGTGGCAGGTCTCCCCCCGCACGTGCCACCCCCCATTCTTAAACAATCTCTGAGGTCCTTTTCAACTCGGATGTTCTAAGGTCCAAGATTCCTTGCAGATCTGACATTCTAACACCCTTCTACCTATGGCATTTTATGTTCCTTGCAGCTCTAGTAATAATTGCTAACATTTAATAATAATAATAAATGTTTAATATTTACAAAGCACTTTAAGGTTTGCAAGTGCTTTACATCTGTCATCTCATTTGAAACTCACAAAAACCCCGTGAAACAGGTGCTATTATCATCCCCACTTTGGAGATGAGGAAACTGAGGTTCTGATGCCCAGGGTCAGCACTGGAGGTGGGATTCAAACTCAGGTCTTCCCGACTCTCCGTATGCACTAAGATTTCAAAGCGCTCTTGATAAACTTCATCTCGTTTGGAGAAACTAAAAGAAAATATAAGCGGAAGACGGGAGAATAAGTGGAGAGCTGGAGGCAAAGGGAATGCTGGTGACAGCAGAGACGTACGGCTGGCAGGGGTCTTAAGGGGCTGTCAGTCAGTGCAATCTCCTTTTTCAAATAAGGAAATTCAGGCTCAGAGAATTAGGGGCCGAGATCACACTGCTCCTTAGCTGTCCAGACAAGGACTCATACACAGTGTCTTCTGACTCCATGGTCAGGGACTCATTTTGCCTGTCACTTGTGTATGTGAATGTTTGTGTGCATGCGGGTATACGTGCACTAATGTGTCTCTGTCTGGGTGCATATAAATACATGGGGACGGGTGTAGCGCCATTCCCCAGCCCTGCTTAGGGAAAGGAGGGGGGAAGGAGCGGGCCAACGGGCAGGGTTAGTCTCTCTCCTTCTGCTCCCCCTCCCCCCCAGCTCCAGGGCCAAGCCTGGGAGGTAATGGGGAGGCCATGTGGGTAGGGCCAGAAGGGACAGGAGGGGAGAGGAGCTTCTGCCAAACCAGAAGGCCCCACAGCCCAGCATTCCTGGGAACCGACTCCAATCCCTACTCTGGGCTCAGAGGCCCAGGCAGAGCCAAGGGCTCCACCCCACTAGGCTGGACCTGAGACAGAGCCCGCAGGGCAGGAAGAGAAGAAGGGAGGGAGAGGAGGGAAAGGAAAGTCAAACTGGGATCCCTCTTCTAGCCCCCAGATCCAGGGGAAAAGAAGTCTTCCATGGGTCAGAGGACAGTCCTGCTCCTGCCTCACTGTGTGACCCAGATCCTCTCTGTGCCTCAGTTTCCTAAGCAGTAATAGGAAGAGGCTATCCTTCATGCACTCTTCTCCCCCAAAGCTTGTTTCTCAACAGGATATGTGAAAATGCATGAAATCATGTCTCCCCATGGTACCCAGCACAATCTTTCAGCATCCTCTGTTCCTCCAGGGATAGTGGCCCTGGTGGTCACTGGCCCTTAGAATCTGTACCTCCTGAACCAGCTCAGGTACCACCTCCTAGGAGAATTCTTATCTCATTCCTCAAAATAATTCATATTTGCTCATCTGTGTATTTGTTTTATACCATACCACCCAAGCAGAAAAGTAAACTTCTTGAGGTCAGGGGCTACTGTATTTTTTATCTTTATTTCCTCAGGCACCACAGTACCTTATATGCAGTATGCTCTCAATAAAAGCTTGTAGAAAAGATCCTAGGATAGAAAGCTGGCCTCAGTTTCAGAAAGACCTAGTATCAAATTCCACCTCCTGATACATACCGGTTGTATGACCCTTGGGCAATCACTACTTAGCCTCTCTGTCCCGTCCTTCCCATTCCCCCTGCCCCCACCTAAGACAGGTGCTGATCCTTAGAGGGACTTTCCTCACTGGAACTTCCCTATCCCAAATGAATTATAGCTCTGGTCTCTCAAGAATTCTGATTCATCATGGAGTGGTGACCCCAGGTTCTCCAAGACTCTGCTAGTAGACAGCAATCACTAGTAAGTCCTATCCAACTGAAAAGACTTCAGTTACACACCTGGGGACGTCTATCGTCCAAGGACCAGCCTAGCTAAATTCCCAGAGGCTGCATAAAGCTACCTTCAGGATGATGATTTTTTTTTTTTTGGTACAATCCTTAGGACCATCTACAGAAAACCACAGAAAGGCCACTCTCTCCTCTGGGGAAGAAAGCACACACACAAAAGGCAATCACAGAGCCTTGAAGCAGCATTATGTTTTGTTGGTAATAGTAGCATTCCAACCTTGGCCCAAATTTCTTTATCTATAGAGGTAACATTTCATCTGGAAGGACAGAAACACCCCAAGTTACTGTGGTGACTGAGCAATGGCAGACTTCCTCCCTTGACAACCAAGGAAGCTACTGGGAGAGGAGATGAAGGTCCAGGATAGCCTCCTTTAGTCCCAGCCCCCAGCTTTATTAACTTTTTGACCTAGGCAAGTGACCTCCTCACTGGGTGTCTGGGTTTCCTTAATCCATGAAATTAAAGGGTAGGGGCTGAAGGAAAAGTCACATTTATGTGCTGTTGGTAAAGCTGTGAAGTGGTCCTGCCATTTTGAAAAGCAATTTGGGGTGATTCCCCCCCCAAAAAAAATCCCTAAAATGACCTTTACTCTTTGACCTAGCACTACCACCATTATCCAGTACCCTAAAGAGATCAAAAAAAGATAAAAAAAGACCCATGCTTATAAAAATACTTATAATGGCAAAGAACAAATAAGTAAGGGGATGTATCCATTGGTCGGGGAATGGCTGAACAAGTTATGGTGTGAGTGTAATGGAATTCTTATTCTTGGGTTCAAAGAAACCTGGAAAGAATTGTACAGTAGGGATTGAACTAAGTAGAACCAGGAGAACAATTTATACCATTACAGTAACATTGCAAAGACTATCGGGTTTGAAAGTTTTGACTGATCAACGTAACGACTAAACATGATTCTGGAGGATTCGTGAATATCTGTTATTCCCCTCCAGATGGAGAGAAGATAGATTCAAGATCCAGGAGGAGACGTAGACTTCTGGACACGGACAACGTAGAAATTTATTTTGCTCGACTATGTCTGTTTGCTATATTTTTTTTCATTATAAATTGGGGATAGTAGTGGGAGGGAGAAAAAAAATAAATGCTTGTTAATAGAAAAATCAAAAAGGGGGGAGGAGACAGGCCTCTCTAAGATTCCAGATTAAACATTTATTTTATGCTCTAAGATCATCCCCTTCTTTCTCTGACATAATATGGCCAATATTCTCAGGTCCTTTCCTGCTCTAACAATATGTTAAGGTCTCCAGGTACTTTCCCATTCTAGGATTAAGTATAACCCAGATACCCATTTTTCCATGTTCAATTAAATGTGTGTTGAAGGGGAGAGATGCCAAACTCCTGAATTTCCAATGCCAGTTACTTGAGTTATGAGGAACACAGTACCTAAACCAAACCAGGTCAACCCAGTGGGTCATCTAACATCCAGAAACCCCTCAAGATGCAAATCCTGTGGTTATCATTGTAACTCTATCTACCACCACCTCCTCCTTCTCCTCCCCTACCCCCAGCATCTAGCTCCATGCTCCCTCCTAACCCAGACCTTCCATCTCTGTTTTGCTCCTGATTTACAGCATGACCTCCGACAAGCTGAATACTCGAAGAATCCCAGTTTCCTCACTTGTAAAAAGGGATGGGACTATAGATGTGGCAGAATGGGAAAAACACTGAATTTGGAATCAAGACCTGAATTCAAATCCCAGTTATGCTACTTACTATTTGTACAACTCTGGACCAGTCATTCATTAGTCAGGAAGTATTTATTAAGTGCCTACTATGTGCTAAGCGCTGCCTTGGGCAAATCATTTAGTTTTCCCAGGACAAAGTTTTCTCACCTGCAAAATGATGAGGCTGGACTAGATGGCCTCAGAGGTCCCCTTCTGCTCTACAGCTACCAGATCCTGAACCAAGCTAGCTAAGTCCCTTGCAACTCTGTATCCTAATGAGTTAGACACGCTCTCAGCAGGGGGCCCCAGCCAGAGTTTCCCAGGTTCTTCCAGAGCCCTCATTGGTGTCCCAGGCCTCAGCTGTTTTACTGTGAGACCTGGGGGCAGCTTTCTCTCTGCTCCTCCTTTCCCTACACCTCCCCCAATAACCTGGCCCCAGCCCAACTCATATCCTCCTCTCTCCCAGAAAAGACCTAGCAGATTCACAGGCCCTAGCCTGAAGACCCTTTTATTTCCCATTTCCCACCTGTAGAGGGCTTGGTTGAGCCCCTTCTCACAATGGGGGTGATGTAGAATATTTGTGGGTACCTCAAACTGGTACCTTTGGGCAACAGCCCCTTTGGTTCCGAGGTTGACATCTGTACCTCCGTTCATATTTCCTATCCCAGGGACTAACCCAGACAGGAACCAAGAAAGGCCTGAAGCAGCCCCCATCTCCTCCTTCTGCTCCCCAGTTCCCAGGACACTGACTAGACCCGCTTGTTCTGGTGAGGTGTGCCTTCACCGAGTGCTGCCGAGAGCCAGACAAGATTCAGCCCCAGAGTACCAGACTAGGCAGAAATGATCGGTACAGTAGCGAACGCTGTGTGCACTGCACATAGGAGTGAGCTGTCTGTTGCATTTCCCCTGTGTCTGTTCAAATCGATTGTAGACCTACGTATATACATTATACATACGTGCATCAATATCTGGTTTTCGTATTTGTCCCCTGGGAGGTAAGGTCCTTGGAAAAGAGCCCCCTTCGGTGCAGCCAAAGTTCCCTTTAAATCATAGTTTCTTAGCTTTTTTTGTTTCATGGACCACCCCCCTTTAGCAATCTAGTAAAGTCTATGAGCCCTTTCTCAGAATTAGGTTTTTAGACACATAAAATACACAGGATTACAAAGAAAACCAATTCTATAATACAAATACCTAAATACATTTTTTCAATTCACCAACCCAGATCAAGAATCCTGGTTTTACATGCTCCATTTCCCCCAAGCCTACTGACTTCCCGATCTCTCTCTCTCTCCCTCTCACACACACACAGTGAGAGAGAGAGAGACAGAGAGAGCACAAAGGACTGGGCTAGATGGGGGGGAGAACTCTAAAGAGATCCCCACCTCCCACCCAACCTGGGTCTGGGGAAACCATCAGAAGTACTGGCTCTACAATTCACTTCTCACCCAAAGGGTGTCATAAAGTCAGCACCGATTCCTGTCTGTCTCTCCTAGGAGAGACACATGTCCCTGAGGATGTCACAGCTGGAAGGGACCTCACAGTTCATCCTGATGGAGAAATTGAGGCCCAAAAAAAGGAAGTGTCTTGCCCAGGTTACCATGGACCAGTAAGGCACAGAGTTGGCTAGGAACCCAGGTCTCCAGATGCCCAATCTAGTACTTTCCACTGCGCTATGATTTCCTTTGGCCATTTTCTAGATTTAATGATGCGACTGAAAAAGGACTAGCTGGCCTGGGTCTGATTCCAAAAATTAAAGTTCCTAACAATTAGCAGTGGAGAATCTCCTAGGCATTCCATAGTTCCCCTGAATGCTCAGGGACCCCTCCTCCCAGATCCTGGGCCTTCCCTCTTTCTTCCATCCCTTTCTTCAAGAGGGGTGGCTCAAAGGGAAATTGAATGGTAGCCTACTTCCCTCCCCTAACCCACCCCCAGGCAGCCCCTGGGACCATCCTGGGACAGAGGGTAGTCTCATTTCCTGCAAAAGATTCCCAGAATAGGATTCCTCACCCCCTTCTCACTAACCCATTTTAGGGCTTAAATAACCCTTACTCACAAGAAGTTCTAACCTAACCTGACCCCCTTCTGCTACAGCAAAAAGCCTGCCTCTTCTGGCTCAATGCTGGGGGAAGATGAGGAATTGATGGTAGTACCCCCTATTGGTGTCCAGTTATCAGTTCTTTGTCCTGACAGAAGACCTGGCCCATAGGCCTAATTCTTTAGGCTAAAGTAGGGGGAGGGGAAGTAGGGGTGGTCAAAGGACCCTGGGGCTGGTTGCGTCCCATTGTTCTCAATTTGCAAGGCCCCTAAACTCTCTCAGAGTTCTCCCCCAGTTTCTCTCTCAGGTGGAACCTGTAGAGGATTCACCAGGCCATGGCCTCAGGGAGGTTGCCCACAGCTCCCCTGGGAGGCCAGGCCCCTGTGGCTGAGCAAGGATTTCTTGGCAAGAAGGCAGGCCTAGCTAGCATGGGCCCTTCTCGGGCTTTGCTCCTGGCTGGGCCTCCTCTCCCCCCACCCACCCTCATTCTGCCCCCCACCCTACCCCCAGCCACCTTTTCACAACTATGTCTGGTATTTTCCTCTCTGCCTGGGTAGGGAAAGGGGCGGAGGAAGAGGAGGGGAGGGAGGCCAGGCTGCCTGGCCACAGGCAGGGGCTCTGCTCAATCCTCAGAATGTTTCACCTGGGCCCCTGCCAGAGGGGAGCCCGCCAGGCCCCTAGCTGTCTGTGCCGAGCAGCTGCAGCCGGGAGGAGAGCCCGGAGCCCAGCCAGGAATAGCAGGAACCTGGGGTAAGGGGACAGGAGGGGGAGCCAATCCCTGCTGAGAGGCCCCTAGGCCCTCCTGACCCCACAGGAACCAGACAGATGGGCACACCCCTGGCCCCAGGGACAAACACCACAGCAAGCCAGCCAGAGAGGCAGATGGGGAAGGAGGGGGTGATGGGGCAGACACAGCAGAACGAGGAAGGCCCTGGACCAAGCTCTGTCATTCCTGGACACCATGCCAAGGGGGCATGGCCAAGAGGAAGGCCCCAGGCTGGGGACAGTCAGTAGTGGGTAATACTTTCTTCTAGGACACATACCCAAGTAAATATACCTTTTATTTATATGTCACTCATGCACACACCTATACATGTATACACATCTACAAAAGAATGAATACACGTGTGAACACACAGACACAGACACACACAGAAACACACACACCCCTCCTTACACACAGTACACACAGTCACCTCTCCCCAGGAAACACCTGCTTCAAGACATATTAACTTTGGAATGGGTATCACTACACATTTCCCTGTCCTTCAGACCTCAGACCCTGTCCCCCACTAAGAAGTAAGACTCTTCTGGAATCATTAAATATTACAACTGAAAGTCACCTTGGAACTCAGAATACACATTGCAAAACCCAGAAAGGAACTTAGAACTTTACAATATAAAAGTTGAAAGAGGCCTTAACAGGAGTTCTTAACCTTGGGCCCAAAAACTTTTTTTTACATGATGATAACCCTATTTCAATATAATTATTTTCCTTTGTAATTCTATTATTATTGCCAAAGGGAGGTGTCCATAAGACATAAATAGTTAATGACCCCATGCTTTTTAAAAAAGAAGTCAAAGCTTAATTGGATTTTAAGCCAGGGAACAGAATACTAGAACTGGAAGGAAATTTAGAGAATTTCTAGTCCAACTATCTATTTTACAGAAGGGAAAACTGAAGTCTGGGAAAATTAAGTGACTTGCCCAAGGTTATACAAAGAGTTTGTGGTAAGGTTAGAACTTGAACCCAGGTCTTATGGTTCCTATCAAGGTTCTTTTTATAGCCTATAGTCTTTGGAAAGCCTAGAGTCTGTGCCAGAGGTGCTGGAAACCAATGGGAGTTCGTGGTAGGCACAGGGACACATGGCATATTGGGTACAAAGAGTGTGCCTCTTGGTGGTCCCATTAAAATGGTTCTGGGCTTGGGGGCCACCTCCAAGACCTCTTTGGGCAAGTCACTTAACCTCTGAATGCCTAAGTTTCCTTAGGCAAATAAGGTATGTGCTAGCCTACTTTATTAATAAGGAGATAACTGCTTACCAATCTCCTAGGGTTGTTGCGTGGATTAAATGAGATAATATTTGTAAAGCGCTTAGCACAATGTCTGGCACACAGAAGGTCCTTAATAAATTTATTTCCTTCTTTCCTACCTACTTCCCTTCCCTTCCTTCCTTTCCTTTCTCCCTCCCTCCCCACTCCAGGCAGTAGTTTGTCCCTTCCCATAATGCCTTGCCTGGGAGCTTGGCACCCCTAATCCCTCCACCCTTGCCAGTTACTCAGGAGACCTTTGAAAGGTGGGGAAGCCTATGAGGACCAAAGCCAGTCAGTCCCCTCAATGGAAAAGAGACAGCACCCTCATCACACCTTCCAGTCAAGGGAAAACCAAAGCATTTTATAGAAATTGTCAAAAATGTATTGACTCATTAGGAGAAGACTGGTATGAAATGATACAGAAAGAAGTTAGGAGAATTAAAAGAGACACAGTGACTACAAACAATTATGCAAATGAAAGCAACACTCCTAGGAAATGGGTATCTGATTAAGTGCAAAGGCCAGTCTTGATCCTAGAAACCTGATAAAGATAGACGCTTCCCTCTTATCAGAAGAGGTAGGAGTCTATAAGAGAAGAAACTTGCCTATGCTGTCATATGCAAAAAATATTTATGTTTATGAGGTGTGTACTTTGGTCCATCTTTGCCATGTTAAAGTTACTCTCCCTCCAAGAAGCCTTCACTGAGTACTCTAGCCTATAATAAAGTGACTTATCACCCAATGTGGCTTCCAGTGGTATTACTACTCACTGACATTTTATGAGAGTGCTCAAGGGATGTCCTTTAACACACACTTAAATAGTCACAGCCAGGAAAGTCTTCAAGGGTTACCTGGTATGACCTAAATCAGATCAAAAGTGTCGTCTTCAACATCTCACCAAAATGGTCAGCAGTTTTCTGCTGGAATACTTCAAGAGACACAACTCACTACTTCCCAAGGCAGTCCACTGCACTACTGGAGTGTACTCTAATTATCAGGAAGCTTTTCTTAACATTTCAATGAATCTGTGGCCTCATGCTTCCCTTCTCATCCTCTTGTCCAAATCTTTCAATAAATCCTTCCCAGGAAGCCTACTTAATATGCTGAGGACCCTTCCTTTAGCTTTTTTAACACTGGAGGAATACCAATGGAGCACAAGCATGGTCAATCACCTATCAGTCTTGCTACAAAATCAACTCATTTTTATTATATTGTATTGAAATCATCCTTGTCCTAAGTTTTACCTATTGCTCCTAGTTCTATCCTCCGGCACAAAACTAAATACATCTAATTGCTCCTGCACATGAAAAGATGCCACTACATTCACATAATACTTCCAATACTTACTAGTTGTTACTCCGGGCAAGTCACTTAATCTCTCTTGGCCTCAATTTCCTCTATAAAAAGGGAATAATAATAGCCTCTAATGGGCAGGTAGGTGGCACAATTGGATAGAGTGTCAGACCTGAAGTCAAAAGACTCATGGTCTTGAGTTCAGATGTGACCTCAAGGGGTGGCTAGGTGGCACAGTGTAGTGCACCGGCCCTGGAGTCAGGAGGACCTGAATTCAAATCCAGACCTCAGACACTTAATACTTACTAGCCATTTGACCATGGGCAAGTTACTTAGCCTCAATTACCCTGCCTTCTGCCCTCCAAAAAATAAAAAAAAATCTGACCTCAGGCACTTACTAGCTGAGTGACCCTGGGCAAGGTACTTAATCCTATTTGCCTCAGTTTGCTCATCTGCAAAAGGAGCTGAAAAAGGAAATGGCAAACCACTCCACTATCTCCACCAAGAAAACCCCAAGTGGAGTTGTGAAGAGTTAGACAAGACTGAAATGACTGAACAACAAGAACAACAAATATAGCTTCTCTCTCAGAGTTGTGAAGACCAAAAGACAAAGAAGGGGGAAAAAAGGAAAAGCAATGATGATGATGGTGATGGTGCTGATGATGATGGTGCTGATGATGGTGATGATGACAGTAGCCCTCCAAATACCTAAAGGCAACTACTAAGTAGCTCCTAAGTATTCTCCAGGCTAAACACTTCACCCTCTTGATATTATTGGTCCTCTTCCAGAATAAAGAATGAACAACAAATCCTGGTTCCTTATACCTCTTATGGTATAATGTCCAGTCCCCTCACCATGCTGGTTGCCCCTCCACGGGTGTGCTGAGGCTTGTCAGTGTCCCTCTTGAAACATGGTGACCAGAACTGGACACCAATCTTGAAAGGGCAAAGTAGAATAAAAGTAAGATTCTCACCTTCGTTCTGAATACTTTGCTCCTATTAATGCAGTCTAAGATCACATGAGCTACTACATTACGCTATTAACTCCTTGAGTTTACAATCCACTGACTCCCAGATCTTTTCCACATGAACAATTAGTTGTCTGGCCATGCATTTCCCCAATTTGTACAGTTAATTTTGTTTTAACCTAAGTATTTGTCCCTATTAAATTTCATCTTATGAAAGACACGTTCATCCTATTGTTCTAGTCTGTTGAAATATTTGGATTCCAATCATATACTATCTAAAGTACACACTATCACTCCCAGCTTTGCCTCGTCCAAATTCAATCTATGCATGATCTAAGTCACTGGAAAAAAACAGTGGATGAAACAGGACCCAAGACAGAACCCTGTGTCATTCTAGTAAAGACATCCCTCTAAGCTGACTTCAATACAATAAGTACCATTCTTTGGGTCCAGTCCTTTAGTTGCAAATCCACCTAAATTTACTTACTATCTTCCACTCCATAGCTTTCTATTTTGTCCAAAGAAATATCTTGAGGGGGTTTGTCAAATACCTTACTGGAATCCGGGCATCACTAGAATCTTTATCTGCCAGTCTAGTAGTAACCCTATCAAAAAAGGAAACGTAATGGACAGCTAGGTGGGACAGTGAATACAGAATGACCCTGAAATCAGGAGGTTCTGAGTTCAAATGTGGCCTCAGACACTTGATACTTACTAGCTGTGTGACCTTGGGAAAGTCACTTAACCCCAATTGCCCTGCCTTCCCCTCTCCAAAAAAAAAAAAAAAAAGAAACATGATCAATCTGACACTACCTATTTTGTATCAGTAAATCAACAGGCATTTATTAAGTGTCTGCTATATGCCAGGCATAAGGACACAAAGAGGAAAATGAAGCAGTCCTTGTGTTCAGGGAGCTTACCTTCTACCCTGGTTGGTTTTTGATGATCTTCACTCCCTTTTCTAAGTGTTCATAAATCCTTACTTTAATAATAGGCTCTAGAACTTTTCCCAATCTGACCACAAACTTCTTGAGGTCAGTCTCAAACCCCAGAAAGAATACTGGGACAAGGTCTGACATTTAGATCCTCTATGGCCTTGCCAAGCCTGTCTCCTCTTTGAGGCTCAGTGTCCTCATCTGCAAAATGGATTTAATCCTCATTGTACTACTTTCCTCAAAGGATTGTTGTGAGAAGTTTAAAAAATGTTAAAGTGTTATAGAAATTTGAGGCCACTCCTAGTCTTACCAGATTTTAATCTGTATTACAAAGCAGCAGTCATCAAAACTGCTTGGTACTGGCTAAGGGATAGAGTAGTGGATCAATGGAATAGATTGGGTACAAAAGACTCAATAATCAATGATTATAGTAATATAATATTTGATAAGCCCAAAGACCCCAGTTTCTGGGATAAGAACTCATTACTTGACAAAAAATTGCTGGGAAAACTGGAACACAGTAAGGCAGAAACTGGGTATAGACCATCATCTAACGCCATACACCAAAGTCAAGTCTAAATGGGTGCATGATCTAGGTATAAAGGCTGATACTGTAAATAATCTGGGGAAGCAAGGAATAGTTTACTTGTCAGAGTTATGGAACAGGAAGGACTTCATGACCAAAGAAGAGTTGGAGAGCATTATAAAATGCAAAATGGATAACCTTGAGTACATTAAATTGAAAAGTTTCTGTACAGACAAAGCCAATGTAACCAAGATTAAGAGGGAAGTGGGAAATTGGGAAAGAATATTTACAACCAATGTCTCTGATAAAGGCCTCATTTCCAAAATTTACAGGGAATTAAGTAAAATTTATAAGAATACAAGTCATTCCCCAATTGATAAATGGTCAAAGG
>CM053583.1:310227067-310269608 GCA_028627135.1 Pseudochirops cupreus
TCCTGCCCTACTGGAAAGTCAGAGGGGCGAGGGAGAGGACATAGGAGAGAACAGATTGGGGTAGGAGTTATTCAGTGGGATGGCTGTTTTGAGGTGTTGGGTAGGGGAAAGATGGGGAGAAAATTTGTAACTCAAAATCTCATGGAAACGAATGTTGTAAACAAGAAAATAAATAAATAAATTTTTAAAAAAGAACAAAGCATCTCTAAGATCTCTTCTGGCATTAATATGCAGTGTTTTATGTTCTAACACCATTTGTAGCACTAACATCCCATGGTCTACATTTTCAAGTGTCTTCCAATTCTGATGTTCTCTGTATAGACAACTACCCGCTAGATTTAGAGTCAAATAATCCAGGGCAGCTAGGTGGCACAGTGAATAGAGCACCAGGAGGACCTGAATTCAAATCCGGCCTCAGACACTTAACACAAAAAACTAGAAGTTTGACCTTGGGCAAGTCACTTAACCCCAATTGCCCTATCTTCCCCCCCTCCAAAAAAGCAAAAAAAAAAAAAATAGAGTCAAACAATCTGAGTTTGAATCCTGATTCTGCCACTTACTGCCATATGACCTCAGGGAAGTAATTTAACCTCTGTGGGTCTCAGTTTTGTCATCTGTAAAAAAGGAGACCTGCAAAGTTCTTTCCAGCTCTAAAACCATGAGCCTATGATTCTGCCTTCTTAACCTTTCCAGCCCCAACATAATGTTATAACCTCCTCCCTTCAAGTTATAATAGTCTATGTTCTTCCAATTGCCCCACTCTGTGGACAAAAAATTTTTGATATTTACACAATACTAACTTTCAAAAATGTTGTCCCCACCCTACCCATTACCTAATCTAGTATTCAACCAAAACCACATGTGATAGTTTCAGAGAAACCTGCAAAGACTTGTAAAAACTCATGCAAGGTAAAGTGAGCAGAACCAGAAGAACAATTTGTTCAATTACAACAATATCAGAAAAGCCAATCAACTCTGAAAGACTTAGGAACTCTAATCATAAGAATCACCATCCATGATTCCAAAAACTTATGACAAAAACAGGCTACCCATCTTCTGACAGAGACATGATGGAGTCAGGGTGCAAATCAAGATATTATTTTGGTAAACATGGCCAATGTGGGAATTTGGCTTGACTATACATGTTTGTAATGTGGGTTTTCTTTTTCTTTTTCTTTTTGCTTTTTGGAGGGGCAATTGGGGTTAAGCGACTTGCCCAAGGTCACGTGGCTAGTAAGTGTTAAGTGTCTGAGATTTGAACTCAGGTCCTCCTGACTCCAGGGCCAGTGCTCTATTCACTGCACCACCTAGCTGCCCCTGGGGGTTTTATTTTTCTTGCTTTCTCAATGTGGGGAGAGAGGAAGGACAGAAGGTTTAAAAAATTCATTTTAAAAATTTAATTAAAAAAAAACCTATGATTTAAGTAGTATCATTTTTATTATTTTATCAGTTTTGGTTTTGGTCTGGACCTGGATGGAACTCCAGCATGTGGAAACCCTGGTGTGCAGTTTCTCCACCCATAGAGACAAGTCAACTCTCTGTCATTTATAATCTTTGAGAGTAGCCTGAGACACTGAAAGGACAAGTGACTTGCCCAGGGTCACAAAGCCAATCAGTACAGGTCAGAGGAAGGACTTGATCTCAGGTCTTCCTGATTCCAAGGTATCTATTACTTTCTGTTGGCAGGAGGTACAGTAGAAAGAGCACTGGTTTTATAGTCAGAAGACAACATGGGTTCATATCCCATTTTTGAGACTTAATACCTGCATGACCTTGGGCATCTCATTTTTCTGGACCTCAGTTTCCTCATCTGTAAAATGAAGGCATTGACTAATGTGGAAATATGTTTAATATGATTGTACACGTATAGCCTATATCAGATTGCATGCCATCTTAGAGAGGGGGAATGGAAGGGAGGGGGACAAAATTTAGAAATCAAAATCTTATAAAAGTGAACGTTGAAAACTAGAAATAAATAAATAAAATGAAGGAGTTATACTCAAAAGGTCTCTGAGGTCTTCTCCAATTTCCTAAATCTTTTCTAGTAAACAAAAGACCTATGGATTTGGGGAGTCTAGAGGACCTGGATCTGAATCCTGTCTCTGCCAATGAGTCTGGGATTCTGCATAGCCTCTCATACCCATTTTATAGATGGAACTAAGGTATGCTCCTTTTCAGCTGAAGGACTTGTCTCAGATCACACTGCTAGTAAATGGTAAGGCTGGAACTAATCACCAGGTCTTCTGACTCTAAGCCCTTTTGCTCTTTCCACTTCACCACCACAGCCCCCTCCTCCTAGACAGGAGCCCAAGCAGAGCTGCTCAGCAGGGGTGGCTGGGCATGGAGCCCAGCTCCCCTCCCATTCGCCCTCTCCAGTGCCCAAGGCACCCAGCCACAGAGCAGCAAAGGGGGGGAGGGAAGAGAGAGAGAGAGAGAAGCAGCAGTACCAGGCGTGAACTCTGGACTCTCTGCCTTGCCTCTGGCCCTGAAACTAGCCCCTTTCTGTGGGCCCCCCTCCCATCATTTTTTCAGACCTCTTCTCATTCCCTTTCCACCCCTGACACTTCCCTCCTCCCCCTTGCCTCCTGCTCCCTGCAGATTCAAGGCAGGAACACTGTCTGGATATAAAAAGCAGTATCCAAATTGGTCAGCTCTGTATTTGTTAATATCCTGCCCCTCGTACCTCTTCCTGAGGAAAAACTACCTTGTTCAGCCCTACACACATACACACACACCAAGATTACTTCCCAGGCAAGCAGCAAGGTGGGGAATCTAGGATAGTCTTGCCAGAAGAACTATCAGTCTATCAGCAATACTCTTTCCCATTCAAAGGGACATCAGTTGTGACTCATTCCCATTCAGGGTGTGTCTGAGTTTTGTGTGGCCCAGAGCCTGTGGATTTAGTAGGCTCCGGCCCGTACTAGGACATTCTCAAAGACAGGGAAGGTACTATCACCACCCCTTTAATCACGAAGCCTCACAACCTCGGCCTCAGCCTCAATTCTTCACTTTCCCTATCCCACTCTCCCCCAACATCTCATCAGTTACCAAGTCTTCTACAGCATCCATAAGAGAGAAAAGGGAAGGAGCCGGGACATCTGGCTGCATACCACCCAGGAGTGTTAGAGCCCCAGAGTATCTATTATCTGCAGGCAGCCGGAAGCAATGGTGGGTAAAGTGCTCGCCTTGGAGTCAGGGTTCAAATCCGACCTCAGACATTTACTAGCTGAGTGATCCTAGGCAAATCACTTCCATCACTGTCTACCTTGATTTAGCCAGGAGGAAAATAAAAAGAATAAGAATAGCACGTACTCCCCAAGGTTATTGTGTGAGGATAACATGAAGTAATATTCCTAAAGCGCCTTGCAAACCTTAAAGCACTAGCTATCATTATCATCTCATAGTTAAGTTACTGAGTATGTTGTACCAGAGTCCAGAGACTTCAGCTACTGCACCTGAATACCTGGTCGTCGAAGCTCACATTTCTAAAGGAATTTATTGCTATGAAGCACAGTCATTTCACCTGTATCAGTGCTGACAGCTTTAAACATAAAAAATAAATTGAATCTCGTAACTCTGAGAGGTTGACAGCACAAAATAGGTTTATTCCCCTTTCACAGAAAAGAAAATCTAAGAGCAAAGTGACTTTCCCCAAATCCCCCCGCCCCCACCCCACTAATTATGAACTGATCTAGGATTCAGAGTCAGCAAGGTCTACCAAATCTAAGGCCAGTTATCCCTGATATCTTGAGCAGCCTGCATACCCAGCAGAGAGACAGTGGATCCCCCCACCAGGGAAGGCATGGGGGGGGTCTTATCCTATAGGACTGCTCCTTCCAGAGACAGCAAAGGGATGCTCTCTGGCCTCTGGGGGCTGGGAAAAATCAGTGCTCCTACTTTGGATAGAAGGGAGAAGGGAGTCTGCCTGACCCAGGCAAGCATCTGTAGCCCTCACACAAAGGGAGATGCTGGCTGGAGTCCTGAAGGGGAACTGGCTGGCTGCTGCTTCCCTAACCACTTGGCCACATGGAAAACCAACCAGGTGTCTGGTTAGGGGGAAATGGGGGGCAGGGGAAGGAGGAGAGGAGGAGAAATATTTCTCAGGATATACTCCTTCCGGCCAGCAGTCTCTGGGGACCAGCTATCTCCATGTCAAGCCCAGCCTAAGAAGCCTTAAGGGAGGGGCTGGCCTGGCAGGAGGGGTCACAGGGAATGGGGGGCCTAGGCTGAGCAGACATTTCCTGAGGGGGCCCCACTTATGTCCTCAGCTCTCCTCTCATCCCTCTTTCCCTTCTGCTCCTCCCCCTTCCCTGCTTCCTAAACCCCACCCCCCAGGGTGTCTGGGGCAGAAATGTCAAGGGTTGAGGGGCTGGTAGGGGGAGGGGTATATCAGGGTCCTTTGTCAGTCCTGGCACATGGGAAAGGAGGATGGAAAGAAGGGGGTGAGGTGGGGGTCTGTATGTCTGTCTCCGCCCCTCCACCCAGCTGTCCAGCCATCTGTCCAACTGTATTACACACACACACACACACACACACACACACACACACACACACACACACACATATATGAGCCTTCCTCCTCTCGCTCCTCTTTCTGTAGTGGTCACTGCTCTCCATCAAAATTAACAAAAGGAAGTGGCACTGTTTGACAATCTGTGCTCCCTAGGCATTCTCAGCCCTCTTCTGCCAGTGACTACAGTGCATTCATGCACCCCAAAAAAGCCCCTTCCACCACTGGCCCCCAGCAAGAAGCTGGGAGCATAGGATCATATAATCAGAATCACAGGATTTAGAACTGAAATCAACCTTCTCATTTTATAGATGAGGAAACCGAGGCTTAGAGGGAGGCAGCGACTTGCCTATGGCCATGCAGGCAGTAAGTGGTAAGAGAGAATAATGAACCACCAGCCTCTACATCTTATCCGAGGAGCCCTGAGAAGAGACTCAAGAATCTTCCCCCTACCCTATCCAGAGGTCAGTGGCTTGTCACCAGCGTGGGCTCTGCACAGACTATTCCAAGGTCTCCCACCCTCAGGTCTAAACTGGGTCCTTGCATTCCCAGCCCAGCTTAGCTTCAGACACTCCAATCCCAGCTACTCCTCAATTTCTCAGTTCCCCAGCACAAGGGATGAATGGAGCTCCCCAGGATACCCTCCCTGCGGGGCAGAAGAAAACAGGTTCTGAGTAGTCACTGGCTTTGGAAACCTGAATGGTCCAGGTCTGCACCATGCTTGCACTCTCCCTCCCCTCAGGGTCCTCTTACCCCCTCTCCCAGGCTCCAACATGGCCCATAGCTGGAGTTCCTCCCAGCCTTCTCCCCTCAGTAAGGACTCTGGGACAACTTGAGAGAAGAACCCCAGGCCAAGAATCAGTGGTCAGTCAGCAAGAAGTGCTAAAGGAGGGGAGAAGAGAAGGGCCTGTCAGAGATACCTTACATCATGACCAGACCTTTGGAAACCACCAGGGGACTCAGAGGCCAGGCTGCTGGCCAAGGGGCCCTACAGCAAAGATTCAACCACCTCCTCCTCCCCTGGGCTTTGAGAGACAGGAATACAACAAGAAGCTCTTAGGGCCTGGCAAAGCAGAGTGAGAGATGCAGAAATTCTCTTCTTTGGGAAGGGGAATCCCTGAATCCAAATGCTTCTCACAGGTCCCCTGAAGGAAGGAGAGGTGGTCTAGAAAGCCCATTAGTCCTTAAGCCCCCTGAGATTACTAGCTCTCTTGTTTGGGGAGAAGAGTTAGCAGCCAGACCTGGCCTTCAGGAGGAAAAAAGTGCTAGGGGAAGGAGCCAGGCCTGGGTCCCAGATGCCAAAGACTTGTGGCAATAACCATTTCCCAGGACTAAAGGCTTCCAAGGCCAGCAGACAGCCCATTATCACATAGGCACACTTCAAGAAGGCCTCTTTCTTACCAACACCCCCAGCCCTCTCTATTACTGATGAGGAAATTAAATTATATAACTAAGGGAAGGTGATCTGGACTTGAGTCTTGGATCTTTCATGTCATTCCAGTAGGATGTGGGTACCTGGACAAACCACTTCCCCCTCTCTGGGTCTCTACTTCCATTCTAAGATAAAGTAGTTAGACTGTTCAAGGTTCTGCTGAGTACAAACCTGGGAAGCAGCTTGCATAGGTCATTAGATTTAGAGTCAGAGAACTGGGATCTGAGTTCCAGTTCTGCTGCTATTTGCCTGTGTGATTTTGAACCAGTCTCTCTCTCTCTCTCTATGTGTGTGTGTGTGTGTGTGTGTGTGTGTGTGTGTGTGTGTGTGTGTGTATATATATATATATAAATACATATATATATATATGTGTGTGTGTGTGTGTGTATATACATATATATATATATATATATATGTATATATATACACACACATAAGTGAACTTTACTTTCCTTTGGTTTAAAAAAAAAAACCCAAACTGTAAAGTCAGCATAACAACTGCTATCCTGCTTAGCTCAGGGGCCTGTTGTGGGGATCAAAGACTCTAGTGCATATATATGTAGAGAGAGAGATAAAGCATTTTGCTTTACTGTTTTAAGAATTTATTATTCAATATTCTCATTTTTTGGCCTCTCCATCACTCAGCCTCTTTCCTGTCACTGGGTGTCTTGGGAAGACCTGACTAGTAAAAGGGCCTGGTTACTCTGGGACTCAACCTTTTTCTTTTCCTCCCTAGTCCTCAGAAAAACTCAATCAGGGTGGGACAGACAAAAACCTCTGGGAAGGAAGGTGAGGAATAAAACCCCTCAGTGACCCATTAAGGGATTTGGGTCTCTCCTTCTAAGACAAAGACACAATCCAGACACCACTACTCCTTTCAACCCCCTTCACTGCCTTATGAGAAAGGCTGTGGAAAGAATCCTGGGCTAGTAGTCAGTGGACATGAGTTCCTTTTCTATCATTAACTGTTTGGTCTTGCACACCTCTGTGGGCCTCAGTTTCCCCATCTGTCAAACAGACAGGATAATAATCTTTGTGGTACATCCTCAAAAGACTATGGCAACATGGACCTGTGGACCTCAGGTTAAAAACACCTTTCATGACAAGTGTACCCAGAAAGTATTGTCAAATTGTCTTTTCTGTCTTTTCCCCTCAGACTCAAAAGCAGGGAATATATGATTCAAAACAAAGAACATGCATTTATTAAGCACTTATTATGCGATGAGGATACAAAGAAAAAGCAAAAACTATCCCCGACATCCCTGAAGCTGACATCTAATTAGGGAGACAACATGTATAAACATATAATACATCCCATTGGGGAAAGAGTAAGTAGGTGACCTCTGAGGCACCTTAAAGCTTTAAGATTTTATTGAAATCAATATTTATTAAGGACCTACTTGAAACTGTGTTAGGTGCTGGGGGACATGCATATTTTAGGTAAGACATACTCCCTACCCTCATAAAGCTTAAAAACTAGTAGGAGGACATGATACTTACACAGGTTAACTATTATATGAAAGAATATATTTTAAGTGGATAATCTAAGTGATTTGAGATCCAAGAAGGAAAGTTCAGCACCAACTGGAGGGAATAAAAAGAAGCTTCTTAGAGGAAATGGGGTTTGTACTCGGTTTTTAAACCCATTTCTACAGATAGAGACAGTGTGGAAAATGCAAGGTATATACAAGTTGTCCAGGTGAGCTGGAGTATGTGGAAGGGAGCAGTGTGAGATAAGCTAGAAAAGTAGAATGCCCACAGATTGTAGAAGGCTTTGAATAGCAGGTAAAGGAATTACAACTTTCCTCTGTATGTAATGGGGAAATCAGAACAGGGTATGAATAGAGATGCATGATCAGATCTATACATGAGAAACACCTTTATGGCTTTCCCCATACCACTCTTAAGACTGATCTTCCTGGGGTAGCTAGGTGGCGCAGTGAATAGAGCACTGGCCCTGGAGTCAGGAGGACCTGAGTTCAAATCCAGCCTCAGACACTTAACACAAAACTAGCCCTGTGACTTTGGGCAGGTCACTTAACCCCAATTGCCCCCTCCAAAAAGCAAGAAAAAAAAAAAGATTGATCTTCCTTACTCATAGAGCTGACCATGCCATTCCTCTTCTCAAAAATCTTCAAAAGCTCCCCAACTGATTATTGTAAAATTCAAACTTTTTTTTTTTTTGCTTTTTGGAGGGAGGAAGGTAAGGCAGTTGGGGTTGTCACTTTCCCAAGGTCACATGGCTAGTTTTTGTGTCCTCTGATGCTGGATTTGAACTTAGGTCCTCCTGATTCCAGGGCCCATTTACTACGCCACCTAGCCGCCCCAAAATTCAAACTCTTGATACTGGCATTCAAGGTTCCCCTTGTGAGACCACCCCTGTCTAACATGACAGCCTTAATGCATTCTGTGGCATTCTGTGCCACTCCATGCACTCCATGCTCCCGATGAACTAGATGACATTCTCACCCACAGGTACAGCCCACACTTTGAGGTCTCCCTTATTAATTAGATGTTTCCTAGCTCCAAGTGTCCTCCTCCTTCATCTACCCGTTCCTTAAAACCCAACTACAATGTCACCTCCTTCACAAAGCCTTCAGATTCCTCTCTAAGGACTTCCCCCTTGGCTCTAATGGAACATTTTGCTGTGTACTTTGGTGTACTTATCACGTATAATGTGCATCATAATTATTTGTTTGTACCCTATGCTCTTACTAGACTATGAGGTTCAGAAATAATAGCTAACCTTAAGGTTTGCACGCATTTATACATAGTATCTCATTTTATCTTCATGACCACTCTGAGAGGGAGGTGCTATTATTACCCTCAATTTACAGATGAGGAAACTGAGCCAGGCAGTCCCTTGTCCAGGGTCTTTCAGCTACTAAGTGTATGAGTTTAAATTTTAACTCTCGGTCTTTCTGACCTGAAGTCCAGCCCTCTATCCACTGCCCCACCTAACTTCCAGGGACCATGTCAGATTTAAATGTTGTATCTCTTCCAGAGCTCACTGTTTGTTAAACTGAATTGTTTATTATAGTACCAAGCCCTACTAAGAGCTAAGGATCTAAAGACAAAAAGAAATATTTCACATGCTAAAAGAGCTTACTTTCTCTCAGGGGAGACATGTACACATGTAAAAATATGCCAAAAATGTACAAAATGATTTAAGTCACTGGTGGTGGGGAAAGGGAAGACACAAGCAAAATAAGTGATCAGAAAAGGGCTCTTGGAGGTCAATAGTCAATAATCAAGAAACATTTAAGCACCTACTATGTGCAAAGCACTAGAAGCTATGCTTAAACTGCTTTTTGAAGGATATTAGGGGTTCCAAGAGACAGAAGTGGGGGGGGAATATATTCCAGGCATTGCAGAGAGTCTATGAAGAAGC
This sequence comes from Pseudochirops cupreus, assembly GCA_028627135.1. Taxonomy (NCBI): domain Eukaryota; kingdom Metazoa; phylum Chordata; class Mammalia; order Diprotodontia; family Pseudocheiridae; genus Pseudochirops; species Pseudochirops cupreus. The sequence goes on from CM053583.1 coordinate 310,236,401, forward strand.
CTAGAAACAGGAGATGGAATGCCATGAAAGGAATAGCAAATTATCTGTGTGTGTGTGTGTGTGTGTGTGTGTGTGTTAACCACCCCCACCCCCAACTGGACTATAAATGCCATATGAGCATAGGGACCCAGCCTCATCTACCCTGGCACAAGTGCTTTGACCACAGTAGGTGCTAAATAGACATTGCTTGAATTGAACTGAATTCATCTGGCAGCTGGATAGGGGATAGATGAGAAAGGGATAAGAAAGTGGAGACTGGAGGCCTATTAAGAAGTTATTGCAATAGTCCAGTCAGGCACTAATGAAGGCCTATCCATGGGTGGTGGCAATTGGAATAGAGGGGAAGGGACAAATGAAAGATATTGCAGAGGAAGAGAATAATTGTAGAATTAACAAGACTCTTGGTTTCTAACCAAATGCCTATGGGAGAGAGGGAACAAGGCAAAGACAGAACTCTATTTACCAGGTAGGAGGCATAGGATTGACTTATGGAGGAAGAACCAAGGCAGAACTAGTGGGACATAACAAAGGACAAAGTGACCCAGAAGACTGCCTCCTAACTGGGACTCAAATATTCTTTCCCCAGAGGTCAAAACCTCTGCCCAGTGAGATACTCCCAGTCACTCTTGCCTCCTACCTCTACCCCCAAACTGGGGCATTATAGGTAAAGTAGTTCATAGTTCCACAATGCTTTACACTTTATGAAGAACTTACCCCCTCGCCCCCCAACCATGCTGAGGTAAGGAATGCAAGTATTCTCTCCAATTATAGTCTTACCTCAAACTGGGACTTGAACTCAGGTTAGTCTCCTCCCTCTGTCCAGTGCACCACTGAACTACACTACCTCATTGCTGAACTGAAGGAAGGGAAATTCCTTCCAGTGTGTGTACACACAGAGAGTAATGCAGGGGAAGGGCAGAGTTCTCACCCTCCTCTCTTCTTCCTCCCTCCCCCTGCCTCCCACTCCCCTGCTGCCTGGATCTCTGCACCATGAGGGGAGGAGGCCCCAGACACCTGCTTAGCCTGCTGGGAAAGATGCCAAATCAGAGGCCAGGGACCTTGGGGGAGAGCTTCTCTGATGGTAGGGCACACCAGTACGGAATCTCATCCCTGGGAGCAGCCCCCTACAAACTCTGAAACTGAGTCAGCTGCCAACATCAGGGCTAGGGGCCCTGCCACAGCTCAGAGACCCTTCCTAGGATTGTATGCCTTGGGATTGCCTGTCCCAAGTTCTACCCCCATTTCCTTGGGGAAATTCAGAGCTTTGGAAAAACAGGTCAGGAAAACAGTCTTCCCTGATAGTGCTCGAATTCCCTCTGAGTTTGGGGGTGGGGTGGGGAATAAAGACACACCCCCTTGCATCCCAAAGACGAGGATGTAAAAAGAGAGGAAAAGAAAATCAAATGTATTTATTTACAACTCTATCTTTTTAAATAAACTAAAGAGTGGGTTACTGGGAGGAAGAAGAGGTTGAATTTAAATGAGGATTCTGGATTCTCAGTGAATTTCAGGCCCAACTCACATATAATTCAGAACTGGGCATATACTCTGACAATACCCTCCCTTTTCTTTCATAATCACATCTTCTCCATATGCCCTCTCCCCTAAATAGCTTAGCCCCTAAAGCCACTGCTCCCGAAGCTGTGGGGGACTGATGCCTGGAAGTGGGGTGACTCACTGTCTGGCTTCTTTGGCAGCCTCCTCTCTCTCTTCTCTTCTTCCCTCCCCTTCCCCCTCAATCAGAGTAGGAGGGGCTGGCAGGTGTCCCTCTCTCTGAGGAGAAGAAGTCAGGGAGGGAACTGGGAGAGGCCCCACCAGGGGGATTTGGCCAGGTTCACTCAAGGGCTAAGGAGCCCCAGCTGGAGGGATTTAAAGCTGAAGGTCAAAGGTCAGAGACAGCAAGGAAGAGAGAGGAGGGATGGAGGGGGTTGGTGTCAGAGGGTCACCACTAACAGCAGCTTTGGGAGATAGAGCCGGGGAGAATAGCCCACTTTCACTGATCTGGACCTGAGGGCCACCAGGATTCCTGAATTTCTCATGGTAGAGTCAAAGCCCAGCTCCAGGAGGCCCTTGGAGCCTTAAAAGCCTCTTCCCCCTCCTGCCCAGATGGCAGGGCCCTAGATAGGGGGACTGAGGCTCTACCTCATTACTCTTGGTATATAAGCTAGGCTTTAAGGGTAGAAAAGCTGTCTGGGATAGAACCCACAGGGGTGAAGCCGGGCTCTGATTCAGCCTTGGTGAAGAAGGAGGAGCTCAAGGACCTAGAGGAGCCCCCACAGACTGAACCATAGAGCAGGCTCCCTGCTCCCCCCAAACCAGGTGCAGCCCCTCCCCTAACCCCATCCTCCAGCAAGGGGTTGCTGAGGGCAGCAGGCAGGTCAGGTCACTCAGCAGAGGGGCTGGGGCCCAGACTGGGGAGGAGAGGCAGGGGGCAGGGAAAGTGCATGAAGGTCACTAGAGGGAGGGTGTTGCTTGGTTTCTGGGGCCTGTGGTTCCTGCTGTAAATCTGGGTTTGAACAGCTGTGGTCAGTCCTGGATGGGAAACCCAAAAGAATCCTCAAAAGGGACTGGGGAAGAGGGGAATAAAAGGCTGGGTAGACCCTGGCTAAGTCCATTCACCTCTCTTGGTCAAAGTTTTCCCTATCAGGAAAATGATGGAGTTGGCCTAGAGGATTTCTAAGGTCTTGTCCAGCTCTGATTCAGTGACTGCCAACATCACCCTAGGCTTTAGCCACTCCTCTGAATGTCAGTTAAAAAAAAAGAAAAAAAAGAATATGGATTGTTCAGAAAATCAAATTAGGAGTCATGCTTTTTGTTTAGGTTCTGCCACTACTGAGTTTTATGTGATCTTGGGCAAGTCACTTGCCCCCTTGGATCTTCTATAAAATGGAGGAGGGTGGGGGAACCTGGAGGTTGGACTTGTTCTCTAAGGCTTCTTCCAGTTCTAAATCCTATGACGTTCCTTCTTTTCCTCCCCTTAGCCACGAAGGGACTTCAGGCCAGCCACCCAGTTTGCAAAAGAGTTGGGGGGAAATTACCCCCTCCAGACTCTGGAGGCCTTGCCAGGACCCAGCCATTTGCCTGGCTGAATTACATTTATTGTCAAACTCTCATTCAGTCTTGCCTGCCCCCTTGATCTTCAGGTTTGGGGCCCCAGCCATGTTAACCTGGGACTGGATCAGCTATGGGGTCTGAATGGCAGAGGGCCCAAGTGTCTTCCCAGCATCATCTCACTAATCCAAATGTCACCAGAGAGTGGCCCAGCACAGGCACAAGGGCACATACTCTCTTACACACAGACACAAAGAGCCACAGCATAGCCAGTCTCTCTTTAGAAAGAACTACCCTGCTAATTAATGTTCTGGAGCTCAGAATCAGCCATGGGGACTCCCTGGTTCCGGAAGGGCAACCAGCCAGGGACTCCAGGTGCCAGCCAAATTTCATCCCCATTCCCACCTCAGTTCCGCCTAGGGTAAGTAAGGAACAGAGAAGGTACCTCCCTTCACTCAGTATGCACCTGCCACATTTCTTCATCCCTCTCCCCCAGACTTGACCAAGACAGCCTCTTTTTGGCTCCCATACCCACAGATTCCCAGGTAAAAGCAATCCAGGGATCAACCAATCTCTTTTCTCCTCTTCTTCCTGGTCCCCTCACTGGCTGCCAGGGTGTGCTGGTGAAGAAAAGGGTGCCCAGGCCCCAGCTCTGACAGACCTGGGGAGAGCTCCCATCCCTATCTGGTCTAGTAGGAGAGCCGAAATCTCGATGATTGAACAAGTGCCTTGGCACAACTACCTCCCACCTCCCTTTCCCTTTATGGCTTTCTTCACTGAAGGGGTCTGCAGGATTCTGATCCATCTCTAATCCCTTTCAGAAAGCGCTTCCCTATTTTCTCCCTCCCCTGGGCCCCTCTCAGCTGGCCACCCGGAGGGTCCTGATGGTCCCACCGGGGCCTGCTTGTCGGAGTCTAGGGAAGGAAAAGCAAGGTACAGAGCCTGGGCATCTGGCTGGTACTGAGAGGGGGGAAGGAGAGAAGAACGGAAGGGGAGGAAGATTGGAGAATTAAGATTTTCTTTTTTTCCAAGGAAAAGGAGAAACCCTTAAAAACCCTTCCTGGAAAAGGCAATTCATTCACTGCCCTGGGGAGGGGTTGGTTTAGGGTCCAGCCAACTTCTTGACCCGACTCCAAGTCCGCTCCTACGATCCCTGCCACCACCCCCTTCTTCCCCAAAACGTGTCCCCTCCCTCCGTCCCCCGAACACTGCGTGGGGTGAGGGGGGGAGGCGCTGAACTTCCCCGCTGAAGTTTGCGGCGGCTCCGGCAAGTGGAGGGGCCTCGGTGAGGGTTCACAATAGCCCGAGGTGAGGAGCAGCGAGAGGGGGAGGGGGAGGAGAGGCGACCCTCCAGGACTGCAGCCTCCCCTCCCCAGCCAGCTCCTTGGGCCCTCAGCCCGACGGTCCGAAAGAGCCTCGAGCGTCAGGCTCTGATTCCAGGGGTACACCGGGTCTCGATACGGAGGGAGGTTTGAGGGGAGGTGGCAGCACGAAAGAGGACCGATTCCCGCCCGCCCCCCACCTAGCCTCTCCCAGCCGGATAAAGTGCCTTACCTCTAGCTGGAGGGACCCCGGGCGGCGGCGGCGAGCCGGGTTTGGGTCCTCTGTCTCTGGGCTGCGGGCTCCTGCGGTCGCGGAGGGGAGCTGGGGAAGGGGGAGGGGGGAGAGGATGGCGGCTCGGGGGGCAAGGCGGCCGCGGGGCTCAGAAGGCTCTGCTGGCTCCCCTGGCACGGCCGCCCGGCGCCCCGCCGCTCCGCCACATCTGCAGCTCGGGCTGGGGAAAGGTGGCAGCCGCCCGGTCGTGAGGGGATGTCTTGGGGAGGGAAGGGAGGGAGGGACGGAGGGACGGAGAGAAGAAGGGAAGGAGAGAGACAGAGAGAGGGGAGGAGGGAAGGAGGAGAGGAGGAGGAGGAAAGAAGGGAGGGAGAGGCAGAGGAGGAGGGAGGAGGGAAGGAGAGACACACAGGGAGGGAGGCAGGCAGTCTGGGGGCGTCCTCTTTGCAAACCCGTCTTCCCCGGGCCACTGGCCCCGGCAGCCGAGGCTGGAGTGGCCGGGGAAGACGTCCGCGGCCGAGCTTGGAGGTTGGGAATGAGGGAAGCGGGGGCGACTGTGCGCTGGTGCTGGGGCTGGTGGTGCTGATGGTGCTGGGGTCTTTACTCCCCCTTCCCGGCTTGGAGGAGCGCGTCGTTAAGGGGAAAGGGTTTGTGTGAATTGGAGGCGCCTGCCTGTTTGAGGTAGGGGGGAGGTGGTAGAGAGGAAGGGGAGTGGGCTTTTCTCCCCCCACCCCCCTTTATTTATCACAGCCCTGAAGAGCTGTCTAAAATGGACCAGCTCTGATCAGTTTCAGCCCCATCCTCCCAGGCCCAGGAGAGCCCGCCCCGGGCAGCTCAGCGCATGCCCCCCCACTTCTTCCCTGGTCCCTCCCCTCACCCCCCCCACTCACTGGAGCCCCGCCCCTGGCCGGAGGGCAGCGCTAGGACACAGGCAAGAGGCGGGTACTGCCCGGAGCAGGAGAGAGGGGGTGGGGACCAGAGCACCGCCCCCGCCCTCAGGGAAACCCGGGTTCTGGAGGGCGAGGGGGTGGGGGTCCGCTGGCCAGAATGGTGGTAGGGGGAGCTCGGAGGAGCTAAGAGCCGGGGGTAAGCTGGGGGGGGTGGGAACTGAATGGGTATAGGGTGATCTGGGAGGGAAGGAGCTCCTAAGGGGCCTGGTAGGGGCCAGGGTGGGGAGGGAACATCTGAAAAGACTGGGAAGAAAAGCCCCTGTGCGGACCCGAGAGGGGAGGAAAAGACAGTGAGAGGGAGGGAGGAGGCAGGCAGGCAGCACAGGCGGGGGAGACTAGAGATTTGCAGCAGCCGTTTAGATAGAATTGAGTGTGGCGGTGGTGGCGGCGGCGTCTGAGCTGTCTAGGATGGGAGATGAGATGGGACCGGGTCGGAGGAACAGCACTGTGGGGGCGGTTCCCGTAACGGGGTGATAGGGGGAGGGGAGGAGGTCTAGTTGGGATACTGCAGCTTCCATCATACTGTTTTCCTTGGGGTTTAGCTGTGTTTGGAAGAAAAAAAAAGGAGGCAAAATCTGTTTACTCCTTCCAACGAGGAGCCAGGTCCAGCAGTCTTAAATTGAGGCTTCTTCGGCCCCTCGGGTTCTGACCTTGGCCAGTTACCTCCCTGCCTCCTCCAGGCCTCAGTTTCCTTGTCTCAAGTCTGGTCTGGAAGGAATTCCTGTGAGCTTTAATTTTCCATAATCTTATCAGGACAGGAAACCTTCTGTGTGCCTCTGGGGTAGCGAAGAGCAAAAGGCCAGATGTTCCCAAAGTTGGAGCGCTGACAGTTTTGGCCCCAGGAGAAAACAGCTCCACGGAGTGCACAGAAGGAGGAGGTGCCCAGAGGAGGAGGGAATGGGAGGGGGAGGGAATGGTAATCAGAGGCCCAGAGAGACCTGGGCCACTTCCAGCTTTTAAAGATCCTAGCCATAACACTTATAGTAAAAGAAAATACATTAAGACAAAGGCACCACAAAAAAAGGAGACATAATCTCTCTATATATGTGTATACATATCTCTGTATGCATACAAATATCTATATGAGATATATAGCTTTTATGTGCCTCATATTTTAATAATATATGCATATATGTATACATGTATGACAGCCTGGTGTGTTGGCTAAAAGGACCAACCCTGAAGGCAGAAAGACCTGGGTTCAAGTTCAGCCTCTGAGTCCTTTTAGTTGTATCACCATGGGCAACTCACCTGACCTCTCAGTGCCCCATGAAGCTCTCAAAGATTATAAATCATAGGGACCTGTTGCTGTTCTGCAGAGGTGGAGGGGAGTTTCCACAGAACTCCTACACCCATGAAGTCACAGTATTCGTGTGTCATGTGTATTTAGCAAATGCTTTTCTGGCTTGTTTTCTGTGCAAATGCGCTAATTATTGAAGGAAACATTTGTGCAGTGTGGCTATTAGGGTTACCATTCAAATGTTCCCGGCCCATAGTTGAACTATGCTGATAGTTCTTTATGAAATTTTAGGGTTCCTTTGAACTGTAGTCCCAGGCCAAATGACCGGCTTCTTTTCTCCCTGTTGACTGTGAGGCTGTGACCTGCTGTTCATCTTTAGGGTTCTCTCCTGCGGTCCTGGCCTTTGGGTACTTCTCCGTTGTGCACCCTTCTGCTCTGGAGTCTGCCAGGAGCCTCCTGTGACCTCTGGCCACAGTGCAGCACACATGTGCTCAGGACAGTGCTTCCTCACCTAGGTCAGGAAGAACCTGGCAGGGGAAGTGACTGACTTCAAGAGATATTAGCCAGCTTTGCATTATCCGGGCCAGTAGAGAGAGCCTTGGTCCTGATTCCCTCCAATTTAAAACAATTTCCAAAAAATCATTTCTGTTTATCATCGTTACACGTTATTATTTTAAGTAGTTCATTTATCTTCCTAGATAGATTTTGCTTGAACTGATACAGTCAACTCCTAGGCACCCCCATGTTCATTATCTGTTTTGTTTATCTGTGGTTTTAGCTCCCCCACTTTTTTAAAAATATATTTTATTTTATTTTTTGCTTTCTGGAGGGGAGAAGCTAGGGCAAATGGGGTTAAGTGACTTGCCCAAGGTCATAGGGCTAGTTTTTGTGTTAAGTGTCTGAGGCTGGATTTGCAATCAGGTCCTCCTTACTCCAGGGCCTATGCTCTACTCACTGCACCACCTAACCGCCCCAGCTCCCCCTTTTTTTAAACCCTTGCTCCCCAGTATACTTCTCTGTTACTCTGCTGCCCCTCCCCCACAATATCCCCCAGCCTTGGGCTCAGGAAGATACAATGTGCTTTAATAGTAGCATAACCAAGTCCTACTGCTTTTTAGGAAGGTATATCCTATCTTAGGAGAATTACTTAACATAAGATTTATAGCACTTTGCGCAACTATAGCCATACTATGCCTTAGAAGCCAAGCAAGTTTAAACCAAATGAGTACCTGGATAGGAAACTGCCTAAAAATAGCAAGTGGTATCAACTTTAAAGGAGAAGTAGTGAATGGTCTATAGCAGTGTTCTGAACTCCAAGTCAGGGAAGATCTAGATTGGAATTCTTTCTCTGACATTCAAGTTGCTATGTGACAAGAGCCAATTACTTCATTGGGACTCGGACCATTCTCAAAGATTATACTTTATTGAGGCTTATAATAGTGGGAAGTTTCCCTCACCAACTTGATGTACTTTGATCAAGGCAATGAAACCAGGAGGATGGTACGAGTATTGTCCCTATTTCCAGCTAAGCAACTTGAGACTGAAGGTGATGGATTGAGTCACCCAAGGTCACAAGAAGACAAAGGCATGGATCCCAAATCCAGTGAATCTATCAGGATCATAATGTATTGGAAAGACAAAGGTGAATGGGTTTATCTGCATTTCTACACACATTCTCACACCACCACCACCTTTTATTATTGTGGGTAAGCAGGAGATGGTTATGTTAAAATAATTAACTCTTTTTTTTTCCCAGCCAGTCCACATTTACACCGGGGGTAGGCCAAGCTCACAATAGAGAAACAGCTAGAAATAGATCCAAGGATCATAGATTTAGAACTGAAAGAACTAGTTCAAATCCTTCATTTCAAAGGGAAGTCAAGGCCCAGAGGGGTAAAGAGATTTACCTAAGGTCACACAGGTAGTAAATGCCAGAGCCAGGATTTGAACCCAATTGAACCTTCACTGAAAATCAACCAAGTACCCCAGTGGTCACATTTTGGAACCCTGATGAGTGAGAATAAAAAAAGTAGTCCTGATAGGAATCACTTTTTTTCTTTTCCAACAGGAAGTGAGCATTTAATAACTGTCAGATAATCAAAATGAAGGTGAATCCAATTCCAATAGGTGAAAATCTAGAGTTAACAAAGAGAATAATGGGGGGAGGGGAGATGCAGTTCAAAAAAAGGTACTTCATAGACTTCCTTTGAATAGGTATCACCTACTCATAGGGACATCCCTAAATGCATAGGGATGCATTTAAAATAGGATTTGTCACACAATAGTTAAATTTGTAACCCTTTTCAGGGACATACCAGTTGTGGACATTAAGGTATATTTATAACCAAATAAGAAACTGAACAGAAATTTATTAGGAAAGGTTCTGAGGTGGGAAGAACATTGGACTTGGAGTTAGGAGATAAATGGGTGTTGACTCTTCTCTTTGACACTATCTGTGTGATAATGGGTAATTCTCTTCATCTCTCTGGGCTCATTTCCTCCTTTGTCCAGTGATCTCAGAATTGCGGAATGTAGTGGTCTTTTCTTAATCTTCATACTTCTTGACCTCTCTACAATATCCTCTCCTGTTGATCACCTGCTCCTTCTGGATAATCCTACCTCTTTGGGTTTTCATGACACTGACACTTTCCAGCTTCTTTTACCTGTGCCTGACTGTTGCTCTTCTGTCTCCTTTGCTGGTCATTCATTTCACACCTACCAGCCACGGGTACCCATCCCCTAAAGCTGTGTCCTGGTCTTCTCTTTTCTTTCTATGCTCTATCACTCAGTGATATCATCAGTTCCTTGGGGTTCAGTTATGATCTCTGTGCAAATGATGCCCAGAGCTATATATCCAGCTCCAGTTTCTCTAGTGAGCCAGAGTTACTAATCACCAGCTTCCTCTGAGACACCTGGAACAGGATGACAAAGGCATCTCAAACTCAATGTGTCCAAAACAGAACTCAAAATTTCTTTCTCCCTAAGACTCCTCAAGTCTAAATGTCCCTATAACTACTAAGGGTGCCGCTGTCCTCCTTATCACCTGGGCTTGAAATTGTGGTTTCATCCTTGGCTCCTTGCTTTCACTCCACATAACCAATCTGTGCCAAATCTTGTTACTTCTTTCTTTATGATAGGTCCCCTATACATTCCCTTCACTCACACTGCCACCACCCTAGTTCACTCTCATTACCTCTCATCTTGACTACTGTAAGAATTTTCCAGTTGGTCATCCTGCCTCATCTCTCCCCACTCCAATCCATCTGCCACTCAGCTGCCAAAGAGATTTTCCTAAAGCATAGATCTGACTATATCATCTCCTATACACCTTATTCATTGAGCTTCATCACCTCCTGACACCTCCAAAGTCAAATATAAAGTGCTCTGTTTTACATTTAAAGAAAAGTGGAATAAGATTGTGTCAAGTGCTATGGAGTTTTTATAAATGTCAACTTTTCTTATTTCTTCAGTCATCAAAAAAGCTGGGATTTCTTTGATTGTAGCCCCTCCCCTCACCAACACAGACTACAGCCTTTAGTAAATAGTCATGGGCCTGGTGGCCAACCTTCTAGTGTTGAGTCACTGATTTAAGCCAGGTTGGTTGGTCTTCCATTGTGGTAGGCCCTTTCAGATCTTGTGTTCTGTTGACAGCCATTAAGAGCCTAGAAGTACTTCCAAATACAATGAGACATTGCAATAAGACTTAATAATTATCAACTCACCTTTATATAGTGTTTTGTGGCTTATAATGTGCTGTCCTCCCAGTGTATCAGGTAGGTAGTACAAATATTGTTCCTGTTTTTTGCAGATGAAAAAACTATGGCTAAGAGTAGAGAAGTGAATCGCCTATAGATGGCATCACTGTAGGCTCATTAATACATTGTTGATGGAGCTGTGAAATGGTATAACCATTTTGGAAAGCTATGCAAATAAAGTAACCAAAATGCCCATGCCCTTTGAACCAAAGACTCCAGTACTGGGCTGATAACCCCAAGGAAGCTATCCATAAGAAAAGAAAAAGTTCCCATATACTCCAAATTATCTATAGCAGCACTTTTTGTTATAGCTAAATATTGGAAACAAAGTAGATACCCACCAGTTGGAGAATGGCTAAACAAATTATGGTACATAAATGTAATGGAATATTACTGTAAGAAATGACGTATGATGAATACAGAGAAGCACGGAAAGAACTATATGAACTGATGCAGAATAAATTAAACAGAGCCAAGAAAACAATATACATAGTGATTATAACAATGTAAATGGAAAGAACAGCTAAACACAAAAAAATCAAAAGTAAATGTAATGAAATCATAAAGATCAAGCAAGACTCGGATGAAGAGCAACCTATTTTTTTTGTGGAGATGAGAGGTTCACGGGTTTATATATAGCATATGTTTTCAGATTTTTTTAGGATCAATGTTGGCTGATTTTTTTCTTCTCTAAAAATACTATTTGTCATATGAGATGACTCTTTGGAAGAGGGAGAGGTAGGGATACTTGGAATAACAATTGCGATGTAAAGAAAACAAAACAGCAATAAAGCTTTTTTTTAAAAAATAGAAACTTTTTCAAAATAAATAAATAAAAGGAAATACTGTGAATGACAACTATGCTCAATTTATATAACTCCATAAGAAAAAAAAATGGCCAGAGTCTGGAGAGAACTAGTCTCAGCTCTACCATGAACATGCTCTGTGATTTTAGGCACTACTCTTGGCCCTTAGTTTCCTTATTAATTAAAAGGGGGTGGGACTACTTGATTTCTAAATCCCTGTCTAGACCCAACATTCATTTGGCGATCTAGGATCTGTTTCACTGCCTACCTACCACATCTCCATGCCATGGTCAGGCTACTTGCTGTCTCCATAACTGGGAGCCACTGTGTGTGTCCCCAGCAGGATTTCTCTTTGGCATTTGGGGAAGTTCAGAGCAGAGAACCTTGCTGGGGCTGAGCTACAGTAGCTTTGCCAGCAACAGGAGGTTCCAGATCCTTAGCTGAACCTGCACTTCCTGTGCCCCAAACACTGCTTGCTCTTGGAGGCTACTTTGGCTTTTCTTCATCGGGCTATGTCGGGGGGGAAAAGCTATGTTCCTTCATGATAACATCAATAATAAGAGTTGACAGTTACGTAACACTTTTAGGTTTACAAAGCAATCTGCATCCCTTATCTTAGGCTCTATCCCTTAGGCTCTTCCTAGCAACCCGGTAATGGAAATGATTCAGGTATTATTATGATCTCCATTTTAGGGATAAGGAATCAATGTAGCATTTATTAAGTACATGCAATGTATCAGGCACTGTGCTAAGTGGAGACAAAAATGACAGTCCCTGTCCTCAAGGGGCTTATGCTCTATTTGAGAGACACTATGTATACCTACAGGGGCAGCTAGGTGGCATAGTGGATCTAGCACTGGGCTTTGGGAGCCTCATCTTTTTTTTTTTTCTTTCTTTTTTGAACTTTAATTGATTTTTCATTGTATTTTAGTTTACATCATTCATTTCCACGAAATTTTGAGTTACAAATTTTCTCCCCATCTTTCCCCTACCCACCGCCCCAAAACAGCCATCCCAGTATATCCTCCCACCACCAATCTATTCTCTCCTATGTCTTCCCCCCTCACCCATCTGACTTTTTGGTAGGGCAGGATGGATCTTCCAACCACAGTGCCTGTGTATCTCAAGTTCCAGTTGGATGTAGTTAATAATAATAATAATTGTGTATATATATATATATATATATATATATATACATACATATATATTTTTAACATTTGATTATAGAACTTTAGATTCTAAATTCTTTCTCTTTCTCCCTCGTCACCCACTCCCACTGGAAGGACAAGCAATCAAATACAGGCTGAACATGTGTAATTACGAAGAACCTCTCCACAGTGAGCATATTGTGAGAGTCTGATTACATGAGCCTCATCTTTATGAGTTCAAATCCAGCCTCATACTCTAGCTATGTGACCCTGGGCAAGTCACTTAACCCTGTTTGCCAAGGAGCTGGAGAAGGAAATGGCAAACCACTACAGCATCTTTGCCAAGGAAATCCCAAATGGGGTCAAAAGAGTAAGACATGACTGAATAGCAGCAGCAAGTATACCTATAAATATAGACAAAATAAATCCAAGGTAATTTCTAGGGGGCACCTTGGTACCAGGAAGTCTCAGGAAAGGCCTTGTAGGAAGTGGCATTTGAGCTTTGCTTTGAAAGAAGGTAGAGACAGGAGAGGAAGAAGTATATTACAGGAATACAGTACAGACTGTACAAAAACAAAAAGATGGCCTTTATGTCTCCAGCATCTAACACATGGTAGGAATTTTTTAAAGTTTGATGTATTGATTTCTCATCTGTAAAAAAGGGATAATAATACCTGAAATATTTATACTGTAGGATTGCTAAGAGGATCCAAAAAGAATGTAGTATGTGGGAAACAGAGAGAAGACAAGTTTGACTGAATCATTGAGTATGTGAAGGGGAGCAATACGTAATGAGACCAGAATTGTAGATTGCAACCAGGCTGTGAAGAGCTGTAAATACCTAACAGAGGAGTTTGTATTTGATTCTAGAGGTAATGGAGAGCTGCTGGTTTACTGAGCTAGAGAGTGAATGGTCAGACTTGTGCCTTTGGAGCTTGTAGAAAGGATGGATTGGAGAAGGGAAAAATATGACGCAGGGAGACCAATCAATAGTCTAGGTGAGAGGTGATGAGGGCCTGAATCAGAGTGGTGGCAGTGTGAATGCAGAGAAGGGACCAGACTCAAGAGCTGTTATCAACAAGATCTAGCATCTGAAATGGAAAAACAGAAGACATGGAGGAAGGATGACTAGACTGTGTTCATACACCAAGTTCCTAAAAACCGGAGTCAAACACAGGCCTCTCTAACTTCCAAGTCTAAGACACTGCCTTCTACACTACATTTCTAGAAGCTGAAACTGAAACTGACAATTAGAGTGTACCTTTATCCCCTCCCAGAGTGCTCTAGGCTTTAGTTCTGTTTGGAAGAATTAACTATCTGCACTAGGAATTTGGAGGCAGTGCCCTCTTTTCCCGCTGACCCAAAGTGACATAAGGAGGAAGGTGGTCAACCTGCAGTGTCCAGCTAAAGAATCGCTTGTCCTTTCAATCTTGTTTCCTCCCGTCCCCTGAATGTCTAGTGCCCAAACTGCTAGATGAGAATATCCTTGTTTTGTTACTTACCTGTCTTATTCATATAGGAAGGGACTTATTAATCTTTGTCTCTCATAGGACAGCACCTTACACATAGTAACCATTTATCATTTGCTTCAAGGGACATTAATGAAGAAGCTTGTTCTCGCTCTCTCTTTTACACAGATCCTACCAGATCGGACTGGAATTGGCTCATCATTCTTTCTGGTTAAATGGTTCCTGCTTGGATCTCTAGCCAGACTGTGAAACTGCCTCTGACTAGCAGACACCAATCATTTTCCCTACCTTCACCTTCCTCTTTGCTGGCTTCCCCCATTTTGATTGAAGTAATATCATCCTCCCAGTTACCCAAGTTCGTAACCTCAAAGTCATCCGTGGCTGTACCCTGCCACACCCAATTCAGATGTTAAGTTCTGTCAATGCTGCTTCCATAGCCTTTCCATCCATCCCTTTTTCTCCATTTACCCTAGTTCTGACCCTCATCACCTCTGACCTTGACTAAAATTTTAGGACTCTCCTTACTGGTCTTCCTTCTTGAAGTCTCTTTCCCTCTCCCTATCTATCCTCCACACAAATGCCAAAATAATATGGAAAAAGCTCTGCCTTTGTTCTCTCCTGTTCAAGGAACATCTGTGCCTCCCTATTGCATCTAGGATAAAATGCAAGCTCCTTAGCCTAGCATTCAAGGCCATCAAAAATCTGGCTCCAACCTGACTTTACAACCTTATTTGACATTACTCCCCTTCACATACTCTACGTTCCAGTCAAAATGGATTGCTCTCTGTTCCATCTTCCCCACCTTTGTGTAGGCAGCTGGGTGGTGTTGTAGACAGTACTGGGCCAGGAATCAGGAATACCTGAGTTCCAGTATCTGAGGTTAAGTTCACACTTACCCTGTTTGCTTCAGTTTCTTCAACTGGAAAATAATAGCCTTCCTCCTAGGGCTGTTGTGAAAATAATATTAGTAAGGCACTTAGCAGAATACCTGACACATAGTAGGCACTTAAAGAAATGTTAGTTATTATATTATTGTTATTCTTAAAGGGTTGCTTTTTTTGTTGTTGTTAATTGACTTGCTATATGACCAATATGTGTCAAGTCAATTAAGTCAATTAACCTCTGCCTCAGTTTCTGCAAATGGGAAATAATAATCTGTAAAATGGAGATGATAATAGCACCTATCTTTCAGGATTGTTGTGAGGATAAAATGAAGTCAAATTTATGAAGTGCTTTGATTTATATGCATTTATATCTATATATGTATATGCTAGCTATCATCATCATTATTGTACTTTCAGGATTCAGTTCAGGTACTACCATACCACCTCCATCAACATTTTCCTATTAGTATTCTCTCCTTCTTCAAATGACCTTTTTCACTTATCTGTGTACATGCTGTATCTCTTCCGCTCCCCTCTCCCTACATGGCTGGTGGCAAAGTAGATGCCCAATAAAAAAAAGTAAAGAGAACTGTGCCTGTAGGGAATACCACTTAGAGAGCATTCATTACCTGGCCCTTGTATATTTGTGGCCAAATCATATCCCATCAACACCCGGGTAGCTATTATGTAAACAGCCCTATGCCTCTCTCATGGTTGGGTATATGGGATTAGAAAATATAGTCCCTAACTTCAAGGAGTTTACAATAAAAAATAAGAGTAAAAATAGAGGGGCTTTGGAGATCTTGGAATGTGATTCCCCCTTCCACACACACCCATATTTTGCAGCTAGCTGGTAGCAGAGCCAAGACTAGGATCCTAGTTTCCAGACTCTCAGCTGAGGTCTATTTCCCCTATAATGGTTAGGGAAATAAGACGTACACGCATAGAACAGTGAGTAAGAGGGGACAATATAATTAACTGATAAATTGTAGTCGGAAAGTCATCCCTGACACAGAGTAGCTCGTAGAGAACACACAATAAATGAATATGGGACAAATACAGATCAAAACCTTTAATAAATATTTACTCCACCCGCTCGGAGCTCATGCCCCAAGAAGAAGTAATTGGGTAAAATGAGATCAGGGTGACTTCTTAACCTAGAGCTGGCTGGCCACTTGTGTTTTCGTGTGTATACGTGCCTGTGGCCAGCCAGTCCTTGAAGCATTTTGTGAGTGTGTGTGCGTCCCTGAGTCCTTGCCATATTCAGTGCTAGGAGCTGTAGAATGGGTGTGGTGTTTATTCTGGGAAGCAGTCCTCAGTCCTGGCTGCTTCTTACACATTATACCAGCAAGGACTCCAGGTCAGAGCTAACTGCTCTGGGGCGAGCATTTATGACCCAACTCCACCTGCCAATAGAATGGGTCCCAAGGCGTGGGTGTGCCCAGAAAGCACCAGCTCCGCTTGGCAATGCCAGCCTACTTCACTTACTGGGTCTCCACCCTCTTTCCAAGCTCACCTGATCAGAGGAAACATCCTCAGGGGACTCCAAAGACCTCGTGTTGGGTGGTTTAGTTTAGAAGCTCCTTTCTGGGCTCCACCACGAGGATAAATATGGTTCATCGGGGGCATTGGACTTGCTTGGGAGTCTGAAAGTCTTGGGTTCAAGCCTAGCCTTCTTCCCACACTCTGTAATAGCTGTGTGATCATGGACAAATCATTTAACCTCTCAGAGACTGTGGTTCGTCTTCAAAATGAAGACAAATAAGGTGACCTTTCTCACAGGGGTTGTACTAAGGAAAGCAATGTGTAAATCTAAAATCGCTCTATTAATGTAAGCTCTTATGAAGGAGGAAGGGGGGATCGGGGAGGGAGGAGGAGGTAAGGCTCCTGTCTCCTTTCCTTGTTGGTTAAGTTAGCTGCCCTCTGCCCCGTTCAGTCCCGAACAGCGGAGATCGTCCAAACCTAATCATGTCCCCAACCAGAGGAGCAGCTGGGGGATGGGGATGCGGATATGCCCAGAATTTAAGCCTCAGTTCACAGAAACGCATCATACCTTCCCGGGTCACAGCCAGACAAAACTTCATCCGCCCCACAACTGAGTGGTAGCCCAGAGGGTCCCATTCCCACCCCAGAGAGCCGGGGCTGGCCCAACCTGGACCACACCCCAGGAGAACGGAAGACGCAGCCAGGCACCTCTCCTGCCCCGCCCCCGCGCCCTCCCTTGGGCTGCCCCGCCCTCCCTTCCCCTCCCTCTGGACAGCCCCTCCCATCCGGCCGGGCCTCGAGGCAGGGGACCACCTTGGGAAGTGGAGGATAGGGGGGCGGACATTTTTGAGACGTGACCAAGTGGAAACTCCCTCCCGGAGGCGGAAACAGGGAGCTCCCCCTCTGAGACCCGGAGCTCTGGACTCCCCTCCTCCGCCCTGAAGGGATCTCCGGGGAAGGGAGGACTGCAGCTGTTCCCAGACTCCTCCTCACCCTTACCCCTACTCCGCTCCCCCTCCCCCGGCTACCGGTAATGAGACGTCCCACCCCTTCCCCCACGCTTGGCCGCCGTTCAGCGCCTTATGAATATTAATGAGCCAGCCTCCCCCGTTGGGCCGGAGGGGGGTGAGAAAGAGGGGGAGGAGGAAGGGGGAGGAGCGAGGAGGGGGGGGCGCTGAGGGCGGAAGGGTGGGGCGTCCCCTGGGTCGGTGCTGGCCGCGCGCCCCGCTCCTCCCTACGTAGGAGGCCCGGCTGGCGCGGGGCTGCAGGGGAGGGAGGCCAGCTAGCGCTCTACCCGTCCATCCCGCCATCCCGCCCCCCCCAATCATCCCCGGGGCCTCCACCCGGGCGGGCCCCTGACTCAGCGGGAGGCTCTGCCAAAGAGTTGACCTTGCAGGAGTCCAGTCCCCCCTTTCCCCAGAGTTCCCGCTCCTCCTCCCCCATTCCTCTGTCCCCACCCCGGCCAAGACACGTGTGAGTCCGGGAAGCGGGACCCTGAAGAGGTCGGGGGACTACGCCAATGAAACTCCGCCCAGCTAAGCCCAGAGGATAGGCACGGCCTCCCTCCAACTCCTCTCCTGTCTCTCTCTGCCCCGCCCCCCACTGGCTAGGGGTCTTAGAGCCCCGAGTGTCCTTGTCAGGCGGGAAGGACTAGCGGTGTGTATGCTCCTTGAGGATAGGGTCTGTCCCACTTTTGTGTCCATGTTCCCATCGCCTGGCGTGAGAGAGCCTGTAGTAGGCTCTCAGCAATTGCTGGTTAATTGCTTGCTGATTAACCTTTGATCGTCTCAGCTGGAAGGGACCGTGGGACATGCACAGACTGTCAGAGTTAGAAAGGCTCTTAGAAAATAGGACGTTAGAGTTGGAAAGACGCTTAGAACACAGTGTCAGAGCTGGGAGCCACCTCAGCTCTTCAGATACTACCGTCTTATTTTACAGATGGGGAGACTGAAGCCCAGAAAAGAGGCACTTGATTTACTCAGGGTCAAACAGTGATTGTCAAGACTGGGACCCAGGTCTTCTGACTCCCAAGCCCAGTCCCCTATTTCCACTATATCACACTTGATGATCACTTCGAGTCTTTCCCAGTTCCCATGTAGAAGTTTCCTCTTCTCTGACCTGGAGAATATTTTTCACAAAACTGTCCCTTCCAGCTCTGACATTCTATAAATCACAGGCCTCCTTTGCAGTGAGCAAATCACACTGGGACATAGATGCTCCAGGCCATCTCTGCAGAAAAGCAAACCCCTGGCACCCTTTGCTTACAGACTCAAAGCTCTGCTGGCCCTGAAGCTTATGCCCTGAAATCCCTGATCCAATCTAAACTCAGTGCATTTGAGAATGTGACTCTCCTGGAAACTACTGACATCTGCTCCAGAGGGAAATGCTTTTATCAACTGGGAAGCACTTGTTACCCCTCCAGGGCCTGGAAGCCTGTTTGAGTGACATTGTGGAGGGAGGGAGGCAGAATGAGGCCCATTCCTGCTGAATGGGGGGGGGCCGCGGTCGAAGCTGTGTGTGGCTGAGTGCTCTGGAGAGCTAACAAAGGATATGTCAGCCACCAAGCCCAGCCAGGCAGGCTAAGAGCTTGCAGCCCACACCCCAAGAATAAGCAGAGCTTGTTCTCAGGGTAGACTTAATTCAGTCACCCAAACATCTAACCATGGGTATGTACAAAGGGATTCAGAGACACCACAGACTTTGTGTGTATAAGCAATCGAGTCATCCAGTGTAATAGAAAAAGAATCAGATCCAAATATGTTCTTAGAGTCTTGAAGTTGGAGAGCTTGGATTCAAATCCTACCTTTGCTGCTTGTGACCTTAGGCAATTATCTTCATCCTCATTAAAATGAGGGGGTTGAACGAGATAATCTGTAAGCTCTTATTATTATGAATTTAGTTTTTTCTGATTGCTTGATAGCAACCCGGGGATCCCTACCTGGGTCCTGGTTGTTAAAACGGTGATGCTCTCCGGGGGACTCAAGTTCGGAGCCTATAAGATTCAGGACTTGGTATTTTCCTTTTCTTCCAGTTTGGCAGGGCCTTAATCTTTTGGTCTTTAGGGCATGGTGTTAAGTATACCTGAGGATATTAAGTGCAGGAGCAGTCCTCTTTCTCTAAGGGACTAGGGCAGTAAATGACTCTCCCATACTTTTGGATCACTCTGCTGTAAAAATACAGTATGCGACTCACATTTTATTGATTTTTTTTTGAGCGCTTTCAATATTCAACACATAAATTCCATCCCCTTCCCTCAAGGGACTATCATTCCAAATAGTTTCTGTTTTATCAACTATTACCAAAGTATGTCATCCCATCTCTCCTCCCTCATTCCATTCTCTCATTGTCTCATCTTCTTTTAGGCATAAGAAGAAAGGTAGATCATGACCAAAGGGTTAAGACAAAAAGCCTTTTTTTTTCCTGTCTTGCCTTTCGTGAAGTTCCTGGATGCTAGGTCCTGTGTTGCACTTGTCTTCATATCCCCAACAGAATGGGGCCTTACACATAGCAGGGACTTAATAAATGCTTATCAGATTGCTTGAGGATAGGGGTACCACTTCTGCTGCTGGAAAGATTCAGGATAAGAAGACTATACATTCTGTCCCTACTCTCAAGGAGCTTAGTCTGAGGGAAAAAGAACATACCTAGGGAAAAAAAAAATGCATTACCTGCAGTGTATGCCACATCTTCAGTGATGCCACAAAACTTGAACTAGTAAGAATGATGATACCCACCATCTCTGCACCATTTCCAGCACCAACTTGGACACAGGTACCAAAAAGACCTCACTGTACTTACTTCATGGTTGAGTTGGTAATTTAATTCTCAACCATACATTCTTCCTACCATCTGGCATTGGATGTGTGGGGAGGCAATTCCTGCCTCTTCTGGAGAATCCTTCAATCTGCCAGAAAGGTGTCTCATTATATTTGAAGTGAGGATGAGGAGCCAGAATTATGGCCTCTTGCCAGGTAATGTGGCAGATGCTTCTAGGGTTTATGGATCATCTGGCAGAGGGTACAAGGTTTGATAGGTAGCTACAATATTACCATTTTTTTTCCCCCGAAGGGTTGCCCTAAAGCAACTGAGACAAAAGTCATGAGACAACATGGAAAAAATGAATTGGGGAATACCTTTTCACTGCCCCATCTGCCACTCTCTTCACCTAATTAAATTTAAGGAGTGTAGGTTTAGGGCAAATAATGTTTTGTCTTCTGTTCCCAAAATACCATACTGTTTATCTATCTCTCTGTCCCAAGCTATCTCACTTCTTCAGTCCAGCTCAGGGCAATCCCTGAGGCTCTAGACTAGTTTCTCATTCAGTTAGATATAATAACTCTCCCAAGGTTCTTTCCAGCATCTCCTGGGAGGTCTTGGATGTTGTTTGTAGCAGGAGACAGAATTAACACTGATCTGTCCTTTTCCTCTGACTGAATTTAAACCAATTTTACCACCCTTTGAAAGACCCCTAAACTAAACTCTTCTGGCTTTTGGTTGGGTTGCTGCAAGGGTTATAATGGAGTAAAGGAAGCATAAATCTGAGGATGAGGCCCAATGAAAAAAGCAGGGTGTGGTCCAGGAGGGATGGAGTAGATGTCAGAGGATTAGTTGATGGTAGCAAGGTAGTATTTCAGTTTAAAAAGAAGAGAAACAAGTTAAACAGTTACAGTTTCCTTCTTCCATGTAGAGGGCACAACGTCTTGGTCCTGAGGCCATTCCAATAATCTGTACTCAGTGTCCTGGGAGAACCAAGGGGTTTCAGGTCAGATTGTCTCCTCGCCCATGCAAAATGCCACCTTCCTTGATGTCCTTCCAGATTCATCTCACCTGGTTCAGGTTAACAACCAACCCAGCCTAGTCATCATTCTGCTAGCTAGTTCTCCATTATCTGTGATTACCAGAATCACTGATCAAAAGAGGGATTTGAAATAAAAGGGTCTGGTGGTATTTTCAGTCATACCCAGAGAGAAATAATCTACCAGGTTTAAGCCTCCTTCAGTCCCTTCTTTCCAAAAGGACTGCAGAGTTGTGCTAAGAGGGCAGACAATAAAAACATCCTCCTCTTCATCATCATAATCATATTTATATACCTCTTTACTGTTTCCAAAGTGCTTTACAGATATCACATTTTATCCTTACAACAACTCTGGGAGGTATGAGCTATTCTCCCCATTCTAAGTGGCTGATGTAGGTTTTGAACTCTGGTCTTCCTGATTCCTGGTACTGTGCTATATCCACTACACCTTACATCAATTAAAAAAAAAAGAATATTGGCCTCCCCTATGTTTTGATTAGACTACTATTAAAATTAATTTATTTTCTCCAAGTAAATACTGACTGTCATTTTGAAGAAAAGGATCCCAATAGTTTGATGACAGACAAGGGAAAGTCCTATGATTTGTTAGTTTTGTGGCATCTAATACACTGAAATTACATTGGGATTTAACAATATAGCACCATCTAGCTGTTCTTATACATTTTTTTCTCCCTTAGGTGTGTTCTTTCTCCTTGAGACTAGAGAGAGTGTATGGTATATTCCTTTTTGTCCATCTGCCTATGGCAACTAGTACTGTGCAGAGCTCTTTTGGGAAGGCCCTCCCTTGTGTTTGGAATCGGAAGACCTGGGTCATAGTCCTTGAGCAAGTCTATTAAAAGTTGTTTCCTTAGATGTGAAATGGAGATAACATTTATACTGTCTGCCTCTTGAGGGGGTTGTGAGAATCTAGTGAGGCAATATATGCAAAGCACCAAAGGGTATCTAATTGTAAACTATTACTTACAACAATGTGCATGCTTTTTTTGACCTCTTTAGCAGTCTGATGAAGCCAATGGACTCCTCAGAAAAATGTTTTTATAAAATAAAATACAGATAGGCTTACAAAGGAAACCAATTATATCAAAACAAACACAAGTATCTAAATACTTTTTAGAAACAAGTTCACAGGTCACAAGTCAAGAATGCTGACCTGAGTTCAAAGTCAACCTCAAACATTTACTAGTTGTATGACCCTGGGCAAGTCACTTAACCCTGTTTGCCTCAGTTTCCTCATCTGTAAAACAAACCGGAGAAGGAAATGACAAACCACACTAGCAACTCTGCCAAGAAAAACCCAAATGAGGCTACTAAGAGTCGGACACGACTGAAACAATTGAACAACAGCAAATACATAGTACATTGCCTCATGTATGCTTCATAGTGCTTCATAAATGCTAGTCAAATTGAATTGAATAAAAGCATTGCCTTGTATTAGGAAAAAAGAAGAGATACTGTTTATCCTGAGAAGAGCAACTAGTATGGTCAGTCAACAAGTATTTATTGGGGCAATCAAGAAGGGAAATTAGGATATAGAGATGTCTCCCAATTCCAGTGGCTTTCTGTTGACTGTGTTCTAGTTCCAAGAGAATGTCTGTTGAATGGAAGCCCAAACCCCAGTCTGGCTTGGGGGGTGGGGACAGGCTGCCTTGTTAGGCTGAGGAGGGCGGGGCCCTGTCTGCATTTCTACCTTTGGAATGTGGCTGATTCACTCCAGTAGAGCCATGTGCTGTTGCCTTCCCCTTAACATCTGGAAGGCTAAATTCCTGGAGAAAGAAGCAGATTCCTGCAGTCAGATGCCAATGCTGAAGGTCAAACAGAGAAAATGAATCTGGGGGATGGGGCAGGGCAGCCCACCTTCTGTACTTTGGCTGAGTGGCTTCATATGATGGGGGGGGCAGGGAACAGGGGGAAGTTGCAAAGGATATGGGGATGTTGGCCAGCTGTTGTTCCCAACTGTGAAGTACAAAGTCTCTGGCCTTCAATGCTGTGATAGGAACAGAGGCAGTATCTTGCCTGAAGTCCTGTTGCTTGAGATCCATGGCTCTGTGTGATCTGTTCTCTGCCATATATGGTATGAGAGGAGCCAGCAACTAGCTAACATAACCCCCAAGATTTGCAAAATTGCTTGTCTGTACTGCAAAGGGACTTGCAGGTAAAGAAGAGGTGGGGGTTGAAGGTTAGGTTGTTCATAGGAAGCAACTCATTTAAGTGGTGCATTTGACAACCCTTTGCCCAGTACATGTTCGAGGCCTCTAGAGCAGCAGGTACAGACATGCCTCCATGCTCACCTGAGCTTCAATGCAGAGGTAGCAGGAGGGAAAACAATGGTTTCTCCTTACCCACCTGATGCCCCTGCCCCTCCTAGCAAATCCTTTCAGCTAGGGAGTTTAATTCCTTGTGTATTAGCGAACTGGGGGAGGGAAGGGCATAAACAGCTCTACTCCCCAGCTTTCCAGGTCAAAAAGGCCTACAGGAGGACTTTCTTTCGTACTTGCAGCAGAATCTCTTAATCTGTGAGAGTTGACTGCAAGCTGAGTTCCAGGAGCTACCAGACCCTCAAGTACTGAATCTTTAATTAATCATACAGCCCCTCGTAGTAGCTGTAGTAGCTAGGTGCACCTTGCCATCTGTACACAGCTTGCTTGTCTCCCCTCTCAGCACTTTGAGCAGCCTGGTTTAGTGGAAAGAGCCGTGAGCTTGGAGCCAGAAGACTTGAGTTTGAGTTCTGGCTTTGATTCATACTAGAGATGTAACCCTGGGCAAGTTATTGTACTTTTATGAGTCTAAGTCTCCTGTTCTATAAAATGGTATCACTAATACTTCACATTACTTACCTTCCAGGATTGTAATGAGGAAATAACACAATTTGCATAATGCTTTTCTCAAAGAAGGTTCTATGAGGGAGATGGCACAAGGAGAGTTATCCCCCATCTTACTGAAGCTAAGATTGAGTGACTTGCCCATGCTTACACAGCCACTAAGTGTTAAGAACCAGGATTTAGATCTAGGTTTTCCAATTCCAAGTCCCCCATGTTCTTTTCTTTTTTTTTGCTTTTTGGAGGGGGGAAGGTAGGGCAAATGGGGTTAAGTGACTTACCCAAGGTCACACGGCTTGTTTTTGTGTTAAGTGTCTGAGGCCAGATCCCAACCCAGGTCCTCCTGACTCCAGGGCTGGTGCTCTATTCACTGCAACACCTAGCTGCCCCTCCCATGTTCTTTTCACTATTTGACTCTGGAAAGTGTTAAAGAAATGTGGGTTACTCTTTCTGCCCTCACCTAGAATACATTCTTTCCTCTCTACCCAACTATGTTTTTTCCACTTCTACAAAACTCACCTCTAGATCACCACCAGATTAACCCCATCCAGCTATAACTATTCCAATTTCACTAGCCACCTATCACATTTATGTACATATGGAGTTTTATAAACCTGCTACTAGTAATGTCCTGGATTAATTTGTTGAGCTCTTACTTTGTATCAAAAAAGATGGTGGGATGGTGGTGTTGATTTACTCTTTTTCTTTGTATCATTTATCTTTCAGGTGTTTGTCCAGTCTATTGCACTAAAGTGTAAAATTCTTGGAGGAAAGAACCTTTTCTGCCACCATTTTTCCTCTACTTAAAATGCCTAGCAAAGCATAATTCACAAAATAAACTATTCTGACGTCATGCTTAGGGCCTGGCACATACCAGAGTAATGCTATGCTAGATCAGACCTCTTCCTATATCTGACCCAGGATTTTGTGATATTAAGGAATGTCAGCCTCAAAAGATGAACAATATGTTCCCCAAACACTTTTTGGTTTCTTTACAGTAACTTCCTTTAAGTAACCTGGATTTCCTTGAGTCCTTGAAGCTATTTACATCTTCAGTCTTATTCTTTTCACCATCCCCACCTCTACCCCCATCCTTTGGGATAACAAATCCTATCTATTTATTACTCACTATACAAATACTTTTATTTGTCAATTCAGTTCAGTTCAACAAAACATTGATTAAGCACCTACATAGTGTTGGGAATAGAAAGATGAAACAATATGTCTGTGAAATAATTCAGCATAGTCTTGGTCCTCAAGGGGCTCACAATATAGTTGGAGGCAATAAGGCAATGACACAAATAAGCACAATACAAGTCTTAAGTGCTTAGGAGCAGTCTGTACAGGGTGGATAAGAGATTAGAGTAGAGAAAGATCACCACATGAAGTAGGGGAAAGGACATTGGACTTGGAGCCAGAGAATCAAAATGTAAATCCTGGCTTTTGCTGTTATTGCCTGTGTGGCTTTGGGCAAGTCTCCTCAACTCTATGGGCCTCAGTTTTCAGAGCTGAGTGTAAAATTTTCAATACGAGCATTTATGCCTCGGAAATCAGTAAATGCTAAAAATCAAGGTTTGATTTATTGTTTTGTTGATTGTTTAGACTTGAGAAAGTGATGGAAAAATAGGTTAATAATGTAGACTACACTTAAAAGTGTGTGGTTTGGGGACACCCCCCCCTCCACCTCTCCCACTAACAAACAGTCGGTTGCTAAACATTTACCAGCATGCTTGTAACTCTAAATGCCATGAAATTTATAGTTTCTGGGGAAGTCTTCTTGGAGGATGTGGTGGTACCTGACCTGAACCTTGATGGAAAGGTTTTAAACCGGCAGAGATGTAGGAGAGGCCATTCTAGGCATAAGGAGCAGTCTGTGCTAAAGATAGCGTGACAGTTACCAGGAATGCTCCTTGGTTCTTTTATTTCCAGATTTGGTGAACAAGTCTGGTTGCATTTATGCTTACCCCTGGTGAATTTATAGACTTGACCATTTCCCCTCTGTGCTCTCATATTTTGAGATGGAAAAGGCCTATCCTCATCTCATTTTCTTGGTAAAACGGGGTGTCCTCAAAAGCCTTAATGTAACTGTAAGCTATTAAAGTGTGTGACTGTAAATTGTTTAAGCTCTCCAAGTCTCTTCGGTACCTTCAATCACAGAGGGATAATACTACTTGTAATCTCAACCTTTACAATGCTGCATAAATGTGTTATTAACAATACAGGGTGTCCCTAAAGTCTTAGGGCAGTTCCTGTTCCAATAACAATGATCCCTAATAATTCATGCAGCACCGACTGTGTTCCAGGCACTGCTTAGTGCTTTACAAATATCATCTCATTTGATCCTCACAACAACCCTAGAAAGGAGGTATGATTATTACCCCTGTTTGACAGATCAGGAAACTGAGGCAGAGGTTTAAGTTGATTTGCCAGTCATATAGAGAGTAAATGTTGGAGATCATATTTGAACTCAGGTCTCATCATGTTACCCCTCTACTCAGTGACTTCCAGTCAAATAGAAAAGCTGCTGTCATTCAAAGCTTTTCATAGCCTGTTCCCCTTCTTACACCTTAACTTCTGGGTCCCCTTTCCTCCCCACCCCACATGTACTCTGCAAACCCTATCTTTCTTCAAGTCTCAGTTAAAATCTCACCTTGTATGGGAAGCCTTTTCTGATCCCCCTTATTCTAGTACCTTCCCTCATTTGATTATCTCTAGTTTTTCCTGTGTATAGCTTGTCTGTACATAGTTGTTTGCATGATGTTTCCCCCATTAGACTCTGAGCTCCTTGGAAACAAGGACTGGTTTTTTTTCCCCTTTTTTCCCTTTCTTCATGTTCTTACCACTTAGTGAAGTGCCTGGTCCATAGTAGGTCCCTAATAAATGTTAATTGACTGACTGACTTTAACTCTAGTTCCAGTGTTCTTACTATTCACTAAAGCATCAGATCTGTGCAAGGTATAGGAATGGAACTCCTAAGGAGGGAAACAGCACATTGAAGAGGGCAGATGGAGACAGAAATCCCTTTCTCTCCTCTTAGGTTCCCCAGTGGATTGTCCATGGACTTTCCCAGCAGTCTGAGTTATACTAACTCCAGCATGGTGGGGGTTAATTTCTCTGGCTGGTGCAGTGGCCACAGCAGCAGCAGCAACAGCAGCATGAGGTGGTGCCAGTAACTCAGAAGCTGAAATGTGAGAAGCTAGGGAGAGCTGCAAGCATGAAAAAGGCTAAGCTAGAGAGAGGATTTCCCTGGCAGATGCCAGACTCTTTGTCTGCCAGAGAAAAGGATGTGTCCCTCTTCCCAACCCTTCCCTCACCTCCCCCAAGGTAGCCTCAGAAGAGAGAGCAACAGACCTTAGTCAGCCCTTGTGTAGGAAGGACTGTCTTGAGGCACCCACTGACCACTGGAACATCCAGAGCCTCTGGACAAATGAGCAGACTGCCTATTTGGGGAGATAGAAGTGATACCTGGCAAACTGCCAGGGAATTTGGCAGTCCCAGCCAATGCTGTCAGAAAGCATAGCATTTTTAGAGCTGGAAAGGACCTAAGAGATCATAAGGCTCAAGAAAGTTTCAGGTGGGGAGAAATGAAAGTAAGAGACAGGCCTCCAAGTTGGAAGACCAGAAAACATTATGGCAAGACTATTTGATGGACCCAGTTTCCAAAGACGATCCTGGATTTTATCCTTGTCTCCAGCTACACAATTACTTCTCATCATAGGGAGTAATCCTGGAAAGACAGGGTAGGGTTACATTAAGAGATGAACCTTAGGAGCCAGGAAAAGAATAATAAAATTAATAATGATAATAATAATACCCAATTTCAAAGGCTGCAGAGAGGTTAGGAAGAATGAAGATTGAGAAAATGCTATTAGATTTGGCAATTTAAAAAAGATCGTTAGTACCCTGAGAGAGAGAAGTTTTAGTTGAAAGAGGAGTTTGGAAGCCAGACTGAAGAGAGTTTAAAAGAAAGTCAGAGGAAAAGAAAGGAGTTACCTATTGTAGATGGCCTTCTCAGGAAGTTTAGCCAAAAAGAGATATGGGATGAAAGCTTGTTGAGAGTGATGGGTCAAGTGAGTATATTTTTGAGGATGGGGGAGACATAGACATGTTTGTGGGCAGTAAGGAAACAGCCAGAGATTGGAGATAAGTGAGAGAGTAAGGATGATAGAGAATGAAATCTGCTGGGGACGATAAGATGGAATGAGATCTCTTGGGCATGGATATGGGCTTGCCTTGGCAAGAAGGGCTGCTTCCTCATGTGAGCCTGGAGTGAAGGGAGAGATGGTAGCAGAAGGCACCTGAGTGATAAGAGGAGGAAGAGGGGAGAAGAAGCTCCTGGCAAATGTCCTCAATTTTTTCTGTAAAATATGAGACCAGGTTGTCAGCTGAGAGGGTAGAGGAAGGGGATGTCATGGAAGGGTTGAATAGGGATGAAAAGATCTGAAAAAGCTACTGTGCTGAACAGGATAGTGAGTTAATTAGGGAGGTATAAATGGATTCCTTTGCAGTAGTGAGGACCCACTTGAGATTATGTAGCATGAATTTGTAGTGGACCCAGTCACTATGGTTTCATGATTTTCTCCAGCTTTGTTCAGTTAAAGGATATGGGTTCAAATTCTGGCCCTTTCTGTCTGTATAACCTCAGACAAGTAATTTAACTACTCTGGACTTCAGTTTCCTAATCTTTAAAGTCAGGGGGCTAAACTAGATGACTTCCAAGATTCCTTTTATCTTTAAGTCCATGATTCTTTTGGGGGGGGGACGGTGAGGCAGTTAGGGTAAGAGACTTGCCAAGGGTCACATAGCTATTAAGTGTCAAGTGTTGTGTCTAAAGCTAGATTTGAACTCAGGTCCTCCTGATGCTAGAACAGTGTTCTACCCACCAAGCCACCTAGCTGTCCCTAAGCCTGTGATTCTAAGATCTAGTTCGTACCCAGTCTCCAAGGCCCTCCTCTTCTATCAGTCCTTTCCTGACCACTTCAGACCATAGTGATCTTTCCCTATAACACTCAGGCAGACCTATTCTAGTACACTTATGTATTATGCTAATATGCTGTTTTGTGTTATCTAGCTGTTCCATGTTAAAGATTGTTAGAAGCAAGAAAGATGGATAAATAAACACTTATTAATTGCCAAGAGCCATAATAAGTGGTAGGGATACAAATACAAGCAAGAAAGACTGTCCCTGCCTTCAAGGAGTTTTCATTCTAACGAGGGAAGATACGAAGGAGAATTGGGAGGGGATGTGAATGGTGCCACTAATGGTAGCATGGCCTCCAAGTGTTTGGGAAGTGAAGTGAAGGCTTAGATACATGCAAGATATGATGAAAATTTGCCACTCAGAGTCCTAGGTAGCATCCAAGGTTCCAGTGGGGAGAACGTGAAGATGATGGTCTCAGTGATAAAGGCATGGTGTAGAGATGGAGAGAAAGAGCCACTCAGTATTCATTTTACTTCCTCCATGTTGGACCTTAGAACATAGAACTCAGTCATGGAGTTTGAAGGGATCCTAGAACAAAGCATGTTAGAGAGGGAAAGGGTTTTACAAATCATCTAATCTAATCCCCTTATTTTGAAACCGAGGCCCTGCTGGAGGAAATTTGTTGTCCAGGGTTACATGACTAGTAACTGGTAGAACTCAAACTTGAACTTGGGTCTCCAGACTACCAGTGCAGTAGTCTTTCCTTAACACCACACTGTGAACTCAGGTTAAAATTTTTATAAATACGTACTCCCTGCTACCTGATAGCAAACCACTTGAGGGAAAGGACTATCTCTGTTTCCTGTTCTGCATCTCCCACACTATCTACAATGCTCTTCAAATTACTTGGAATAATTTTGATGTGATTTCATTTCACAAATGACTGTGTGCTTTTCTTTACACTAAGCTGACTCAGAATGTCCAATTGTGATCAGATCAAACCAAATCTGAACCTGTTTCCCTGCTTTTAGTTACTGTTCTATCAATTGAGTACTGGATTTCAGGCCAAAAACATGTGCTTCATTGCTTTCTTTTGTTGTGTTTTTAATTTTGTGTTTATTAGGAAAAAATGCTACTCTAAGGAATGTGCAAAAGTTATAGTTCTTAAAGAGCACACTTCAGCAACTGTTAGAGATGTTGAAATGATTATTGGGGTGGGTATTATTCAAGCAAAAAATGAAACCATCACACTAAAGTGCAAAGTTCAGTAGAAAGTGGAAAAAGAACACCCAAGAACTGACAAATTATTGCTTCAACATAACCTAATTAATCCTCAGAAAACAATCAACGGGCTTCCTTTAAAGGGACCTAGTAGCTGAAGAGGTTGTTATTGATTCCTCTATAGTGCTGGGAAGGCTTCTTGAAGCTACAAGAGTGACCAAAAAAAAAAAAAAGCAAAAACAAAAAATCATCATCAACAACAAACCCCAACCCAAAAAATCCAGTTGCTACTCATGGCTATGAACAAAAAATGTTTGCCATGAGGAAGACAATAAAAATACAGGAATAATGAAGATTGGGAAAAAGTAATTTTTACTTGTAAAATCAACTTTTTTGTTCAAGGCTATACCAAAACTTTTTTCAGAAGTCCAAGAGACTCTATAAAATTTAGATACCCTGATCAGACTATAAAAAGGTGCTTTGTTTTTGTTTTTGTTTTTGTTTTTTACTTTTAATGGGCCTGAAACTATCCCATTGAGGGAATGAACTCATAGGTATAGTGATATACTAAGAAGCACCATTCTTCCAGAATTATGGAAATTCCCAAATGGAAATGGAATCCTACAATATAATCTCATTCATTATGAAAAGTTATGAAATTTATCCAAGAGGTGGAGATGAACACTCTTCAGTGATCTGGGGACTCACCTGATTGAAATCTCATTGAAAATCTAAGGGTTATAATCAAGGCTGTACTTAGACAAATGGACTTTTCTTCAAAGGTATAATTTATATCTGATATGATGAAAGTGTGGTTTCATGATAAAGAATTTTAAAATATGCATCGAAATCTTGTGAAATCAGTGCCAAAGTGTGTAAAACAAGTAACTATATGAGGACGTATTACATATTAAAAGTTTTTTTTAAGATGTAAGAAATTATAAGATTTATTGTATGACAATAAATTCAATTATTTTTACTCTATCCCAGTTAATTTGCATACCACTTTATCAAGCACAGTGCTGGGCACACAGTAGATACTTAGTGACTATGTCTTGACTTGAGAATAGTTATATCATTCTCCTATTTCAACCAATAATTATTAAATATTTACTGTATCTGTATAGGGTCCTATGCTCAGTTCTCAGGGAAACACAAGGATAAAATAAAATACAGTCCTTGTCCTCATGGAGCTTATATTCCAATAAGGGGATATGACAGAAACAAATAGGAACTAATATAATTCATTCTTATAACTCACTGCAGCCTATTCTAGGTTTGTAGTATTAATTCAAAGGCCAGTTTAAAAGTGCCCAGTCCCTATCAGTCTATCTTCTGCTTTCTAGTCTCAGAGGAACGGAAAATCTAACCATACTACTCCGGGCTCCTTCCCCTCTTACCTAGTGAGAGACTGCGTTCCTTTGTCTATAGTCCCCCTTTTCCCAATTTCACCCATTCTACAGGTATCTTCTCTACCTTCAAGAATGTTCAGGTTTGCATTATTCTGACAAAGTCATTAATTAATTCCCTTTACCCTTTCCAGTTCCAATCTCATTTTTTTTTCACACTTGATAACTAAGTTACTCTGGGAAGCAGTTTATGGGTGTTTTCTCACCACCATTATCCTTATGGGCTTGCACTGGGGGGTTCCATCCTCAGCACACCCATGTAACTGATCTCCCAAAGGTTCTTGGTGACTTCCTGACCCAACTTGAGTTACTTTTCAGTTGTCTTGTTCCTATAGCTCTCACTACATCTGTCACTGTTGGCCACTCTCTCCAATTCAATGTTCTTCCCTCCTTCATCTTGGGTAACTGTCCTTTACTGGTTCTCCTGGATCTCTGAGTGTACCTCTCTCTTCCCCTCCTTCCCGTCCCCCTCCCCCTTCCTCCCCTGCTTCTCTCCTTCTCCCTCTTGTCCTTTACCTGGAGGCATTACATCAGCATTCTACTTCCTCCTTAGTGAAAAGAAGCCTGAGCTAGTAGTCCGGAAATATATTTGCTCCTTTAGTTACAAGCTGTATGACCTTAGGCTCATCACCTAATGTTGATGGTTCTCAGCTTATTTATCTGTAAAAAGAGAGCAATGATAATGATTGTTTACTATACAGGGACCATTAACAACAATCAAAATACTCAAAAATATGGAAGGAGATAATGGATATTAATGTGATTTGTAAATAGAAAAGTCCTACATAGATATAAGCTCTTATTACTTATTTAATTCATAATTTATATAAATTATTTATTTAAATAAATAAATAAAATGTCCTCCCATCACTTTTAAGCTTGGTATTCCCATTTTCAGGACAGAGAAACTGAGGTCAGTCAATTAAGAACCGAACTAGAAGCAAGTGCTTCCTGAATCCTCCACTGCTAATATTTCACCTTGTCCTCGGAGGGTTGTTTGGGTGGACCCTAAACAATCCTTGTGCTACTTCAAACCTCCTGGTCCAGTGTGGGGTATTCAGGGGAATTGTACTTGAAGTTATGGGCATTTATTCATTCATTAAACAAAAATTTGCACCCTAGTTTGCCCCCAAATCATCATACATGCAACAGGGGCCCCCTAGTGGCTGGGGGAAGTTCCAACTATGTAGGACCTGCACCCCATTTTTTATATCATTTTTTAAAATTTATTTTAGTTTACATCATTCATTTCCATGAGATTTTGAGTTACAAATTTTCTCCCCATCTTTCCTCTACCCCCGCCAAAACAGCCATCCCCTTGTATGACCCCTCCCCCAATCTAATTTCTCCTATGTCCTCTCCCATCACTCCTCTAACTTTCCAATAGGGCAGGATGAATCTCCCTTCCACAGTGTCTGTGAATCTTAAGTTCCAGTTGGATGTAGTTAATAATAATAGTAATAATAATTGTATATATATGTGTATATATATATACATATATATATACATATATATTTTTAACATTTGATTATAGAGCTTTAAATTCTAGATCTTTCTCTTCTTTCCTTGTCAGCCACCCCCACTGGAAGAAGAAGCCATCAAATACAGGCTGTACATGTGTAATTATGCAGAACCTCTCCACAGTGGGCACATTGTGAGAGACTGATTACATGTCCCTCCTTC
>CM053583.1:310270108-310346367 GCA_028627135.1 Pseudochirops cupreus
GTTCTAAAATATCAGGGCAATTTTCCTTGAGAATTTCTTGAAGGATACTTTCTAAGTTCATTTTTTGATCGTGGCTTTTGGGTAGTCCAATAATTTTTAGATTGTCTCTCTTGGATCTGTTTTCCAGGTCAGTGGTTTTTTTCAAGGAGATATTTCACATTGCCTTCTATTTTTTCATTTGTTTGGATCTGTTTGATAGTATCTTGATTTCTCATAAAGTCATTTGCTTCCATTTGCTCCACTCTAATTTTGAAGGAGTTATCTTCTTCAGAATACTTTTGAGATTCTTTTTCCATCTGGCAAAGTCGATTTTTTAAGGCATTCTTCGCCTCATTGGCGTTTTGGGCCTCTTTTGTCATTTGAGTTAATCTATTTTTTAAGGTGTTAATTTCTTCATTCAGGTTGTTGACTCTCTTTTCATAATTTTCTTGCATCATTCTTATTTCTCTTCCCAATTTTTCTTTCACTTCTCTCATTTGGTTTTCAAAATCTTTCTTCAGTTGATCTCTAGCTTTTAAGCAATCTTCATGTTTCTTGGAAGCTTTTGGAGTGGGAGTTCTGACTGCATTGTCTTCCTCCCTTTCCTTGCTTTGTTCCTTCTTTTCCCTGAAGAAGGAATGTAGGGTTTGGTTGCTGTTCTTACTTTGCTTCCTATGCTTATTCATAGTTGCCATTCAATGGTTTTTTTTTTTTTTAGTTCTGTGGAACTCTGCTTCCAGAGGGAACAGCTCTGCCCCAAATCGCTGGGGTTTTCCCAGCTGCCAGGGCTTTTAGGAGGTTGTTGGGTCCCTCCCCAGCTCCAGCTCACTGAAAAAAAAACCTCAGGACCACCACCCAAGAGGGCAATCTGGATCCAGGCCTCTCAATGCAAGAGCACTTGGCCTCTGAACGATCACTTGGCCCCCCTGCTGTCTGCAGGCCGGGAGCTCTGAAGTGGCAATGTGGAGGC
This sequence comes from Pseudochirops cupreus, assembly GCA_028627135.1. Taxonomy (NCBI): domain Eukaryota; kingdom Metazoa; phylum Chordata; class Mammalia; order Diprotodontia; family Pseudocheiridae; genus Pseudochirops; species Pseudochirops cupreus. The sequence goes on from CM053583.1 coordinate 310,271,058, forward strand.
GGGTGCAGAACCTCCGCTTTCTGCTTCTTAGCCCTGGAGGTGGCTTGGCCAGACTGCTTTTCTTCCCTGGTTTTTAGCCAAGTTCCACTAACTTGAGTCCTTTTATCTTATGGCTTGATAATTCTGGATTCTGCCACACCTGCTGCAGATCTGCTCTCCTGAAGGTCCAGCCACAGCGGGCAAAACTGCTGTTTCAGGCTGGGCTGGTTTCTGCTCTCAGAGTTGAAATGGTCCCTTTGAGCCGAGCTGCCTTCAGCAGGAGATATATCTGTGTGTGTTTTAGAGCCATAGAATTTGTTTAGAGTCATATTTTTTGGGTATTTGATGTGGCTGTGTCAGAGCTCGATTTCTTGCTGCTCCTACGCCGCCATCTTGGCTCTTCCCCCCCGCCCCCATACCACATTTTAACAAAGTTGGATGTAGGGGGAGAGGGAGAAAGAGAGGCAGGGTGAGATCCCGGGCTCACATTCCAGTCCCCTGTGAAGCCACAGAAGTGGCTGTATACCACAGACCATATGGAATTCTGGCTCTTGTTCCTTGGCAGACTCTGGTAGCAGAGTAGAGATTTTCCACTGTATTCATTCGAAGATTCAGAGATTACTAAAGATGAATGGAAGTTCAAGATCATCTGGTCTAATCACCTCATTTTATGGATGGGGAAACTGAGGCCTAAGGAGGGTGAAGCAATTTGCCCAAGGTTACAGAGGTTATGTGGTTCAGTCATTTTTCAGTCATGTCTGACTCCTTGTGATCCCATTTGGGGTTTTCTTGGCAGAGATACAGGATTGCCATGTCCTTCTCTAGCCCATTTTACAGATGAAGAAACTGAGGCAAACAGGGTTGGGTGACTTGCCCAGGGTCACACACGCTAATAAGTATCTGAGGCCAGATTTGAACCCAGGAAAACCAGTCTTCCCAACTGCAGACCCAGTGCCACCTAGCTGCCCTGCCCAGGTTACACAACAATCAAAGAAACACCGACATCATTAATTAAAAGGTTATGATAATCTGCTGCAGCTCTGCTCCCAGTTCTTAATTGCCTGGACCACAGTCCCTTTGCTGACCTTACTGTTGTATTCCTCTATTAGACTGCAGCTCCTCGAGGGCAGGGGCCGTCTGACTTCAGTGCTTCGCACATGCTTGTCGATGAATTGGGGTAGCAGAGCCAGACTGGAACCCTAGGTCTCTTGTCTCTTTTTAAGTTGATCCGGGGCCCATATTACCCATTATCATTGTTCCCTAAATAAATCTGGGTTTGGTTTCTAGCCATCCCAAAGACTTATGGGATCATCTGCCCATTTCCTTACCTCCAGATGGGTTTATATTTATTTAGTGGGAAAAGCAGGAACTAGGAAGTGGAAGGCCTGGTTTAAAGAACTGGCTGGACCACTGTATGATCTTAGTCAAGGCCCTCTGGCATCTCTAGGCCTCATTTTCACCATTTGGGGATAATAATAGGTGACCTGCCTCCCTCACAAGATTGTTGAGAGAATCAAATGCGATAATGTATATAAAAGCATTTCATAAAAATGCAAAGCACTATACAACTATAAAGACTGAATAAAACCTTAAAATCTCATTCTAGATAGGTAGTTGTCTAATGTATATTCAGACACTTTTGGGAAATGACATTCTATATCCCTCCTGGTGGTCCATTTTCCTACTTAGCCAATCTTCTGTGCTACAATTAAAATATTTTAAAATTAATTTAAAAAATTCTAAGCTCAATAAACATTGAATAAAATGTAATTTCCATATACATAGTAGAACAGAAAAAGATTATTCATTGAACTATGAATCTCTATTATGCATAGCTTGCTTTTCTTTTAAAATACTTTTAAATTTTAATACATTCCGTCTATAATTTCCAAATTTGTACTACTTGTCTATGATTCTTTTAGGCCTTCCTTATTTTTTCTTCTGTACATTTAAAAATGCTTCAATGCCTATCTTTTCTCTATTTTGTTTTTCTTTATTTTTTAAACTATCCCTAGTGCCCTTCTCCCTCTCACTACCTCAATTAAAAAAAAAACAAAGCCCTTGTAACAAATACATATAATTAAGCAAAACTCCCACATTGACTATGTCTGAAAATGTATGCTTTATTTGCTAGAATTGAAAACAATTTTCTTATCAATTAACATTTACTAGATACCTATTACTAAACTCTAGGGTGAGCAGGGGTACATAATCCAGATAGAGTTTGGCCAAGGGTAAGGTAAGATGTATTACCATGGGCCCCCACCATTAGCAAAACTATGATCAACACAGAGGTCCTAAAGTAAGACTGATGAGAGAAAAATACCTTGTTCCTCTCATTTTAGCTCTTCTCTCTACTTACTCCATATAGCATCGGGCCAGTGATACTTCCAGAACTGCAAGTGTTAGAATACAGCTACATATGGGCCTTACTTTAAATAAACTTAACATTTGAAAATTCAGATTTATAAAGTAGATCAACTGGGATGGGGTGATTATTTGATTTACAAAGAGATTTTTTACTTAACAGAAGGATTAATTGTATGATTCCTTTAAATAACAACCTCCTCTGGACTTTTAAAGTAGGATTATTCATAGAACTTTCCAAGAACATACCCATTGCCTAAAGCAAATGTGCAGAGTTCTACAATAAAACAACCTTGAAAATACGCACTTTTCCTTTCAAGGTACAACTTGTTTTGGCAGGAAGGATAGATGGATCCCTGCACCTAGTCTTCATGTTCCAGTTCCCTAAGTTTCACCTTCTCAATAAAGCTGTCCCTGATCCCCTCAAACTACAGAAATCACTCTCTCTCCTTTGAATGTTGGTTTTTTGGGGTTTTTTGCTTTTTGGAGCGGGGAAGGTAGGGCAATTGGGGTTAAGTTCCTCAAGGGTGGGAATTGTCTTTGTATACCCAGAAGCAACCTTATGATTACACACACACACACACACACACACACACAGATTTATAATATATATAATATATACATTTACATGCATATATCTATAGAGTGAGAGTCTCTACTCCTCTCTACGCCTCCTACTCCCAATGTAGCACCCTGTACACAGTAGGCATTCAGTAAATTGTTTCTAACAACTATTTCCTGATGTTCTTTTGCTGATGTTGAAGGTGGCTGGTAAGACAAGCTGTCAGATGGCAGGGAATCGATCCTTAATGGTAACGCTGGCTGGGTTAGATTCTGTCTCCACCTCCTGGATCATTTCAGGAGAAGGACTCTAAACATGGAAGAGGAGGCAGCTCACTGCCTAAGCCAAGGAGGCAATGGACTCCTAAATGTACTTCTGATTTGGGAGGGATCCCTCTCCATGGTACCCTGTGATACTGTCATCACCATCATTATAACTGAGGATTTGTGAAGAAAAAAATCGCCTGTGACCTCATGCTAAGTGCTATCCTAAGAAAATGTACCTTCTAGGAAAATAAAATTTGAGTCAGACACAGACTTCCTAGCTAATTAGTGATAACCAAATACCTAACATACCTCATCATAGATTTGGATGGAAGATTATTTAGCTACATTTGACAGCATAAGGGATGCTGTGGTGGGGCTTGGATATGATTTCCATGGGCACCCTGAGGAGGAGAGTTGGTCCTCTGATAATTTCAGGAAGGCTTTTTGAAACACTAAATTCAAGAGATTTTAAAGTAATGGATAAAGAAACAGTTTAAGACATAGATAATCCTGCCCTTGAGAAATTAACAGCATGGAAGAACCGGCAGATGTGCCTGGGGCAAAGGTCTAGGAATTGGTTTGGGAAAGAGCATAAAAAGCTTAGATATGATGACATCATAAGGTGTAGAATTGAAAGGGACCTTAGGAGTTGCAAGGCCTAGCCCCCACCTCATTACTCACCCAGAGTTTCACAATTGCCTTTTTGCTGTGTCTCTGCTTTCAGCCTGGCCCCCTCCTCATCCATCCTCCACAGAGCTGACCAGATGATCTTCCTAAAGTACAAGTCCTGCCACATTCTTCTTCTTCTCCACAGGAGTTTTCTAGGGGGAATTCTTCCTGTTGACTCTAGAATGAATACAAACGCTGCAGCTTTACATTTAAAGCCTTTCACAATCTGACTCCAGCCTACTTTTAAAAATAATAGTAACATTAATAACTGACATTTATATAGCACAGTGCCAAGCACTGTGCTAAGCACTTTGGCTCTTAGGAAACTGAGGCAAACAGAAGTTAAGTGACTTGTCTAGGGTCACCTAGCTAACTAAATAAACACTCATGCAGTATTTAAGGTCACATTTGCAATCAAGTTTTTGTGACTCCAGGCTGGGTCTGTTTCTGAACATTTCTCTCCTTAAATGGACTCATGCTATGTTTCAGACAAACTAATATAATGCTGTTTCTCATATTTTGCAAATCTATCTTCCTCTTCCATGTCTTTGCATACCCTGTACCTTTGCATTCTTGGAATGTGCTCCTTAGTCACCTTCACTTCTTAGAATACTTAACTTCTTTCAAGACTCACCTTGTAGTGAGTACTACCCTCAAATTCTATTTACATGTTGTATTCAATCCCTATCCTTCTAATATAAGTTTCTTTGGGGAAGAACCCTCTTATTTTCCTGAGCATATACTCAGAGCTAGAATGATAAATGGTCAAATTCCCCTTAATTTTATGGATGAGGAAATTGAGACACAGTATAGGAACATGATTTGGCTCATCTCACAGGTGGGTAATAGTAGAGTTAGGATTTGAACCCAGGTCATCTGACCCTAAAACCAGTGCTCCTTCCTATACACATTTCCTCTCCATATTTAGAATGAGGTTCCTAACTTTTTTTTAGTTCATGTATTCCTTGGCTTTCAGTAACCAATTCCCCCATTCAGCATGAAAAGAATTCATTCTTAAGTTTACATTCACATGCAAATAAGATATAAAGTAGGTTACTATTTTAGGATTTTTTAAAAATAAATTTTGGTTGATATGTTTTGTTTTTTACACATCTAAATCCACCCACTCTCCATGTCTCCTCCTTTCCCCTCCCGAAAGCCCTTTAAAAAAAAAAGGAGAAAATTTTTAAAAAAAAGAAAGAGGGGGAAAAAACTCCAGGGAAACCCACCAATACATTAAAAAAAACCTGAAAATATTTGCGGCAATTCACAGCTGTGGACTTCTCACGTCTATAAAGCACTTCGTGGGGGTGGCGGTAGTGAAAACATCTCTTATCTCTGTTTTGAAGCTATGTTTGTTGTATCGTCATTTTGCAACATTTACCTTCAACTTTTTGGTGGTGGTTTTTCTTTCTGTTTATGTTGTTGTAGTTGGTTGGAAATCAATTCAAGAAAATCAAATAAAAATATTTCTCTACATCTTTGACAAGCTTCTCATATCCCAACTTGGGAGTTCCTGATTTAAAGCCAAATTAGAGTTTTCAATTTGGAGTTCGTTTGGACAAAGCAATGGGAGACAACTTCAGCAGGAGTGGTGAGAACAGCCTGTAGGAGATTGCATCCAGTGAGGATGAGGTTGTCATAGTCTAGGTAACATGACAAATCGACTAGATTAGGGCAGTGGCTGTAAGGATATTGGGGAGAGTCATAGGCTTGGGCGAAGTGAAGAAACAATTCTCACTGCCTTAACTACCTCCCCTCTCTCCTCCACCCTCAAATTTTACCCAGCTGTGAAGGCCTAATTCAAGATTCCCATTTCCCTGACTATTCCAGTCCAGTGATGGCTCTTTGAGGTCTAATAGCACCATGCCTCTAACATAGCAGGTGCTGGATAAATGTTTATTGATTGATTGAGGAATCCCCCACAGGACCTATCTGGCACTTAATCATGTTCTATCCCAGAATTACCATTAAACTGTTTACTAAGTATACTGTTGAATCAACGAGACCATGAACTCCATGGAGTCTTCTATTTTTCTTTCATATTCCCCGGTTTTGTGCTGTCCAAAACTTTAGGACAGTATGGGAACTAGCATCCTTGTCAGGGATATCACAGAGAGACTGGCTGAGACAGAAAGGAAGGGGAGAGGAATCTTCCTCTTCAGTATCAAGTCTATCCTAGACTTTGATTATTAAAATAACAAAATTCTTTATCCTATACTTAACATGTCAGGAATACGACCTGAGGTAGGGAGGTCAAGATTATTTTGGATCTGGAAATAGCTTTAGGGGAGTTAGAGCATATCTCTCTTTTTCTCCCTTCTCTCCCACCCCCCATTACTTAAATAGCTTTTAAAGTTCTGCCTCCTCAGGTTCGTAAGAGGTCAAAGGATTGCTGCCCTTTTTCACCCTGGTCAAAGTGGGGATGGAATTCCCACAGAGACTCTCTTTGCACCCCCCAACAATCATCATAGTGCCTATGATTTATGTTACTCACTACATTACACTCTACTTTGAAACTGGGCACTGTGTGAACTTGAGGTCAGCAATCCATTCTTTCACTCTCATCAGTACCTGGAGAAATTGCTGCTCCACCATGAAGGTAATGAATTAAGTTATCCTGATGCTCAGCCCATTGTCACATGTTTCCAAGACTTCAAGGGCTTAGAGAGACCAGCTTAGTTCACTCCAGTGACTTCAACTCAATAAACATTTTTGAAGTGCTCAGCATGTCCAATGTAATGGGTACTTACTAAGGGGGACACAAGAGAAAGGCACATTCCCTGCCCTCCTGGGACTTGCAATCTTACTAAGAAATCGAACTGGGAGGGGGGGACTGGAAATCAATTTTAAGGTAACATCTATATAAGTGTGAAACAGCTTGGTGAAGCTTGTATATTAAATTTCAAGGAGGTAGATTTTGAGTTAAACCATGAAAGATACAAAAGAGTTTGCAGGAAGCATTTAAAGTGGTGGAAGTGAGTAGATACGTTCCTGGATACAATCTGGACTTGGCCCCAACCCATCACTGGACATTACTCCTCCTCTCCAACGCTATAATTCAAACTGGCCTCTCTCACTTTGGACACTCCACCTTCCATCTCAGCGCCTATACACTGGCCGTCCTTCATGCCTGGAATCGACTCCATCCTTATTTCTGCCGATAAGTGGCTCTCTACCTTAAAAATTCAACTCAGACATCATCTGCATGAACCCTTTCGTGGTGCCCTCCAAGATCTAGCGCCCTCCCCCAATAACGACTAGTTTAAAAATAAAACCTAAACTCTTTTTAAGATAAGTATTTAGCTTCGTATTTAAGCAGCAGAAATTTTATATGTATTTATCTTCCCCATCCACATATAAGGTCTTTGAAAGTAGGGAGCGCTACAATGCTTTGTATTTGAGTCTCCAGTGCCCAGTACACACAGTGCCTGGCACATAGGTGGCAACAATATCTGTTGATTGATTATTCCTGAATACAGCACAGTTAACATTGAAGTGGGGGGGGGGGAGCAGAATTTCAATTGTTCACTATAGAACAAACGGGATTCCTCCCTTCCTCTCCCTTCTACACGTCCGCAGAGATGAGTTAAGTCTCTAACTTGACTGAAACAATCTTTGCTCTTCTAAGAACTTCCTGATGGAACTTCAGGTTTCTCCCACTTGTATGAATGAAGGGCCATCCACGCAGGAGGAAGCCCGACGCAGCACCCAGGATATGTGAGAGATGAGGCTGCGTGTGGGGGGTATGTTGGGTAGCTTTCTCGTCTCCAGGGATGTTGTTGGTCTGCAGCCTCCAACCACTCCCTCATTCCTTGACCACTCCGATCTTGTCTGTCCAGCTCAGAGCGCAGTTTCCCCGTGGATGGGCTCGGAATCCAGAGACATGCTGCACCTTTCCCGAGCTCAGAAGCTCCTTTCTCCCAGCTGCAAGGCTGGGATTCCCAGGGCACCAGCCGCAGAAGCAGCGGCGGCCGCAGGTAGCGCCCTGAGTCGCGGGAGGGGAGGAGTTCTGATGGCAGAGCCAGCCAGCAGGCTGGAACAGCTAGCCGGCCTCCGAAGTAAACCCCGAAGTTACATGTGGGAAGTGGTGGTTGTGTGACGCAAGTTTCCAGGGGGCCCTCCACTCCGAGGGAGCTCTCCGGGGCGGGCAGGACTCCGTGCAAAGTGAAAAGAAGTGGAAAACAGCCCAACACACTACGCACCCAGGGCTTACGTCCCTGCTACGGCTGCTGCTGCTTGCTGCAAACCAAGAATAAAGCGTTCCAACCTCTAATCCCCCTTCTCTTCCTCTCCCCCCTTACCACGCCGTGGGGTGGGGGTGCAAGGATGCATGCACACTCCTCCAGCACCTAGTGCAGATTCGGGGCGGACTCCCGGGGGCGAGCTGCGTTTCTCTCAGTTGCTGGGGTGGGTTTTTTTTTTGCAACGCTTGCCAACCTGTCAGCTGATGGACCTCATCACCCATAGTGGCGCATGAAGCTCAGACAGTTTGCTTCATTCACACAGTCCCTTCCCAGCCCGCCCACCGCACCCCCCAACGCCCTAGGCGGAAAAGAAGTAGTGCGGGCCCCTAGCCAAAGGCTATCCCCAGGGTTTCGCTCCTCTCTCGCCCCAGTCTCCCGCCAGCCCGGGGGGGGCGCTGCAAATAGTCCTTTGTTTACATGCAATTCCTTACTCCGCGGAAGGAGGCCGGGGGAGTGCTGAGTTTTCACCAGCTGTTTCCCGCCTTGAAACAGACATCTGATCAGCTGCAAACACACATACACAACACACTCACACACGCACGGGGAGGCAGGCCGGAGAGACCTCCCCCTCCCTCCCTCTCCCTCCCCCCCTTGCCGCCAGCATCTGGGACCGGGAAAGCCAGCACCTCCGACGCTGCCCTTTGATTCGGATTTCCATTTTGCATTCTCCTGCGGATCGGGACCACGGACTTGGCTTTTGCAGAAGAGGGGGGGGCCGATCGCTATGGAGTATTTCATGGTACCCGCTCAGAAGGTGCCCTCTTTGCAACATTTCAGGAAAACAGAGAAAGAAGTGATAGGAGGGCTCTGTAGGTGTGTACCGCTCCCCCCCTCCCCTTTTTTCCCTAATGCAACCCCTGGCCAGCCTGCCCTCGGCGCATGTGTGTGCATGGCATGGCACCGGCCCGACTCCTTTCTTAGGCGCCGCCGGGAGCTGAGGGGCTGCTGCACCGCGTGCGGAGACTCGCAGAGGCTTCTCCTTTAGAGCGCCGGTACCCCAGGCAGCCCCTGAGAGCGCCCCAGCTACTTTTGTCTGGTGCAGGCGAGCGAGTCGCGACGTTTGTAAATTGCAAACAGACCCACGTGGTTCTGCAGCAGTCCCGGCCATGCTGGTCGCTTTCTCCCCCTCTTCCTCCTCCTCCTCCCCCTCTCCCGCGGCGGCTTCCTTTCCCTCCTCCCCTTCACTCTGGCTCTTGCTCGGCGCTGAGAAGGGCTTTTTTTTTTTTTGCGGGGGGGAGGGGGAGAGGGACGGGACTCCACGGGGTGCTGGCTTGCGGGGCTGGGGCGTGCACGGGGCCAGGTTACTGGCGGCGGTGGTTTCAATGCAGCCATGCTGCTCCTCCGGGCTGCTCTGGTCGGGTGGGGGTGGGGAAAGGGGAGAGGCGATGTGCGTGTTTGCAAACAGCCGGGTAGGAATGGGGGGGTGTCTCTCGGTGTCTGTGTGTGGTGTGTGTGGTGTGTGTGGTGTGTGTATGTGTGTGCATGTGTGTTGGGTGTGCGTGTGGTTTGGGGGCGATCCGGGCGCTTTTGGAACGAGTAGCCCGGGATAGGGGCGCCGGTGACCCCTGGGCACGTTGGGGGCGGCTCGCCTGCACTGGGGCGCTGTTTACCAGCGAGGCCTGGACGTGACTCTGCAGCCCTCTTGGAGTAGGCGGATCTCCGCCCGCCGTCTCCTGGGAGATGTAGTTCTCGCGGGCCCCTCTTGTGCGGGATTGTGGGAGCTGTAGGCGCTGTCCGGGCCACGCTTTCCATGCACAAAGCATGGTCCATGCGGGAGGGGGAGGGGCAGGGAGCTCCGGACGGGACAGATTTACCACGAGTTGCGGGGTAGGCCTACTTCCCCCTCCCTCTCCTTACCCTAGACTGGGGGCCACTTCCCGCCCCCCCCCCCCCCGCCGCCGGTTTCATTCTGTTCCATTCCACGTGGGTCTCTGCCACAAACTCCCAAACAGCACGTCCGCCAACCCCCAGGCAGAAACTGAAAGAATTTAGTTTCTAAGCACTGTGTTTGTGTGGGGTTGGCCCTACCTATCCAGCAAGATTTGGGGGTGGGGAAGTTTGCGAACCCGGACTCCCTGGGATCTTAAATTTTGTGCGAATGATTTGGGGGTGTTAGGCTGCGCTCCCGTCCCAGTGGACTCGGTGACTGGCAAACGCCGCGTGTCTGGTCAGGTGGCTGCTACTTAGGAACGGCCGACCCGCCTCCCCCTCAAAAAAATCCCCCAAACTCTCGGGACTTGTTGGGATACGTGGACTGACTAGGATTTTCAGGCGACATGACATGTGAGACCCCATTTATTTTCTCACTTCCTTATTCTCAGTAGGGAGAATTTTCTGGAGTCTTCTGCCCTTGCACACCCAGACCCCCCTAACTTTTTCGGAGTCGTAGTGGACCCCTCCCAAATTTCTCCCTTGGTAGTAGGGTAGTGGAAAGGTACCCTGGTAGAGACAGGAACTCTTGGCTTCGGGAACTAAGACTGGTTTGGTTAATTGGGGAGGGGTCTCTTCTGAGGGCAGAAAGAAAATGAGGGAACTTTAATCAGTTGTTAGCCTTGGATCTTCCCTTCAGGCTCACAGTCACGATCGGTAGCTTCCTCGAATTCACACCGTCTGGTCTGGCCCTGTCAACCACATAATCAGTAAGTAAAATAAAGGGCTTGAAACCAGATGGTTTTAGAGGTCTCAGGGCTAATGTCAGCATAATGTCATAACTTTCCCTAAGACTGACCTTGGGGATGTATAGAAAAATCCTCATGGTGTGGGAAATAGCTGTGGACTTAGAAGACCTCCTAATAAGTTGTTTGACCTTGGCAGTGCTACTTTATTTCTCTCTCAGCCTCAGTTTTTTAAATCTGTGTTGTTGTTTAGTCTCATCCTATTCTTTGTGACCCCTTTTGGGGTTTTCTTGGGGGAATTACTGGAGTGGTTTAGCATTTCCTTTGGCTCATATTACAGACAGAGTTAAGTGACTTGCCCAGGGTCACACAGCTAATACTGTAAGTGTCAAGTCAGATTTGTACTCAAGAAGATGAATTCCTGATGTCAGGCCCTGCACTCTTTCTGCTTTGCCACCTGGCTGCCCTCTTATCTGTGAATTGGTGTTAGAAATCTTTGAACTACCTACTTCACTAGTTTGAAGAAATGTAGAAAGTGTTTGTTGTTAGTGTGAATAAGCTTGATGCCTTCCCTCAAAAAACTTAACCTACAAAATAGGATTAACACTTACACTTGAAAAGATAATAAAAGATACAGCATGCCAGGTGACTAAGCCAGGCACTTCTCTCACTGTCTCTTGTCTTGGTTTTCTCATTTGTAAAATGAAGATGTATTAGAATGCCTAGCAACCCCTCGGTTCTAAGTCAGTATGGTTACAGTGGAAAGAGTGTTGACTAGAAGTGGGGAGACCTGGACTGAATTACAGGCTTAGTGGCGTTGGGCAAGTCACTTAACCTTTCTCTCAGCCTCAGGTTCCTTAGATGTAAAATGAAGACTTGAACCGCTGTGTACCCCTCAGGATTACTGAGGGAAGCACTTTGTAAACCAGTCAGATACTACTGAAATTCTAGCTATCAGTTTTATTTGATCTTCAGAGACCAAATCAGGAGCATACAAGGGTAAAGATACAGGAAGATAACCAGTGTGTCTGGGAAAATCAGTGTAGACTTCTTAAAAGAAGAGAAAAGGGGGATTTTAAGTTGGCCCTTGGAAGGACGATTAGATATGGATTGATGAGGCAAGAGGAGAGGGCATTCCAAGTACCGAGTCCAGTGTAGCAGGGGAGAAATATGGAGGGAGATTTAGGAAAGGAAGCAGAGTCAGCCCAGGAGGCAGCTGCTGTCCAGTCAGCCAGGGCTGAGCATGTGGAGAATGGGATTCCCAGGAATTCAAGTTTTGACCACTTGGCAACCCTTTTCCTATGAGGCTCCTGGGCATCTTACCAAATTGAAAGCCAGTGTCTGAACCTTCTGTGGGCCTGTTGGAACCCTTGTTTGTACTGGCGGGTACTCTTAATGTGTTTCTCTTCCCTTAATTTGGGTCTGTTCTAATCTAAAATAAGGAATGCATTCCTTACGCTGGTTTCTGAAAGTGTGAGATACAGCAGATAGACCGCACCCCAGAACAGCTGTTTGCCCACCTGGTATGAGTTTGTGGCCTGACTCTTAGATTTCAGGGTCCTGTGGGTCAGATCACACACACCCTTGAACACAGTCCCTGTCCAACTCTGGTGCCCTATGAAGCAGGTGCAAAGTCTGTCCTTGACATCAGCCTTTCTCCCCATTGAGGAATGGGTATGAATGGTAGTACAGGGGATTTAGACCAGGTGCAAGGAAAAACTTTTGATGTTGGACTTAGGATACAGAGGGAAATTGTGGTGGTATGCTGAGTGCTTACCAGAAGGGAGAAATCAGTGGATTGCAATGGTCAGAGAAATGGAAAATGAATGTCAGAGCTGGAATCAGTTTTATCTACCCTTTTTTTCTGTTGTGGACCCTTTTGACAGTTTGGCGAAGCCTTTGCACCCCTTCTTAGTATCCTGCTTTTTTAACTGTGTAAAATAAAACACCAGGGTTTGCAAAGGAAAGTTACATTGAAATGCAGTTATTACAGTATTACAACAAGTAATGGATCCCAGGTTAAGAACCCCAGATGGAGCCCAAATTCATCATTTTACAGGAAATTGAGACCCAGAGTGGGAAAATGTCTTGGCTGATGTTATACAGTGAGTTTATGGCAGAATGGTTCTTTAGAACCCAGATTTTTTTTTTTAGTCTAGGGCTGTGGCCATTGCCACCAAGTTTCAGGGAGGATGAGTAGAGACTCGAAGAAAGTGTAAGATTTGGAAATGTAGCGAGGACATGGTGGGAAGCCTCTTCTAGGTAGGAACTGGATGAGTGATGTGTTCCTGGAATAATAACAGGGCTGATGTTTACAAGGTATTCATGTACATTATTTCTCATTTGGTCCTCACAGCAGTCTTTGAGATAGATGCTTTAGGTATTCTTTCAGTTTCACAGAGTGACAAAGTTGGGACTCGGAGAGAGACACCGACTTGCCTGTGGCTACACAGCTAGTAAGTGTGAAAGGAACCCAAGTCTCCCCTGACTCCAAGATCAGTACTCCTTCTACTATATGCCATGCTTTCTCTGTTGACAATGGCTGGACCAGATCAGAACCCTGCTAGTAAGGGGAAGTAAGAGTGAGGTGGAGGAAGAGTACCAACCTTGGACTAGAAACAGTCTCCAATTTACTCGCTATATGATATTTGAATGGGTCATCCATCACCTCCAAGACTCAATTTCCTCATCTGCAAAACAGATAGTAATCCTTACACTCCCTACTTTGTGGCATAGTTATAACAAGAAAAGTCTTTGTAAACCTTATAAGCACTGCACAAATAAATTTTTTATTATTGTTCCTGGTTAGGTGGGGAAGGGTTTGGGAAAGGAAGGGAATAAGTATTATTAAGTACCTACTTTGTGCTAAGTGCTTTCCAGATATCCTTGATCCTTACAAGAACTCGAGTGAGTTTGGTGCTAGTGTTATCCATAGTTTGCAATGGAGAAAATTGAGGGAAACAGAGGTTAAGTCACTTGGCCAAAGAAAGGTCTTGAAAGCCAGGTTGAGGAATTTGGAAGTGAGTTTTTAAGATTCCTTCTAGCAGTGATGTTGTTCAGCTTTTGCTTATAGTAAACAGTTTCTCCTTCAGCTGGGGAGTGTTGGGTTTCTACTTACTGGGAATTAGAATCTGCTGTGGATGAGTAGTGCTCAGATAAACCTTTGAAAAAATAAATAGCATTAAGTCCCCTTCTTCTTAAGTTCCCCCTATTCCAATACATTCCCAGCTTAAGCTGGTCTCACTTGATGAAAGGGAATTAGGTTTGAAATGTACCTAATTTTTTCCCACATAGGCAAGTGATATTCTGATGCAGGACAATATGAGTCCTTTTCTGAACCTCCTTTGAAATAGATGTTATTTATTTAACTGTATGTGATTTGGAACAAAGAACTTACAACCTCCCCACGCCTTATATTTCTCTTCTGTAAAATAATAAATTCAGCATTTATATAGCACTTTGAGTTCTGCTAAGTGCTTTACATATAGTAATCTCACTTGATCCTGCTGGAGGTTTTGACTAAATTCTATGATCGCAGATATAAATGTAGAGCTGAGAAAAGCTCAGGATAGAGACCAGAATATAGGATCCTGCATAAGGCAGAGTGTTGGCTAGGAGCTAGAATCCAGAGGCTTCTGGGTTGCCCCTCAGTCTTCTGGCTTCTGACATCAGCACCTGGGGGCTAGGAAAGGAAGTGTCCTGGAAAGACTGTTTCAGAGACTGTTGGATAGCACAGGAAGACCAGAGATTGAGCCTTGTGTAATAAGCTGAAAAAGTAACTGATTAGCCTTGTGTCTCAAGTTTACCTTGGTCTCTAGCTACTCCTGCCTCCTAAGGATCTGAAATAATAATAACAGTCCTTTGTACTATATACAGTGATTAGCAGTTGGCAAAGTACATTTGTAACTTTTTATTCATTTGAGCCACACCACAATCCTGTGGTATAGATAGGACAAGACTTGTTCTTGTTTTACGATTGAGTAAATGAATACTTTTCTCAGTGGAATACTTATTGTCCACATCAGTTCGTTAGGGACTTTTCTTTCTAGCCTGTAGTGGGAACCTCGTAAGCCCTTAATAAATGCTTGTGTATTGATTGATTGATTTGAGAAACAGAATGACCCAGTAGTAAAGAGCACTGGATCTGGGATGAGAGGACCTGGGTTAGAATCTTGGCATCTCCTCTTAATCCCTCTTTGTCCTTATGCAAGTCATTCATTTCCTTATCTCTTTGTGAAACGGTTGGGTTAGATAACACCAGAGTTCCAGCTCAAAATCTGTGATTCTATGACTTTTCAAAGAATTGATGTTTGATGGTACTCATTGTGAAGTCAGAAGATCTGGGTTTGAATCTATACACTGCCATTTTTTGCTTGTGTGAATGTGGCCTCTCCCAAACCTTGGTTTCCTCATTTGTAAAATGGGGACTAATAAGCCACCTTTCTCACCAGGTTATTGTGATTAATCAGAGGGAAAGATGCTATTAACTGACATTTACATCCAGAGATGTGTTGGTAAATGTTTAACAGTTGGCTCTCTCTGACACACTTCAAATTTAATCTTCATTATTAACATTCTCCATCACTTCCTTAGGTCTAGACAATCAATAAAACAATAAGTCAAGCCCTGATTTGGATGGAGCTTGCCAGGTTCCAAAGTGCAAATGCTCACTTACACTGAAAGATTTTAATTGGCTTTCTGGAGCTCTAATATACTATACCTTGTTTATATCACACTTTAAAGTCTGCAAAGGACTTTTGTACCTTAAGTCATTTGAGCCTCCCAAGTAACCTTGTAAAATAGGTACTAAAAGTATTATTACTCCCATTTTACTGATGTGGCGGCCAAGGCTCAGAAAGGTTGAGTGACATATTCAAGGCCCCATCTCAGAGGGAGGATTTGAATTAAGATCTTTCCTAGTTCAAGTCCAGCACTATCCACTGATACCACATTACCTCTAGTCCAGGGAAACTGGCCGCTGTCCCTATTCTTCTACCTCATTAGAGGGATGTGGGATTGAGTGAGAAAAGGTTCTCTTTACAACTCACCAGGCAGGCAGTGGGACTACCCTGCCCCAGTGACAGCTGATGTTTCCATAGCACTCCCCTCTACCTTCTCCTCGCCCTCAAAAGAAGAGGACGTCTGAGGAATGTGTTTCCACACAGATTTGAGGTTGGCTCTAAAGGCTAGCTTTTTTGGGCAGTTTGCTTCAAGCTAGCTAGTATATCTGGCATTCTCTGTAGTGGGCAGTTGTTCAGCTGGGATCTTTCCTGTAGTCTGGTCCATTTAAAGGACAATGACAGTTGTTGCTCCCCACGACCTCCCCAGGCAAAGTAAGGTCTTCAAGTACCGCATGAATCGTCAAAGAAAGGTTAAATCAGTCTCAGTGTAGCTTTGGTGATACAAACCACATTGGGTTGAATAGAGTGATGCTTCGCCCCCATATCTGACTTATCTAAGACCTGGATGTGATCTGTAATTTGTGTTTGTCTCTTTTTTTTCTTTCAAAAAGATTTCATTTTAGAGGTGCAGCCTGTGTTTGAGGACGGCTGATATTCCAGCCCAATATGGCACATTTTACTGCGCTCTGATTCTTTTGAAAGGGGCATTCCAAGTAAGACACAGATAGAAACTTGTTTGATGATTGCAGGATCTGCAGTTCATCAGCGTATTTTCTGTACCTCCTTGGCTCACAGTTCCTTCATCCTTTAGCAAATGGTTTAAACACATTTGTGTCTTTAGCACCTGGCACAGTGTCTGGAGCATAGTTGGCATTTAGTATATGCTTGATAATTGATTAATAAAACTTAACAGTGTTTCTGCTTTTTTGCAAACCAGGAGTTACACTTCTATGCTCTGATGAGACTTTTGAGAAACAAAAAAATTTAATTAGCTGGACATAGCCTTGCCTCTCCACCCCTGCCTCCCATGCTAGATAATGGAGTTTGGGGAGGATTGTAGAAATCGTAGAATGATTGATCAGCCAAAGCTGGAAGGGGCCGTAGGACATGGTTAGAAAGGACTTAAGAAAACGTCTAGCTCAACCCTCTCATTTTAATAACTCCCATTTCCATAGCTTTAATATTTGTAATGCCTTGGCAGTTGTTATTCCATCTTATCCTCACAAAACCCCTGTGAGATGTGTTACTGTTATTTTCCCCATTTTACAGGTGAGAAAACTGAGGGACAGAGAAATTCATTGCCCCATGGTTACATTGCTCATGAGCACTTGAGGCAGGATTAGGTCTTCCTGGCTTGGAGACTGATGCTCTGTCCACTACCCAACACAATTCCTTCAAGAAAGGAGGTGCCATGGTCAAAGTCACCCAACTCCTAAGGAGCAGAGCCTGGCTCTGAGCCCTGCTCTCCTAATTCCAAATCAGAATTTCTACTAAGCCAGGCTGAGAAATGACAGGGAGCATGGTGTGAGAGGAGAATTAGTGGGAAAGTCGATGGGAGGGATGACGGGATTTGAGTAGAACAAAGGACAGTAGCTCTTAATGCTGGGGTGATCCTTGCTGGACTCTGTCTTGTTTCCTAATCTCTGATGTGATTCCAGGGAACAGCTAGACACACAAGGAACCTCCCCCAACCTGTCCTAACCCCCAAGGTTGGGGTTATTTTTGTGGTCACAAAATTGGTCCTGAGGTCCTTTTCCCTATAAAAGGGTGAACGTTGTTGTGGTTGGTCCTGGCCTCATTCTGAGGGAAAGAAATTTGGGAATAGCCACAGACCAACACTAGCTACCCCATTTTACCTGTGGATTTTGAAGGAGCATTTTGGGTCCCAAAATTGAGGGATGGGGGTGGGAGTTACTCATCTAACTTCAGAAGAACCGTTTGGGACCCAAGGGCTGGAAGAGGTATGGGGACTTAGTCAAGAAGCATTTGCTAAGCTCTTACTAAATATGCCAGGGACTCACCCTAGTCTCAGCTTTTTCATCCATAAAATGGAGGGAATAATCCTAATCACTGATCAGATGAGAGAATGGGCATGAAAATAATCACACCATCCCTTTATAACAGATTTGTAAGGTTTCCAGAATGCTTTCCCTTTTGAAACTGAAGCCCAGAGAAGAACACTAACCTGTTCAGTGTCATGTAGGTAGTAAGCAACAGGGGTAGAATTTGAACTCAGGTCCTCTTGATTTAGATTTAGGACTAAAGAAAGAAAAGCCTCTCCAATACAAAAATACAGATAAGTCCTCCCAGGTTTAGAAAGGAGGCGAGGTGCTTAAACTCCCGTAGCTAGTTAATGGCAGAGATTTGTGCTTGGGGCTTCTGATTCTGAATCCAGGGCCATGGGTTCTTTCCAATATGCCATGTCAGTGTGCCCTGACTATGATTTCCGAAACACTTTGCCATCATTTTCCCATTTGATCTCTCAGTTGGGGAAACAGTACCTAGGATGTAATGGAGCTGGGACTAGGACGCAGGCAAAGGGAGTATTGGGACTTCGTGGGAGTAGGAGGCACATTAATGTGAATTAGTAGCAAAGCACAAAGTTTTAGAAAGTAAGAAGGTTGGTTTGTTTGGTTTTTTGCCCCTGACCTCCACAGCTCTGCTCTGTGCCCTGTTCTGATTTGCAAACCGCCTGGTCTTTGACCTTTCCCGAAAAGTGTACTCTTGAGGTGTTGACTTCTCAATATCAGAAGTTCTCAGAAGCCCCTGAAGTTGTCTCTTTATAGCAGTTTAAGAATGGATAGTTCCTCTCCTTCCCTAGGAGCCCCTGGGAAACTTTATATCCTAACCTCAGCTTTGGGTAGTTAAAGGATCCAGCTTTGTTTTGAGATTTTAACTATTCCCTGAAAGGGGTGGGAGTGGAGCGGGCTCCCTGTAGAGTCTTTGGAACAAAGAATTTGGTGCTGGAAGGAAAGATCTACCAGCTAATCCAACCAAAGGGATGAGTTCCCTGAGGCTTGGAGAGGGGAGGCTTGCCTGAAGTTGTACAGCTGGGAAGAGGCAGATTTGAATCCAGGCCTTCTGACTCCAAAAGTCACTACTTTTCATCCAGTTAGTTGAGTATGCTTCTGGTGTTTCTTGTACTGAGAAATCCTGGGAGTCTGATCCTCCCAGGTCTAGAGTCAGTACCCTGAGGCTGACTCTGGTCAGGTCTCTATAACTTCCCATTTCATGACCTGCCCTTGACATTACCCCTCCCCCATACAAATACACCATTCATACCAGTGGAAGACACTGACATTATGTGTGGTGAAGTGGACTGGGAGACAGGAGAGACACAGATAGAAATCCAGTGGAACTGATAATACCAGTGATTTGTTTTGTGCCCTTGGGGGATTCAGTTCAGCAAGTCTAAACCCATGTTCCTTCATTCATTTAACAAGCATATATTTATTAACTACTGTGTGCCAGAGTCTGGGAATACAAAGAAATGAAAATCAAGTCACTCGTCATCTGGGCTTTATTTCCCCTATTTGCCGAATGAATGAGTTGAGTTCCTTCCAGGTCCGATATCCTATGTCTGAAGAGCTTGGGCCTGATCCTGTTCTTCTTAGGGGAGGGCTGCCTTGGTCTAGAGGTGCCCCGAGGGTCAAGATTGGCTTCCAGCTCTTTGGGGTGATCCCGTCCAGTCTAGTTGCCAGGTCCTAGAAGGAGACTCCTCTGGTCACCTTCCGTGACACCTAGAGTACAGTATCTTCTTTAGTGGGGTGGGGGAGGAGCTCAAGTGTGGCTCTGTGTGTATGTGTATATGTTGGTATCAGATGAGAAGAGGATGAAGCTCATTAATATGGACTCCTTCCTTGAGGGTTGTAAGCAGTGTGTAGAGTCTGGCAGAGTCGGATTAGAATCCTGCTTCCTACATTTAGTAGCTCTGTGACTGCCTGACTGTGGGCAAATTACTGAACCAATTTGAACTTCAGTTTCTTCATCTATAAAATGGGGATATCTGTAGTACCTATCTCACAGGATTTGTTTGGAGGCTCAGATGGCAGGATGTATATAAAGTGCATTGCAAACTTTAAAGCTCTGAAAATTAAAGTTATCATCAATATTAATTGCTAGACACTTATTAAGTGCCTGCTTCGTGCTAGGTACTGAGGATCAGGGTACCAAGAACAAAACAGTCTTCATTCCCAAGGAGTTTACATTCTAATGGGGGAGAAAACAAGGACACAAATATAGCATATATGTAAAGTTAAATATATATGTATTATATATGTGTAAGATTGCTTGGGAGGGAGATTATTTCATAAAGGGTAAGGAGGATTATTCTTTTTTTTGGAGGGGGGAAGGCAGGGCAATAGGGGTCAAGTGACTTGCCCAAAGTCACACAGTAAGTGTTACATGTCTGAGGCCGGATCTGAACTCTGGTCCTCCTGACTCTGGGGCCAGTGCTCTGTTCACTGCACTTCCTAGTCCAGACTGCACTGGTCAGGGTCACCAGGTGAGATGGTGGTGGGTCTGGTACTCTGGACTGTCTTCAGTTTTTCCTTCCTTGCCCTGGGAGCTAACTATGCTAGATGTTGTATTTGTTTCCTGGGTTTTGGTGATAAGCCCCTTCCCTCTTTTTTCCCCCCTTGAAATTGGAATGGGGAAAGGAACCAGGGATGACCCTTTTTAGCCTGTGCCTCATGAGTCAAAGAGTTATGCTGGGTTTCCTGTTACTTATGTGTATGTGAGAAGGTATGTGACGATTTCTGAGGGCTCCTTGATGGAGAAATGACCTTGCCCAAGGCCGGATTCATTTCCGCCTTTGAGGGTTTCTGAGGGCCTCCCTCCCCCAGCCTCTTTTTACTCAGTAGGATTTCCTAGTGATAGGATCGAGGCACCAAGGTTGCTGTTGATTCTTCCCCTGGTTCAAGGTTATGAGAAAAGAGCGGGACTGGGGTCTACTCCCCTGTCCCTGGGGCAGGTTGCCCAGGGAGGGGGCTTGGCAGGAAGCAGGCAGGAGCTGTGGTTTTGGGTGGGGCCAGCTGGCCTCTGCTGGGATCCCAGCATCTGGAAGCCATTAGTTTAGGGGAGAAGGGGGAAAGGACCCAGAATGGTGACTGAAGCGGTGGATACTTCTCATCCTAGGCCACACACACAGGCTCCTTGGGAGTGGTGACATTTGTTACGCAGACTCTATCTGTCCATCTGTCTATGTTGCCTGCTAAATTTTCTCTTCTATTCCCCCTATCCCCCAGCGTCTTCTTATGGCCAGTGTTCCCCTCCCTCTCTCAAAGTCGCATTGTCCTTTTCTCCTGTTGGGCTGTGTTGCCTATTCAACAGTGGGATGACCCCAAAGGATGCTGGGAGTCCTGTCCTTCTGAAATAAGATGGTACAGCCCATTGTGGGGTGCAGTGGGATGATTCTAGAGGATGCAGTGGGTTCCTTGAAAGTTAGAGCAGAGTAGGGTGGAGAAAGAGGGTGATTGCTGTTATGGGATCATTGTATGATGTGGGGTAATTGGGAAGGAACAAGTAGATATGAGGATGGGCTAACTAGATGAACAGCAAGGCAGGTTTTTTTTGGAGGGGGGAAGACAGGGCAATGTCCAAGGTCACACGGCTAGTAAATGTTAAGTGTCTGAGGCTAGATTTGAACTCAGGTCCTCTTGACTCTAGGGCCGGTGCTCTATTCACTGTGCCACCTAGCCACCCAGCAACCCTCTGGAAAGAGGGTTTAAGGAAAATAGATAAAACCATGGAAGGTTTTGGGGGACATTGGCTGGATTACTAAATGCCCAGATTCTTGACTGAGGATCCTCCTTGAAGACAAAGAAATCAGGGATATGTCCTGGGTGTCCCAAAAGTTTCAGTGTAGTTTAAAAATTTTAATAGCTTAAAAACTGCACTAAGACTTTTGGGACACCCTTTATGCATGTATGTATACACACAATGTATTAATAACTGGGACATTGACTCACTTTGTGATTTTGGATCATAGATTTAGAGCTGGAAGAGACCTCAGGGGCCTTCTAATCTAGCACTCTCATATACCCCAGGAGGTTAAGTCACTTGCCCAAGGTCATATAGTTAGTATTTGTCAGAAGTAGGATTTGAACTGTGGTATAGTTCTTTGACTCTAGAGATGGCATTCTTTCTGGTGCCTTCAGTGCAGTACAGCTCACTCCCCATCTCAGTTTCCTCATCTGTAAAAAAGACGAGGTTGAACCAAATGATCTTTAATTTTTTTTACCTTTTTGGAGGGGGGAAGGTAGGGCAATTGGGGTTAAGTGACTTGCCCAAGGTCACACGGCTAGTGAGTGTGATCAAGTGTCTGAGGCCAGATTTGAACTCAGGTTCTCCTGACTCCAGGGCCAGTGCTCTATTTACTGTGCCACCTAGCCACCCTTGGACTAAATGATCTTTAAAGTCCCTTCCGTTTCTTAAATTCTATGATTGAAGTACAAGCTAGACATAAAAACAGGTTCAAGGGGCCTGGGAGAAACCCTGTGGACAATCAATCCCTGGTAACTCACTGAGGATTTTTGAAGTCAGTTTCCATCCTGTGAGAGTAACTGGCCTTAGCTTAAGCTAAGTTGCCTCTTGGGCCCCTCTCAGAGGCCTGATCCTGCTAAGTGTCTTGGATGCTGTGAGTGACCTATAAACCTCCCTGTTGATCAGAGGTGTGTCCAGACCTCTTGGGTTTGAGTCTTCATCAGATCTGGAGACGAGGCAGAAGTAGCAGAGTAGGAGTGGTCACTGGGTCAGCTTGGCTCTCTGCTTTGCCTTGGTGTCAGATGGAGATAGATGATGGGGTTATGTTCATATTGCTGGAATGTATTCGTGACAGAAGTGGGATTTTGTGTTCTCCTCTTAGCCCTCTCCTCCTTGTCTCTCTGGAGATGTGTAAGGAAAAGAGGGCAGGGAAGCTATTAGAGGAAGACTGGTAGAGGTGGAGATGCACCAGCTTGTGACCCTCTCTCCTTCTCTCTGGGAGGTTTTCTGCTGATTGGCTGATGGGCTCCTTTCCTCTTACAGCCTGGCCAACATTCCACTGACCCCAGAGACCCAGAGGGACCAGGAGCGTCGAATACGTCGGGAGATTGCTAACAGCAATGAGAGAAGGCGAATGCAGAGCATTAATGCAGGGTTCCAGTCCCTGAAAACCCTCATCCCACACACAGATGGAGAGAAACTCAGCAAGGTGAGTAGGACCTGGGAGAGGAGCAGGGAAGAAAGGTTGGTGGGGTGACTCTTTGACAGGCTGAGTCCCTTCTCATTGGACCCTGGCTAGAAATAAAGGGGAATCAATGTCAGTTTTGTGAAATGTTTCCCAAAGTGTGATTCTTCTTTTCAAGCCTGGTTGTCTCATCCTCTTTTCTTCTTGGTACAAGAAAGAGAGGGGACAGGGAGAAGGGAGGTGGTGACAGAACTTTTTGTTGTTGTTACTGGATCTTTATGACTTGACTCTGCTAAACTCTAAGCTTCTTGGTGGCAGGGTAGGTCTCATGTCTTTGCTGTGTAGCACTTAGCATAACGTGGTGTCCATAGTAGGCAGTTAACTTCTTGACTTGTTAAATTGTAGTTTGAATGACTGGCAAATGGGTTTTCTTGTAAGGAAAGAAAAAGGCTTAATTTTGATTGATGCCTTTTCTTTTTATCTCACATCCGGTTCCAGATATATCACTCCCCTATCTCTTACCTAGTGAACCACCCCCTGCAACAGATTTTAAAAAGCAAGAGAAAAAGGCAGTTGGGCAAAACCAAATGACTGATTTGTGTGTCTGACGGCACATGCAGTATTGTGCCCTTGCAGCTCCCCACTTCTGTAATGATTGGAAGGCTAGCAAGTGGGTTTTCAGCATGCACATTACTGCAGTTCACCTATGGTCTGCCCAGCCCTGGGCATGGTGACGTGGTGAGGGATATAAAAAAAGACTCTGTCTTTCCCCTAAGTGGAGACTTTGTAAAGGCCGGAAGGCCATAGGAGTCTAGTGCTAGGAAGGTATGCCCAGGGTGGGTGATGATGGCATAGGGAAGGCAGGACAAGCTTGGTTATTTAGGATTCCAAGGGAAAGAGGAGAAGGGAGAAGCATTTCAGGTGGCAGGAATAACATGAACAAAGGCAGAGGAGGAGGAGAAAGATCATGGTATGTGTGTCTGTGTCTGTCTGTCTGTCTGTGTCTTCAGGAGACAACAAGGGCAGTTCAACTTTTATTTTTCAAAATTTCCCTCCTCTGTAAATGCTGGGTTTAGACTAGAGATAGTCTTTAAGGGTCCTCCCCCCTTTTTTAAAAAGCGTTATGGTGCTGTGAAATGACACATTATAAAACTCCATAAGAAACAGTTTGGTGGAATGGGTCTTAGTTCCTGGGAACTGGTGGGGCGGGAAAGGGAGCAAAGGGCTAAGGAACTCTCCAAGGCCCCCTTCCATTGGACTCAGTATGGACCTCATTTGTACCAATTTATTTGCATGTTCTCTTCCACGTTAGAGTGTAGTCTCCTTGAGACTGCTCACACTTTGGCTCCCCAGTGCTCAGCACAGTGCTTGACCCTCAGTAAAGGCTTTATCAATGCTTGTGGATTGATTTTGACCAGGGTAGGGTGGAAGATCTGACCTATTGTACTCTCCTCTTTCCTCTTCCCTGGTAGGCAGCCATTCTCCAACAGACAGCAGAATACATCTTTTCTCTGGAACAGGAAAAAACAAGGCTTCTACAACAAAACACACAACTCAAACGCTTCATTCAGGTAAGGGTGCACTTTGGCTACCCTGAGTCCTTGCTTGGTTCATCCCCTGTCTTTCTGCCTAATGGGAGAACATTTCCTCTGGACAGGCCACCATCCTTCACAGGCTGAGGGCATCCTGGCTGCTACTGCATCACCAGGGCACAATTGGCTCTGGTCTGGGAAGACCTCAAAGGGATATAAGTTACACTTGGCTGGCATTGATCAGCCTTCCCATAACTGGGCAACAAAGGGGTTCCTTTCCTGTACAACAGAGCATGTGCCCTCATTAGTTGGGATCAAGTCTGGTCAGGGATATAGAAGCTGATCCACAAGCCATGGGGATTCCAGGGAAAAGACGTACTGACCTGGAAGTCGGGAGACCAGGGCTTTCTTTTCGACCCTGACACTAACTCACTCTGTCCATTCTTTTTACCCCGGGCCTCACTTTCCTCCCTCATGGAGTTTCTGTTGTAGTTAGGGAAACAGGTACCCCAGGGAAGTGGTTCATGCAACAGCGGATCAGAGCAGGGGAAGATGAGGCTAGAATGGAGGAGTTAGGAGACTTCCTGAAGGGGTTGAGGCTTGAGCTTGACCCATTCTCCTGTCTCCTACAAAGAGCATGTGAGCCAACACCATGCTGAAGCAGGGTCCTAAGTGATGAGCATATCCCAGAATGCTAGAGAAATCAGAGACCTGGAGGGGAGTGCAGATGCAGGGAGAGGAGGAGGTGGGGGCAGGGCTGGATGTTGAGTGTGTCTCGGTTGTTCATCAGGAGCTATATTCTCCTGAAGTTGTACATAAATCAGATTTTTATGAATATTGCTACTATATTGCATTAGGTATAGATCTCTTTCCCAGCATTATTGAAGCTACTGTTTGCTTTGATGTTGGAAAAATAAGGTGGGGGGTGGGGGGGACAGGTTTTTTTATTCACCATTTGACAAAAAAAAAAAAAAGAAACAGTTCAGTCTAGGTAATTCCTAAGGCTCATTCTAGCCCTAAACCTAAGATTCTAGGATCAAGTTATTGTTACATTGTTCATTCGTGTCCAACTCTTCATGACCCCACAGACTGTACTATCCATGTGGTTTTCTTAGCAAAAACCAAAACAAAATAAAAACACTAGAGTGGTTTGTCATTTCCTTCTCCAGTGGGTTAAAGTGAACAGAGTTTAAGTGGCTTGTCTAGGATCACACAGCTAGTAAGTATCTGAGGCTGGCTTAGGTCTTCCTGACTCCAGACCTACTGCTCTATCCACTGAGCCTCCTAGCTGCCTCTGGGGTCAAGGTCATAGTTATTGACTGATCTGGAATTAGAACCCGATTCTCTTAAATCCCAGAGCAGCCTTCTTTTTGTGATGCCATGCTGTTCTGCTAGGGGAGCTAGCTGTTTAAGGAACCCTATGGTGAAAAGCTTGTCAGTCAAGTTGGATTTTCATGTAGTAAGTTTGCTTAGTTCCAGGGTCCACCTGCATTTGACTGCCAATACATTGATTGTCCCCAGCTTGGATGGGGGCTGGCGTGTCTTTCTCCAGCCCTTGCCATGGGGCTCCGGACCAGCCATACATCCTTCCCTGGGTGGGATGCTTTGGCCACTGACTCCCTCCTCCTCCCCCTTGGGGTGCCCAGGAACTGAGCGGCTCATCTCCCAAACGGCGGCGGGCAGAAGATAAGGACGAGGGCATTGGCTCGCCAGACATCTGGGAGGATGAGAAGGCTGAAGACCTGAGGCGGGAGATGATCGAGTTGAGGCAGCAGCTGGACAAGGAGCGTTCAGTGCGAATGATGCTGGAGGAGCAGGTGAGCTGGGGGGGGGGGGGCAGCACGGGCTCCCACCTTGGTGTACTGGCCTCATAGTGTAGGTGTGCTGCGCCCCCTGGTGGGGGTGAAGGGACACACTCCAACCATCTCATCCTGATGGGCAGGGAAAAGGTGGGCAGAGGGGCTTGGAAGAAGCCAGAGCCTGGAGGTGTCAGTTTTCCCAGTAAGGGTTGGGCAAAGCATCCCCTGTCAGCCATTCAGAGGCAGTTAACTTTCTTATGCCTGTCTGCTTTGTGCAGTGTGCTTGGGACATTTAAAGTTCCGACTTTCAACCACATAGCTGTGGATTAGTGAAGAGCATCAGACTGGAGCCAGACACATTGCCTGTGTGTCCTTGGGCCTCAGTTTCCTTACCTGCAAAATGAATGACTTCCAAGGTCTTTCCCAGCCTTGACTGTCTGTCATCTATCTGTACTCTTAAAAACTCTTAGAGCCTGCATTCTTTGGTCCCTTCCACCTCCAGCCTTCTTTGTATTATGTTCCAAGGTCTCTTCTGGCTTTAAACATTCTAAGTTCTAAGGCCTGTCCTGCCTTCGATGTTCTAAGTTGCCTGCCCCAGGGTCTTTTCTAGCTCTGCGGTGGTGTGTTCTAAGGCCCTTTCTAGCTGTGACATTCCATATTCTGTAGTTCTAACACTTCCAAAGAGCTTGAAGATAGATAGGCTTGGGCCTTTTACGAGGACTTCTGGGGGTCTCAGGTTAGTGGTGGTGTAGGAAACATCCCAGGTCCAGCTTCCTGAGCCAGCCATACTCATAGGTGCGTTCTCTGGAGGCTCACATGTACCCTGAGAAGCTGAAGGTGATTGCCCAGCAAGTCCAGCTACAGCAACAACAAGAGCAGGTGAGATTGCTGCACCAGGAGAAGCTGGAGCGTGAGCAGCAACAACAGCAGCTCCGCACACAGGTGAGTGTGTGTGTGTGTGTGTGTGTGTGTGTGTGTGTGTGTGTGTGTGTGTGTGTGCCGGATCAGGCGACGCTGGCTTTGGGAGCTCTGTCCACTGTGGAGGGAGGCTCTGGCAGAATGGGGGAATCTTTGGCCATAAGCCAAGCCACCTGGGTTCCAAGTCATTCCCATTCTAGGCCTCAGGTCTCTCTACCACACACTGAGAGGGTTGGACCAGATGCTCTGGTCCTTCCTGCATTCACAGTCTGGGATGTGCCTCAGTCTGACAGTCAGGGAGGCTTTACTGATGTCTCCTGCAAACCCCACCCTGTATTGGTGGTTTTGTTAGTGAGGTGAAAAGGTACCCTTAAAGGGTTTACAGGGCATTTGGGATATACAAGGCATTCACATGAAAGAATTAAGAGAGCAAGTTAAGGCAGTTTGTAATGACCTAATTTAGTAGTTGTATAGACCAGTGGTTCCCAACCTATGGATTATGGACCCCGTGGGGGTTGTGCGATTGTTGAAGGAGATTTGTGAGTTGTCGTTTTGTCGTTGTATTACATTGAGAGGCAGTGGAAAGAGTGCCAGATGTGGGCATGGGAAAATTGGGTTCCAATCCCACTTGAGACATTTACTAGCTGTAGGCAAGCCATTAGCTTCTTAGATCCTCATTTTCCTCATCCACAGAATTGGGATGACAACGATGCTACTTATTGCATAGGATGGCAAAGAAAGTGCTTTTTGCAACTTAAAACACTATATGTAAATATTAAGTTACTCTCATTTTTCAACCAGTAGGACAATTACTTTCAGGTGGGGTGGGATCCCTGACTTTTTTGTCTTAAAAAAGGGGTCTTTATTTTTAAAGGATAGGAACCACTGGATAGATCATTAGGCCGTAAGAATTCAGAGAAGAAAGTGAGATCGTCGTTAGGAGGTTTTGTGAAGGATTTGGGCTGTTTTAAGATGATTAGAATTTGGAGAGGCCCGGAGAAGAGATTTCTTCCTTGGGAGGACACCGAAGCGTAGAAATGGGAGTCCCTGTGTTGAGTTGTGGAAACAGCGAGGAGAACCTCTTTCTTAGAATGTTAGGGGAAGGTGCAGGGAACTGGTGCTATTGAAGGGTGACTGGGGAGCTTGGACAGATTGTGGAAGTCCTTGAATGTCAGGCTAAGGAAGGAGTTTGGATTTTGCTTTCTAGCTCTCAGATGCTTTCATTTTCTTGTCATTTGAGGAGGGTTATGGCAACATGTGCAGAATGATTTGAAGGGAGAGACTGGAGGTCAAGAGACTAATAGGAGGCAGCTATAATAATCCAGTAATGATGTAATAAGAACTCAGACTAGGGGGATAAGCAGTCGTAATGGAAAGTATTCATGCATGTGAGAGATGTTTTGTAGTAAGAGTTGGCAGGATTTGGTGTGTGACTGGATGTCAGGGACAAAGGAAGGGGAGATAATCAGTTTGATGGGGGATAGAACCTGTGTCTTATACACTCTCTTATACCCTCTCTGTTTTGCAGCTCCTGCCCCCCCATGGGCCTCCACCAGCTCCCACCCACCATCCCACAGTGATTGTGCCTGCTCCTCAACCCCCAGCCTCCCACCATGTCAACGTAGTCACCATGGGCCCTTCATCAGTCATCAACTCAGTCTCCACATCCCGGCAAAACCTGGACACCATTGTGCAGGTAAAGAAGGGAGGGACAACTTGTGCTCTGAGAGACTGGTGAGGGTGGTAGAGGGAAAGACCCAACCAGGGGTCCACTGGGTCTGTGAATGTGGATGGGGGGGAAGAAATTAGATCTTCATTTTCACTAGTGTGAAACTGCCCTGAGCTTCCTCATCTGTAAAATAAGAGTAATACTTATGTGTCCTAGAGATCCACTGGGAAGATCAGAGATAGTGGATGTGCACAAAGCTCTCTAGTGAGGAGGGATTGTCAAAAAGAGGGTTTGGAAGAGTTGAGGGGCTGGGAGGGTCTGGGGAAGAGTCGTGAGAGAGCTGGCCCTAGCCTCTCCTGGCCTTGGTGAGGTGAGAACAGAGAGTGTATCCATGCTGACTTAGCACTGCCAAGGGCTTTTAGGGTCTCTTTAATTTCTGAGCCTGGTCCTCTGGGGCCTTTATCTGCTTTCTCACTCTTGGGTCATCAGCTGGTACACAGGAGGGAAGTGGGATGCCATCAGATGTACTCCAGTATATAAGGGAAGGCTTGATCTGTCTCTGTCTCAGGCTGGTAGGTCAGAGATTGAGGTTTTCATCATGTAGTTATTGAAGCTCTGAGAGTGATATGAGGACATTTAAAAAACTTGCAGTTTTGATAGAGAAATGAAGAAAGTGAGTTACAAATACCTTTATTGAATTAATAGGGAGTAAGGTTAAAAAAAAAAGCAACTCTGAAACGTTCAGGTCAGTAGCAACCCTGGTTGGTTAACAAAGTTGGTTCTCAACTCAGTAAAAGCACTTTTTAAATTAATTTCCTTGTTTTCCACATCCCCAGTTCAACTTCTCTGTAGTGTTAAGGTTACCTCTCACATTGTTGTAGGCACAGGAGGTGGTGGTATAGATGGCCAGGAGGAGACACCTTGGCTACCCTTTGCCCTGATCTGTGTCCCACCTAGACTGACCAAAATTGAGAGTCCTTGGCCTCCTAGTGAGAGATCTTAGTGGAGAAAGGATTTGGGAAGGGGTTTTTGGGAGTGAGGTCCTGGGCCTGCTGTGAGTCTAGAGCTTACAAGCTGAAGGCCTGATCAATATCCTTGCCCCTACTCCAATCCCTTCTTCTTAGGCAATTCAGCACATCGAGGGCACACAGGAGCAGGAGGAACAGGAACAAGAAGAACAGCGACGGGTGGTGATTGTGAAGCCGCCAGTCCGGGCCTGTCCTGGAGCCCCTGCCTCTGACACAGCTTCAGACTCAGAGGCCTCAGACAGTGATGCTATGGACCAGAGCAAGGAGGACCCAGCAGGGGATGGGGATCTCCCCTGACCCCTCCCACAGCCCTCCTCTCCTCCCCACCCTCAGGGGGGCGAGGGGGCAGGGGCAATAGTGGGGAGAAACGCTCAAGTTCTCAGAGCGGAGAGATTTTTACAAAATTACAATGTCATTTGGGTCTCTTTTATGACCTCTTTTCAATACTGTAATTCTTAACAAAGCCAACACACCCAACTTTGGAGAAGGCTGGGGAAGGATGGAGGGTGGAGCTGGGACACAGGTGGTACCAGGGGGGCCAGGGCACGGCTAGAAGAGGCTGGGGAGGAAGTCAGGGACCTCCCTGGCCCCTTTCCACTGAATCATTTCGCATTTCATTTAAAAAGGGGAAGAAAAATAGCAAGATATTTCTTCTCTCCTCTTAGAAGCCAGCCCTGGAACAGTGACCACTCCCTCCAGTCTACCACTTGTTCCCCTCCCTTCCCTCTCCTCCTTCCTCTCTCCCCTCTCCCCCTCTTGTTTTTTCCTCTTTCTCTTTTAAGCACTTAAATGGATTTGGGGGCTGTGGGTCTGGCTGGGCTGGGGCTGTTTGGGGGCCTGGGCCGGGGTGGGTCGTGTATGTTGCTTCTTGGTTTGGGGTTTTCTCATGCCCCCTCCTCCCTTTCCGCCTGGCTCAGCACTAGAATTAGCTGTTGTCCTTTACCCCCTCAACCTCTCCCCCTAGGTTTACCCCCTCCTCCAGCCACAGCTGTCTCTGTCCTTTTCTTCCTCTCTCTCTCTGTCTCCCTCTTCCTTCCTTTCTTGGTTTTGTCTGTTGTTGTTTTTTACAATTTTGAGGTCTTTGTGTTTTGGGAGAAGCTATTATATTTTGTTAAGAAATGGGGAAAAAAACCAAGGCCACCGTGCCTTTGTAAAGAAACAAAATAAAGTTTGTACTTTGTTTTTTAGAGCCTTTGCCTCCTGCTGACTTTGTGTCCTGGGGAACTGGGCTGGTGGTGGTGAGGGGCCTCATCCTGTGCCCGGCCCGAGTGGCCTGGCTGGTCTGTGTGTGTGGAGGAGCCAAGTGTCTGTAGAAGGTCTAGGCAGTAGGAAATGGGGGTGGGGGGTGGCAAAGGGTGAGGAAGAGACTTTTTGACTCCAAGGGAGTATCCTAGGTGTTAGGGTGCTGGTGCTAGAAGGAAGGACAGGAGAACAGTGGAGATGCTAACTGAGCTGTTTTTTAAATAGTTGTCCAGGTTTGAGGAAGGAGAATTCGTTAGGACTAGGGACAGTCTCAAAAGGTCTTAGCTCTTTTTTCTCACTGGGGAAGGAGAGGGACTTTTTTCTCCTTTTCCCTCCAAAAAGCTGGGCAGGGAAAGGAGCATCAGTGCTGTTCTGGAGGAGAAAATAATTCAGTCACTCCCCAAACATACGTGGGGGTATGTGGCAGCTGATCTTATTTTGAACCCCAGCTTCGTCGCTAGCCAGGTGATTTTAGACAGGGAATGTAGGTTCCATCTATAAAATGGGAAGGTATTGTGTTGTAGAGCAAAAGTGCTGGACCCATATCCAGTGAATACAGGTTTAAGTCCCAGTTCTTGCCTTTGACTGGTTTGGAGACCTTTGGCAGGTTACTTGAGCAGCTAGGTGGCACAGTGGATAGAGTGCTGGGTTTGGAATCGGGAGGCTCATTTTCCTGAGTTCAAATCTGGCCTCAGACATTAGTAGCTGTGTGACCCTGAACAAGTCTCCTAATCCTGTTTGCCTCAGTTTCCTCATCTGTAAAATGAGCTGGAGGACAGGGCAAACCACTCCAGTATCTTTGCTAAGAAAATCCCAAATGGGATCATAGACAGTTGGACTAAAAAGGTCGCCAAACATTCTGGAAAATCAGTATTTGATCTTAGGACTGAGGCGTCTTGGTGTGAGGACAGCATTTTTTAAAACGGCAAGGTGTGCATAAAGGTGAGGAGTTATTTTGGGGAAGTGGGACCCCCTGAGTTTACAGTCTGAACTAAGGACATTTCAGTCAATTCACAGATACTGATTAGGCTCTTGCCATGCCCTAGGGATAGAAATGTACTCGGGCCTTGCCCTGAAGGAGCTTTCAGTTGGAAGTTTTGAGTCAGTGCTAAAGAAGAATGGCAGATACGATTAGAGGAGGGAGAGCCGCGTGGGCTGGAATAATCGTGGAAGGCTTCATGGAGGAGGAGGTTGGATTTGAGCCGGGCCTTGAAGTTGGTTTCAGGAGGGCCCCGCTCTCCTTCCAGGCAGAGGGCAAAGGTGAATTGTCTGTAGGAAGTTAGCAAGAAGTTTAAAAAGAGATCTGTTTACGTGTAATGAGGTAAATAAAATACTAGATTTTTTTTTAAAAAAGGTCCGAACGCCATCGTGGAGGCCTTGAAGGCCGGGCTAGCAGGAGCAGCGGCATTCACCTTGTCAGTTCCCGGCCGCCTCCGAGGCTGCGGCAGGTAAAGCCGCTTGGGGCGGGGTTCCTCCCATTGACTCCTAGGCAAGTTCGTCAGCCTGGCGCCAGGGGGCTCTGAGCGCCTGGGACTCAACCTCGGGGCTGCTAGAAAAGGGCCGAAGCCCCACCCCGCGGCACGCTACTCCACTCTTCATTGGAGAGATCGAAGCAGAGTTCCGTTTCCATTGGTCAGAGTGGTCGGAGGGATACTAGGGGGAGGGATGGGGGAAGGGCACAGGCGCGTTGGCAGCTTGGGCGTCGGGCGCGCGCTTGGATTTACTTCCCGCAAGTGCGCCCGCGAACTCCCTCCCCCTCCCCCCGCCCTAACGCTGGGGCACGGCGCCTTTCGCGCTTTGTTACACCGGTCTTTCAGACGCTGTCCCACAGTCTGTCACTGTCTCTGTCACTCCCGTCTCTCATACACTGCTCCGTAGTCGGCCGTATTTCCGTCTCTCCCTCATGTATCTCACACTGTCACAGTCGGTCATTTACCGTTTCTCACTTTGTCTCTCATACACTGTTGCACAATCTGGCACGGACCGTCCTTGTCACGTGCTCCTTATTGTCGCACAGTCGGCCACTCTTTCACACACTGTCATACATCGTCACACACATTGTCACCACCACATAATCGCCTCTGTCACAGACGCCTTTTGTCTTAGCCGCTGTACCCATTTTCCGTGGTATATCTTGTCTACCCTCCGTGAGCTGGTGTGCCCGTTCTCCCTGTCACATGGAATGTCTCTCATACATCCTCTTGCACACAACACGTCACATTTTCTCTCTATCATGTCTCAGGTCTGTCATTTTCATCGCCTCTAACAGTTTTTCAGTTATTCTGTCACCCACCTGTCACACATTGTCTCATACCCTGTCTGTCATATATCATCAAGCCAAACACTGTCTCTGTCGCTCACTGTTTCACAAACATTGACTCTCTGTCACATTCTCTGTCACAACACAGAATCTGTTACATACATCGGCCTCATAAACATAGTCTCGCAATCGTCCTGTCATAGACTTACTCTGTCAGAAACTGTCATATAGACTACCCTTGTCACACATGATCCTTCTGTCATACATTGTCTTTAGGTTACAGAGGTTCTCTCTTGCTCTGTTTTTCTGGAGGAAAAACTATTTGCCTCTCATACATTTCTGTCATATGCAATTTCTGTCACATGTGGTATCTCCCTGTCATACTGTCTCTCACAGTATTTTACTTTTGCATATTCTGAATTTCAGTCATGCAGTTTCACAGTCATCCTGTCTATCACACCTTCAGCCTTTCGGTCACATGCTCCAGCTTTCTTATTTATACTCTGTCACGGTCTCTCTGACATACAATTTGTCATACATTGTCTCTCTATCTCCCTGTCACATGCTCAATTTCCCTGTCATATATACATACATACACATATAATTTTTCACTATCTGTCATACACTACCTCCCTATTGTATCTTCTGTCTCACTGTCTCTCACACGTTTTTCCTTCCATTATGTGCTCAATATCCCTGTCACACATACTGTGTCTGTTGTCAACCACTTCATCTCTCTTTCAGACCCTGTCTCTCTTATAGTCTCCCTCACACACTCTGTATCTCTCTCTCTCTCTCACTGTTTCTGTCACTTATCCTTTCTATCCCAAATTCCATTTCTCTCTCTCACAGTTCATCTCTGTCATAGTCTTTCTCACGCTTGCTCCCTCACACCCTGTCTCTTCTGCACTTTCTCAAACACCTCTGGGTATGGACAAATACAAACCATCAAGAATCAGAAATATTGAGATACTTCCAAGATTCAAATTAGGTCCACTTGAGCCCAGGGTTGCCTTTTTGTGGTGACCCAACCCACAAGTTACACTAAATTTTTTTAGTGTGAAGGAAGGGAAAATTACCTAAAACTGCCTTTTCATTTTAAAGATGAAGGCTGCTGTCCTCCACTATGGAAATACCACTGCCAGTTTCTGAAGTGCTTGGCCTATCTTGGGGTTCCTAGGACTTCTTGTGAGTGAGTTCATAGTTAATAGTTTTGGAGATAAAGAGGGCCTTGGTGACTGGACTGTTCAATATCAATTCTTTTGCCCAGGGGACATCCTTCCTTCTGCCGCACTACCCCACAAAATACTTTGTGGGATATCATTATGTAAAATAGGTTAGAATCATCGAGATTTTCATGAGAAATAGCCCAAACTGATTCTTTGCCTCTTGTTTTCTTGGCCTAAATTCCATCCTTCCCTTACTCTACAGCGTACTCAATCTACCCTCTTTTTTTCTGCCTCTTCCTTCCTTTGTCCTGGCTACTTTTCACCTATTTGCCCTACAGCAGTTGGAGTATATCTCCATCTACCCCTCCCCACTCCATGGTTTCTCTCTCATCTGTCCTGATCCCCTCTCTGCCTCTGACCTGCTGAGTTGCTGATTGACAAGGGCCAGTGTTGATTCAGGGGAGAGGGTTGGGCTGGGGGCTGAGGTGCAGGCATAACCCTATATATCTGGCAGCTGTGGGACAGAATGAGCTTCCCAAAACCCTTCTCTCTCCCCCTTTCCTATTTTGTGACAAGAGCTGAAGGGCACCAGCTGAGAATTTTCCTGAATTGGGGTGAGGCTTCAGATAGTCCCCTAAATCATCTTCTTGCATTCAGTAGATCACTGAATTAGACCTGAGTTCTAATCTTGTCCTTGCTATTAAATTGTTTAAAAAAAAAAAGAGGGCTTCAGTCTAGTTAACTACAAGGTCATGACTGAAGGGAGGAACATAAAGCCAGAAAAAGGGTGGTTGATAGCCTGGTAGAGGACGAAGAGGAGGGACTAAGTCATAGTGAGAGTGAAAAATAAATTTAGAGTGCATGAGGTAAGGGGACAGATGGAAAGACAATAGGTTTATTTTATAAAAGGGAATTTTAAGAGCTTGAGATAATGAATGTAGAATAGTTTTGGGTGACTTTTGAGGTTTAAGATGTGACTATGTCCTATGATGTATGAAGATGTAAGTCATTGGAGTTGAGGAAGCTGGTGATCTGAGAAGATTAGGCTGTCTGTAGGGATATAGATTCAAATACTGAAGTTCCCGATGAAGGTCAGGGTTTCAGCACTGGTCAGTATAGAAACAGCATATCCTCTTTCCATGAGTTGTGTGGTGATAGAGTTTGGAGTAGAAGACAGTTATACAGAGGGTAACAGCAGGCAGCACAAGGGCAAGGAAGGACACCCAAACTTATAGGTAATTTTAGTCAGTAAGACAAACAAATAACCCACAAGTATTTACCAAGCATCTAATAATAGTAAAAAATAAAATAAAAACAAAACTTCCAAAGCAAAAACCCTTCTCCTCCTTATATGGCACTTTGTATTTTTTCAAATCCTGTTCTAAATGACCGCATTTAACTCTCAAAACTGTCCTGAAGGGGAATTCGATGCAGTGTATTGGAAAGAGGATTGGAGGGTAAAGTCACAAGACTTGGGCTTGAGTCCTTGTTCTCTGTACTTTCCCTGCTCAGAAACCTTCAATGGCTCCCTATTGCCTCTAGAATAACATACAAACTCTTCCTCTTGGTGTTTAAGGCCCTTCATGATCTGGCACTTATCCTATCTTTCTAACCACCATTTTATATTACTCCTTTTCACCTTCTGTCTATTACAATCAACGTGGATTTTCAGTTTTTCTCTTCAGACTGATCATTGTATAGATTGGCTCCCTGCATTCACTAAGGCTGCCCATCATGCCTGGAATTCTCTTCTTCAATTTCTATTTCTTTCAGAACCCTTCCTTCAGAGACCCAGCTGAGATGCCACCCTCTCTTGAAGTTCTCCGTGATCCCCTCAAGTGTTAGTACTGTCTCATTCCTCAGATTTTCCTAGAGCTCCTTGATCTCTCCCTGCCCTGCTTTGTACTTATTTGTGTATGTGTTGTATCTTTGCTGCAGCTCGTCACCCCCATGGGAGTATAGGTCAGGAGATAGTGGATAAAAGTTCACAAAAATAATAATAATGGTTTATATTTATAATTTAATGTTTGCAAAGTACTTTATAAACATTATCTTACTTGTGTTTTACAATAACCCTGTGAACCAAGTGCTATTTTTATTCCCATTTTATAAGGAAAGAAATCAAGGCTTACATAGCTGGTGAGAATTTAAGGATAGATTTAAATTCAGGGGTTCCTGATTCTAGGTACTGTGCGCAATCCACTACAACAAGCTGAAATCTGAAGTTGTGTGTTGTAAAGAGATACACCGCTTCTCTGAAGTCTCCTTTAACTTCCTTACTCCCTTCTTTAGAATTACAGAATGGCAAAGCTGAAAAGAGGGACCTTGTAGACAATCAAGTCCAATCCTCTTATTTTTTAGACCAAGAACTTGGGGCCAAGAGAAGTGAAATGACTTTGCCCAAGGTTATCACTGATTTCTAGCTAGGGCTCACCACCAACTAACTCTTGACTCAAACTTGTTTAACCCATCTAAGCTCTGGGCAGATCCTCTTCTCTTCCTCAGTTTTGGGCTCTTCTGGCTTTTCCCACTCAAAAGAACAAATCTCTCTCATGTGCCTTTGTACATTTTGTCCCCCATCTCCTGTCTCATTCTTGTTCTCAGACACCCTGAGCAGTGTCCTGCCTTCCCTTAGACAAGCTGGTGTCTGCTTCCCACTCAGCTCCCAAAACCTGGCTCATAGGGGCCATCACATGCTCTTATTATGACAACATCAGACAGCACTTTGCAGAGTTGATGAACACCAATTTGTTCCTTCAACATGAGGAAGGAATCTCAGTGCTGGCTCTCTGGTACTGGACCCATTCCCTCTTTTTCCCACTCTCCAAAGGCTTTACCTACATTACAACATCAAAAATTCCCAGTCTGGTTAACCCCATAGTGCTTACCTTCTAGCATTCTGTCCCCAAAAGGGGCATTAAGGGACAAACATGGAGCTTGTCCTCTCTGACTGATCTCAACAAAAAGCAACCTTAATTTTCCTTAATTTTATATTCTTATTCTGTCATCCCTGAGTTTATTTGGAATGCCTTTCTATTTCTAGCCCATACTACTTCTTAGGAGTAACAGGTAGTATATCCACAATGTGTAAAACAAAATAGGACTTCCTTTTATTTGTCCTAAAATAACCTTTTTCAAACTGAGGGTAAGGGTAAGTAATTTATCTGAAGTCATACCAGTTAGTGGAAGAACTAGGATGAGAACACAAGTCTTAGAAGCCTAATAGTTTATCCATTACCTCACACTGTTTTTCCTAAGTCCATGTTATCCTTATCCCTTTGTTTTAAGGTCTTATTATAGCTGTCATGCTTAAGGCTCTCATCCTTGGCCTCTTCAGGCTATTCTAGAACTGCAGAATTTTTTAGATCTGAAAGCAATAGCTTGGTGCAGTGGAAACACTCCTCGATCTTGAGTCAGAGGAGCTGGGTTTAGCTCTGAACTGTGCCACTTGCTATCTGTGTGACCTTGAGCAAAACACCTGGTTCTTTATTTCTTCATCTGTAACACAATCTTTTGGGACATTTACTTGCAAGTACCATTGCCTTTGTATATTGTCTGCTCAGGTCCAACTTCTAAAGCAGTGGTCTAAAGCAGTGGTTCTCAACCTTCCTAATGCCACAACCTTTTAATATAGTTCCTCATGTTGTGGTGACCCCCAACCATAAAATTATTTTTGTTGCTACTTCATAACTATAATTTTGCTACTGTTATGAATCATAATGTAAATATCTGATATGCGGGATGTATTTTTGTTGTTACAAATTAAACATAACCCACAGGTGGAGAACCGCTGGTCTAAAGTAATAAGCTTAATAAAATTAACTTTTATAACGCTTTGCATTTTATGAATCACTTGCATAACTATCATTCGTTTGATTCTCGTGTCAACCCTTTGAGACAGGCATGGCAGGCATTATTATCTGGTTTTGGGAGAATAGGAAGCTGAAATTCAGAGAAGTCACTTGTTCAAGGTAGAAAATTAGTAGTAGATTGTAAGCTCTTGTGGGCCGTCGGGCAATCAATCAGCATTTATTAAGTGCCTGTGATATACCCACTGGGGGATGCAAAAATGAAAGGAAGCAATCCCTGCCCTTAAGGGACTGACTTTCTCACTGGGAGACTACGTGAACATAAGGCATTCTAAAAGTCTTTGTGGAACTCTTCTGGAAGATTCCAGCTCTAAAGCTATGCTGATAACCTAGTCCAGCACTCCTTTTTACAGATGAGGAAACTGAGCTCCAGAGAATGGAGTTCACTTGTCAAAGATTACACATCAAGTTAATGTGAGCAAAGATTAGAACCCAGGTCCCTGTACTCCCAGGTTTAAGGGAACTCTTTTGTTACACCATAAAGAGACCACTTTGTATTAGTTGTTTCGTACTTTCATTCCAAGGCAGAGCTGAAGCCTGGGAAGTCCTAACTCTGGGTTCACCCTTCTCTCTCTTAACCCCTTCCTCATGGTGGGGGGTGGCAAGTCACTTTCATGTAGGCTCAGGCTGCCTATTTGAGGGTGAACACAAAGCTAGGGGTCTTATCTCCTGGATCCAAGGGTCAATGTCCACCCCAACAAAGAAATGAGGGAACTTTGATGGCCTTTATGGCACTGGGCAAGATCTGTGTAGCTTTCCCTGCGACATTGGCTGGGCTGTCCTAGTGACTGTGTGACCCTTTTCCCTCCCCTTTCTCCCCACCTCCCCATTGCCTGATACCATATAAATATAGGCAGAGAGCAACTGGGAGCTCTTGGCAGTCACCATGAGGACGCTGGCTCTGCTCTGCTGCTGCATGGCTTCTCTCCTGCTCTCAGGGAAAGCAGGTATGACCCTTCTTTGGGCGGGAGGCATGCAAATTTCTTGGCTTAGGTGGCTAGACAGAGGGGGTTTGAGGAACCTAGCAAATGCGAAAAGTTGGAAAGGGAATTTTGCTTGTCCCTGGTCCATGCCCTCCTACACCCTATCTCCCAGCTTTCACTCTAAAAGCCTTTTCTGGGGTGGAAAGGTTCCAGGGTTCTTTATGTCAAAGTTTCCTAACTTGCTGGCCTCACCCAGCTATCACCTTTTTGACCTCCCCTGTGTCTGAGGTGGCAAAGGAAGGATTTGTTATTAGGAGAACTGTGGGAAGCAGTTTGGGGAATAAGGGTAGCTGTGGGGAGACTGGTGGTGGGGGTGGGAAGGAAGTTCTAAAATGAATACTCAGCCTAATCTCAGGCCAGATCTTGGAGGGGGCATACCTACCTACTGGATGGGATTGGGAATGGAAGTGGAGTTGGGGGCAGTGGTGAATTCCTTGGTCTCTAGAGGAAATCCCTCAAATCTTAAAATTGGAAGGGGTTTTAGAGGTCACCTATTTCAAATGCATACCCAATGAAAGAGATGGTGGCAAGAAACTCCAGATGCTTTTCTGTTTTGTAGGTTTGAGATCAGCTGGGGACAGAATCTAGGATAGAAAGAGACTGTGATAGATCTGCGGATAGAATCAAGACAGAGTTTGGAACAGGGTTCGAGGGTCTGCGGTCAGGAGTAAGATTGAAAAGGGGTCTAAAGCTGTTGCTTTTCTTTTGACATCTCAGCATTTTGTGTGGTTTAGAAGGTAGCTTGGGTTACAGCATGGAAGTTATTTATAGGCTGTGGAGAGGACACCGGATCAGTTTGCTACCCCTCCCTTGATTTGGGCCTTGGTGCATGTGTAGTTGGAGCTAGGCTCCTCTCAGCCATGCTCCCAGGAATACAATGTGGTGGACTGCTTCAGGGGGCTCAAGATCCTCTGACTACCTTCACCATTACCATTTTGGCTTTTCGGAATTGGGC
This sequence comes from Pseudochirops cupreus, assembly GCA_028627135.1. Taxonomy (NCBI): domain Eukaryota; kingdom Metazoa; phylum Chordata; class Mammalia; order Diprotodontia; family Pseudocheiridae; genus Pseudochirops; species Pseudochirops cupreus. The sequence goes on from CM053583.1 coordinate 310,311,256, forward strand.
AGTCCCAGCCTGGGCCTAAGCTTGCTTTCCTGTGCTCCCAGGGACACTCAAGGACCTGAACTCGGGACCTCTCATGTCATGCCTGCTCTGTTTCCTACTGGTAGGCAGTCACAGTTAGAAATGGAATGTGGCAGGCCTGATGGAGGAGTACCCCTCCCTAGGCATAGAGGGGTGGGGAAGGGGCCTGCAGACTTCAGCATGTGCTTCTGGGCCCTGCCCTTGTCTGCCCTTGAGTTAATTTGGTCTCCCTGGGGCTGCAACGGCAGAAGCTGCTGCGTATTCCAGGCGGCTGTCAGGTGGCTAAGTATGGAAACAGCTTGGTAATTGGATCCTGAGCCCCAAGCTGCCGCCACCACCCCTATTCTCCCTGGCTCTCCCTTGCTCTGGCCTCTTCCCCCCACCCTGCTGGGCCACAGCTGCTGCCTCCCCTGCACTGTCACACGGGCCAGGGGGCCAGGGAGTTTTAGCCTTTTAAGGATATCCTTTATCCTTCCTTCTGAACAAAGGGGCTTGAACCCTGTGGGTTCTCATTGACCCCAATGTGTAGGGAGGCAAGATTCTTTCCATAGACTCTTGTCTTTTTCTATCCTCCATGGAAAGAGGATGAAGGGAAGAGAGTCTTTCTCTTTTTACCTTAGACTCTTCTGCCTTGTTCATACCTGGCTTTGGAGGTCTCTCTTTGATGGAGACCTGGAAGTACCCTATCTTATTTCTAAGGAAAGGATACCTGCTAATTATGCAGAAATTATGGATTCTCCCTCCTTAGAATGAGACACAACCTGCACCCTCTTGGTGGCTTGTGTTTCATTTCCCACTCCAATGGTAACTCTAGAATAGTGACTCTTCTTACATCTCCAAATAGGAGATACTGCCTCCAGAATGATTTTACTTCCCTCCCCAAGCTATAGCTGATTATGTCCTTGAATTGATGCCTTTCTTGGTAGATTCCACCATCCAAAATGGTAGCTCTCTCTTTAGTCCTCAGAGAGGTAAATTCTTAATGGAGGTTCTTGTCTTCTGCCTTTGACTGGAATTATATATTTCCATAATTGTGTCCCCTTCTTATGACAAATTATATTTCCTTACCCCAACCCCAGTCTAGTTCTGCTCATCCACCCCAAAGTGTATTCTAATTTTACTGTTCCCACTGGGTGGACTTACAGTGACAGAATCAAGAAGAATGAGAGGGAGTCAGATTATCCCTTTAAAGTCCTGTCCCTTCCTCACAAAATGAGGTTTCCAAGAAAGAGTCTTTCTCCCTCTCTTTGATCCTATCACATGTGCTCTTTGAGTCACCCTGGGCTAAGCTCTTTGGGTGGGGTAGCGTCTCCCCTTTCATAAGCCCCTGTTTGAAGGCTTAATGTAACCTCAGTTCCCTGGTTATCATCTGGTTAATATATGGCTTTTCTACCCAGAATCCCCTCAGAAAAAGCAGTCAAGTCTATCTGGGCCATATCCATATCAATATCCCACTTTGCTCCTTTGACTTTTTAAGCTTGTTCACTTTCTGTTCCCTGAAGAATGATCCTTTGCATATCTTTATCTCAAAGACCTGGATTAGTGATATATGTAATATGGGAGGATTTGATGTCCCTCCAAAATACCTTAGAATCACAAAATCTTAGAATTGGAAGGTGCCTTGGAATTTATCCTAAATCTCAATTTGCAGATGGGAAAGCAGGCCAAGAAAGGGAAAGTGACTTGCCTAAGGTCATACACTAGCAAAGTCTGATCTATCTCTTATTTAAATGTTCTCTCTGATGTACAAAGGACCAGTCTTTAAAAAGAGGAGAGAGATGATCTTATTGTGACAGTCTTCCATCAGGCCTGGGGAGGCATTCTACAGATCCAGCCAGAGATGCTGTAGTACTTACCCAGACTGTGGGGACAGGGAAGTGGGCACGTCTGTTGTGCAGCCTTACTTAGGGAGCATGGCAAAGAATGGTGGTCTCAGTTATCTGTCTTCCTGTGGGAGCAGAAGGAAAGGTAGGAAAATATTTCCATGGACTGCCCAAAAAATGGCACTCATTGGCAAGGACTGGCTTGTGAACATAATGGTTGCCTATCCATTTGACATAGAGATGTGAGGTTAGATCTGCGTATTTCCTTGCCTTTTCCTCTTTTATTCTTCTACTATATCCAATGCAATTTCACTCCAGCTCTCCTAGGATTCTCCTGCTTATAGACTCTTTGCTTTTATCCTATCTTGTCACCATAGTGTCTAGAGCTCTTATTTGATGTGATCTGGCACTGTTGTTTCCTCAGTGCTCCAAGGGTAACTTGACCCTCCTTGAGAGCTTGTGGTTACAGTCAGTGAACCCCCTAAGGTTTGGTTTATGATGATTCCCAGAAAGTGGCTGTCATTTATAGTGACCTTCTTAGTGGTACAACCCCGCTAATTGCTACATATACAATAGGGAGGTATGCTGAGGGGATGGGGCCCTGCCCAACTCTCATTGCCAATTAAAGGGCCTTTTCTCATTTCCTATAAAACCAGTGATGAAAGGGCTGACCAATCTGGTATGTGTTATGGACCATATTCTATTTAAAGAACCTCTTTACTTCCTTGATCCCTTTCCCCCCACTCTCAAGGACCAGAGAATACTATGCATGATTGGGTCAACTTGATCCTGAAACAAACCAAAGCTCTCTAAGCTGCATTTTCTTTCTTCCTTTCTAAATATCTGGTGGTGTGTAAACTAACTTGTGCATAAGATGTTAATTCATCATAATGGAATCATAGAATAGACTATTAGAGGTAGAAAGAACTTTAGAACTTAGAAAACAGACTTGGAAGCAGCCTTAGAATATAAAATGGTGGAGCTGAAAGGGGCCATAGAATTTAGAATGGCACACCTGAAAGGGGTATGTAGTATATAGAGCTGGAAATGGTCTTAGAATATGGGATTTTAGAACTAGAAAGGTTCTTAGAACAGTATTTGAGTTGTTCAGAACCTTAAGAATTCATCTAGTTGGATTCTTTTATTGTACAGGAAACAGGCCTAGAAGGGGTAATTGACTTGCTCAAAGTCATACAGCTAGTTAGCAATAGAATCAAGACTAGTACCTTGATCATCTGACTCTTGATCTAGAATATTTCCCCCCTACACCAAGATGCTTCCTACAGATTAATTACTAACATGAAAAGCAATATTTTAGTTTTTAATGTAGGGAAAGGGTTTTGTGCATACATGTGTCTCAGTTTAATTTGAAAGCCACTCTTATCAACAGATTCTTTCATATGGGCTATTAAGAAGAGAAGAAAGTTCTATTAAGTCATAAGGTATCAAGTAGGGTGATGACGAGGTCAAAGCAGGGAGAGCTGGGCTTGGGGCAAGACATATAACAAATACATATATATAAGTCTCTGTTGAAAAGTATGTAGCTATGAATATATAACAAACTCAAATATTATGGAAGTTTTGGGGTTTAGTGGGTTAGTTGTGTGTTCATGACTAAGATCCTTTAACTGGGGCAGGCTTATTAGAGGAAGCAAGCTTATGGTTGTACTCTGAGAGACAAAAAGGATGGATTTTGACAGATCGTGGATCTGTTTAGGCTTAGAGTCGGGACAAGAAGGAACATGGGATTAAATGGAGGAAAAGATGGATGCTCTAGGAAGGTTGGAGTTTGACCCATGTTCATTAGAGAGGCCATTTCTAACTGTAAACCCAGACTTTTCAGATGTGAAGAAACTGGGTATAAAGATGATGCATTAATCCAGGGCCATTGGAATTTGTCTATCGTGGTTTAGATTTGACTGTATTAAGAAGACCTGTATATCTTTCCCTTTCCTCTACCTATTCCAACTGCAGTGACATGACACTGGTCATATTGTATGCAAATTCTGAGCTATTGGTACTCTTCCATTTTGATATCATCACAATGCAGAATTTAATCTGATGATCCGAGCTTCTATATGGATATTTTCCTCTGAGGTAGGGGTCTTAACCTGGAGGTCAATTCCCGCCCTCCCCCCTGCCCCCAGATAGATTTCTAGTGTCTGTGAACTTGGATGGAGAAAAAATTTACATCTTTATTTTCACTAACTTCTAACTTAAAAGTTAGTATTTTTTTCATTTAAGAATTTAAAACAAACAATTAAAATTAATCTCTGAAAGAGTCCAGAGTGTTCACCAAACTTTCACTAACTTAAGGGCTGCTGCTCTCCGCCGGAAAATTAACCTGCCCGTCTAGAAACCCAGCAGGACCTGAATGAAATCAGGTGAATCAACATGTGTGTTAAAGTTGAAAGGCACCATAGACCAACAGTAATTTACGTTTAAGGAGTACTTTAAAGCACTTTTAATAATGACGTCCCAATAAGGAAAGCATTACAATTATTATCGTCCCCATTTCACAGACAAGGAAACTGAACCTCTTCAAGGTTAAATGACTTGGTCGTAAGTAAATAACTCGCAATTGTCCAAGGCGTGATTCGGAAACGGGCCTTTTAGTCTCTGAGTCCAGCGCGACTTGCAGCCCCTCACACTGCTTCCGTTTATCACAGGCATCTCGGTGAGCCCCTTCTCGGAGTGCTGGGTTGTTGTTTTGGTTGTTGTCGCTGTTAACGTACAAAATAAAACACACAGATTACAAAGGAAATCGATTGTATTAAAATACAGTTATCAAAATATTTTTAAAGTGCTAGTTCATTGGATACAGGTTAAGAATTTCTCTTAAAACATAGCTGTCAAACTGGTCCAAATCCCTCATTTTACATATGAGAAAACTGAGACCCAGGAGATGACTTGCTCAAGGTCATACACCTAATTAATGGCAAAGCTGGGACTGAAAACTAGGTCTTCTGACTTAGTCCAGGGTTCTTTCTACTCTATCAAGCTCTTAATGAACTGAAATGGAGATTATGGTGCAGAGTTTCCCTATTTTATGCCCTTTTCCCATTTTGTGGCATCCTTCCCTCTTCTACCCTACTCAGTCATCTAGAATCCTTATACCTTCTTTCTCTTCTTCTCTACCAAATTCTGCTCATAGGAGAGGATTAGAAACTTATTCAAACTGAGGTGCAAAGGGCTGACGATTGTTTAAAATGTAATCTTCCTGAAAGATTTGTCTTTCCAAAGGGATCAAAATTTTGATTGAAAAGAATAAAGCTTTAACATAGAGTTCCATTTGGTAGGTCTTGAAGAGAGGTGTTTTGGGGCAAGAGGTGTCAAACACACTGCTGGCCAGCACCTGCAGGGACCAGATTAAAATGTGTTTCGGAAATATTTAACAAAATAAATAAAAATACAGTAAACCATGGATAGTATTAATATGTGGCTTTCTAAATCAATAGACGCCCCCATAGGACATGTATGGTTTAGTGGCCTCATTTCTATTTGAGTTTGGCACCACTATTTGGGGGGATGGGGGAGTCAATTACAAGTTATACCTGTGGTTAGGGTAAAACCTTGGGTTCCTTATCCATGCCACAGGCCCCTCTTAGCTCTAGGAGGGATAAAAGAAGAGGCCCATAGGCTACTGAAAGGAAGGGTTTGGCTTTGACCTACAGAGAGGTCAACTGTGGAGGCAGCTGCAGAACTTCCCTGTCTCCTAGGGGCTCAGCCTGATGAAAGGTGAGAACCCTGAAGGCCCTAACACCTCTGGCTTAGGGATCCTGATCCCTATTGCTTCCCAACCCTGAAGAGGGTCCAGAGCAGAATGCAATGAGCCATGAGAGGGTTAGATGGGGACAAATTCCAGGTCTGGGTTTGCAGTGGTCCTGTTTAGTACTTCCTGTGATCAAGAAAGTCCCTGTTGCTACCTGGTGGGTTGTAGACTAAATTCTCTTCATCTTTTGTAGGCAGGTCTATTCGGGTGCTCCCACCCCTTCTTTGAGTCCCATTTCTCTTTCTTATCCAGCCCCCTAACGCCCAGGGTTCAGTCATTCCTGAGTTTACTTAGGTTTTGTTGTCCCATTTCTGGTTAGGGAGCTAGACCCTGGCTTTGGGTATTTAAACTGAACTGTACCTTCACAAGGTCCCTTGGCTAAGCTATTCTGAGGGTGACAGTATCAACGATTCACACCTTCTTACTGGGGACCTGTACAGTAAGTAATTCCCTTCTCCGCCAGTAATCCCTCATGGAGTGGGTGGAGGATGTGACATGGAGGAGGAGACAGTTCCCAGGAAAGTAGATTTGAAGAACATCTTGTCCTCAGTGACCTGACTTCTTTGTAACCCTTTTTAGGCCATAGGCTCCGCTCCTCTTCTCCTGTGGATGGGTGTGCCAGGCTGTCTCTATGAGGAAAATATGAGATTGTGGGCACTGAGAAAGCATCTTCTGCCTGGCACTGCCCTTGGGCTGGGACATTGCCAGTTGCCTATCTTCCCTGAGATAACGTCAGTGGGACCATGGGGGAAGAATAATCGGTGTTGCTCTAATGAGCTCCAAACAGGGGCATAGAAAAATTTCAGGTGGGATGCTGGCCAAGGCAGCCTCCTCACCATCTCATTCCAAGGGTATTAAAAGATTGAGGGAGTCCTCTTCTCATATAACCTGCTGCAAAAGATCCTTACCAAACTCTGCCCAAGTGCATGGGACCCAGCCCCTGCTGACCCCATCTCAAAGTTCATCCTGTGTGTCATGACTTCATTCAGCAAACATGAAATGTGAGGCAGGGTAGTATAAGGGAAAGAACAGTGAACCTGGACTTGAAGGACTTGGGTTCAAGCCCCAACTGCATTACTTAATTAGTTGTGTAACCTTGGGTAAGTCATTTAGACTCAGCCTCAGTGGGGATCATCATATTTGTACTTCTAATCTCACAAGGTTGCTGAGTGAGAATAATATTGTGTGAAGTATGACAAAAATGTGTACTATTATTATTAGGTACAAATTGAATGCCTGCTATGTGTCCAGCGTATTCCAAATACTGTGAGAATACAAAAGAAATAGAAAACATGGTTCATTGTCTAGTTAGATAAGATATTAATTAATAAAATTGGAGAAAGAAAAAATCACACGTAGAGTCATAGAATGCTAAAACTGTACTAGAATGTTAGAATCTTAGAGATTATTTAGTCCAATTCACTTATTTAATGGATGGAGAAACTGTGACTCAAAAATGGGAGGAAATTAAGGTCCCCTAAGGTTAAATGGCTTGACCAAGGTCACATAGTTAGAGATATGGCTGAGATTAGAATCTATTTCTGCTGCTACCTTATCTTGTGCTTCTCTCGGCACCCCTTCCCCACATACCTTCCTAATTAAGTGTGAAGATGTGTACAGAACTATAATGAGCCTGGGTAACTAGGGCTTTCCCCAGGGCCAAAAAATTTAGAGGGTGAAGAAATTTTAAATTATATTTTAAAAGATTATACAATTTCAAAATTGGTTATATTGACATTCTGATAGTATTTTCACTTTTTCAGTGAAACTAGTGTAACAACTAGTTATAGAGAATAGTAAGCAAAACTGGAAACTCAGCTCACTTTCTCTAACCTTTTTTTCTCTAAATGAGTTTCTCTCTGGCTGGGTCCTGCCTTTGCCCTTTCTTGGGTGGATTTCATTTTAGCAATAATCTCACAGTAACTCAGGGTCTCCCTCATGAGCTAGTATTAGGGTGTCTCCCCTCATCGGGCCTGTGTCAGGGCATGTCCCCCATGTTTCATTTGAAGATACATTTGCAGTTGGCCCCGGGTGACTTTTGGTGTTTCTTGCTCTAGGGTACCAAAATGGCTACTTATGACTCTGGGCATGTGGGATAGATTACAAATGCCCTAGGAATTCAGAGATGGGAAAGGGCATTTGTGGAGTGGGGTTGATTAGAATAAACTTTTTGTCGGAGCTGGGTCCCCAAAACAGGGAGGAAGGGGAATTCTGTGGATAAAATATTTTCTTAACACAGATCAAACTTAGGGGATCCTCTGTCCTGTACTTAGGGTCCAATTACCCTCCTCAGTGAATCACTCCAATATTTATTGAATGTAGAAGTGATTTGGCAGGGGTGAATGGAATGCTGAACTTGGAGTTAAGAAAACCTGAGGTCAAATCCTATTTCTGACATTTACTAGTTAAATCACTTAAGATATGCCATAGGGAGCGTGTGTGTGTGTGTGTGTGTGTGTGTGTGTGTGTGTGTGTGTGTGTGTGTGTGTATGGGTCAGAAGACTGGAAAGATAGAAAGGGACCACCAGGTTACAAAGGGCTTTAAAAGTTAAACAGAGAGTTTTATGTTTGATCTTGAAGGTGAGAGGGAGCCAGAGTTTTTCAGATACGTGAAAGACACATCAGATCAACAGTTTAGGAACATGACTACTAACTGAGTAGAGGATGGACTGGAATGGTGAGAGACTTGAGACAGGACAACCAACCAACACATAATTTCAACAGAGCGGGCATGAAATGATGAGGGCCTGTATCAGGAAATTGGCAGTTTCAGAGGAGAGTTGCTTTGAAAACAGAATTCATAGGATCTGCCTACAGACTGAACTGGGAGTGAGAGAATGAGGAGTTGATGATGACATGTAGGTTGTGACCCTGGGTGACTGGAAGGATGGTTTTTGTTGTTGTTGTAAGAGGACCATGACATCAGGTAGGTAGAAGGATGGTAGTACCCTCAAGAGTAATAGGCAAGCTAGGAAGAGGTGAGGATTTGTGGGGGAAAGATAGTGAGTTAAGTTTTAGACATCTGGAGTGTGAGTTGCAGATAGGACATCCAATTTGAGATCTATTGGCTGTTGGAAATTTGAGACTGCAGGTTAGAAGAGAGGTTGTTTTTGAATAGATATAAGAAATATCAGCATAGGGATAATAATTGAATCTATCAAAGCTGATGAGATTACTAAGTGAATGGTATATAGAGAGAAGAGGGCCCAAGACAGCAGCTTAGGAGACACCCATGGTTAACAGGTATGATTTGGATAATGATCCAATAAAGGAGACTGAGAAGGAATGGTCAGATAGGCAGGAGGAAAACCAGGAGAGAACAGTATCACAATAACACGTTAAGGCTTGCAAAGTGCTTAACATACATTATATCACACATTATCCTTAAAACAATGCTGGGAAATAGGTGATATTATCACTCCCATTTTACAGATGAGAAAACTGAAGCTGGGAGAGGTTAAGTGACTTACCCGGGGTCACTCAGTTTGTAAGTGTTTGAGGAAGGATTCCAAATCAGGTCTGTCAAATTAAGTGGTCTCTCTCTTACATTTCCATTTCTATCTTTGTCCTTTCTATAGTGATCTTTTTAATATAGTTATATTTTGTCTCCCCAACACAAGCAATACCTAGATTCTAAGTTCTTTAAGAGCAGGATCTTATATTTTTCTGGTATCCCTCTGCAGTGCCTAGATATATGAGTATGAGTATGGGTACATAGAAGATGCTCAGGAAGCAGTTTGATGGAAAGAATGCTGGGCTTGGAGTCTAAAGACCTGGATTCATGTTCTGGTGTTGACATTTGCTAGCTGTGTGACCCTGTGCAAGTATGCCTTAAATTTTCTAAGCCTCAGTTTCCTCAGTTCTAAAATGAACCTTGAGGGTTATTGCAAGTAAAGTGCTATATAAATTATAAAATTTTGTAAACTTTATAAGCCTCTTTAAATAAACATGAGCTATTATAGAATGTAAGGACTAAAAGTAGAGGTCATAAGGTATTATGTGGCACCCTTTACCCTATTTTATTGATGAGAAAACTATTAGTTGAATAAGTAGGAATGAATAAATAGAGGGAATCCACCAATCAACCAGTAAGGATTTATTAAGCATCTACTAAATGCCAGGAACTTTGCCAAGGAAAAGGTAAAATTATCTCCTTAGAGTGTAAAGGGACTGGTAGGCCCAGAAAGCAAGCGAATGTTTCAGGGATCCTTGAGTGACAGAGAATGGAGACTGAGTGTAAACAGTATTGGTGCTGGTCAGTACCTGACCTAGAGAGAAGACCTTTTCCTGGAAGTCATTATTGGAGCCTCTCAAAGTCTTGGACTACCTCTAGTTTTGGAGACCTATAGATATATTAAAATAAAAAAAGTGGAGAGACACACAAACATAATAGGGTATCAAAAAAGTAAGACAACTACATTTAAAAAAATATAATACTTTTGTAGCCTTATTTTTTTTAATGTGTAGGGATTGGATCTGTGATTTTTTCAGTGCAAAGAGTTCCCAAGGGAAGAAAGTCTTTCTCTTGATGCAGATTGTCACCTTTTCTGCAACTGAGTCTTAGAGAGTGGACTAGAACACTGAGAAGTTGTGTCAGTTCAGAGTCACACAGTCAATATGTGTGAGATGCAAATCTTAAACCCAGGAATTCTAACTCTCTATCCATCAGGACAGGATGACTTCCCTAGTAAGTAATACCTTTGTCTTTACACAAGTTGTTCTTCTCTCTTCTTCCTCACCCTGCCTCACTGAACTCTTTCTTGTGACAAAGAAAAATAATTAAAAACATGCCTGACAAGGTGTACGATATTACTTTACTAGCAGTTCTCCATCTCTTTGTTTTGCAGGAGATTGTATTGGGGTGTGTGTGTGTGTGTGTGTGTGTGTGTGTGTGTGTGTGTGTGTGTGTGTGTGTGTGTGTGTGTGTAAATGCCCTAAGTATTGAGGAAAATTAGCTTTTGTACAATGTTGCAATTGATATTAAACAATTTAGATGCTCCAAAAGACTCTTCTGCTGTTGGAAACAGAGGGGAATCAATGCTTAGAATCAACTTATTTTGTAGAACCTGAAACCATTGTGAGGAACCACTACCTACTTTAGGCATGAAATCAGGTTTCTCCTTACTATTCTCATTTGCTTCAGCATCTTCAAGACATCCTGGCATTTCGATGAGGTGGGGAGGGTGGATTTGTGGTATAGGTGCTCAGAAAGGGAGTTTCATTCTACGGGATAGAGCCAGCTTGGCAACACTTGACCAGGAGTAAATGTTTCCATTGGCAGCCTGACCAGTAGGTGAAGGATGGAGAAGGCAGCAGCTGTTGTTAGAGAGACCCAGTTCAGTTGAGGTCAGTAGTCATTGACCCTGCCTTCTGAGAGAATAACGATACCTTACATATTTCTTTAACAGTTTATACTTCAAGAAGAACTTTGGGGATTATCAATTTCAAGCTAGAAGGGACCTTAAAGGGCATCTCCTACAGCTCCCTCATTTTCCAGATAAAAAAACTGAGGACTAGAACAACTAAGTGACTTGCCCAAGGTCACATAGGTTGTAAGTGGCAGAGCTGTGACTTGAAAACTCAGGTAGGTCCTCTGACTCCAGATGTAGAATTCTTTCCATAGTACCATGATACTGCCTCACTATTATTTAATTTTATCCTTACAATAGGTCAGGAGAGTAAGTATTGTACACACTCAACAGATAAGAGCAATGAGGCTGAGAGTAGATTTAAGTTGGAAGATGAATTGGGATCAGTATCAGTTCTCCTGACTTCATGCTCTTTGCCACCAAATGAGAAGAGGCCTGTACCACCTCTTGTTCCCTCAAAGTCATTGTGGGTTCAGCTCCCTGTTCCTTACTACTTATCCACCTTTGGCTTTTCTGTGTCTTTTCCATGCCAGACAGTGCTGTCCCTACTGTCAGGTTTCAGCCACTTGGTTTACAAGCCATGGTCATGAACTGTTGCCAAGAACTCTTGAAGTTGGTACCTCTGTTTCCTTTCCCCCTTTCTTGCCTGGACCTCACTTTAGCATGGTTGCAGGGTGGGCTTCCATAGATGACCACTGTTGGCCTTTATAGCAGCAGGGCAGTAATTATGAATGGAACATACTGAGGCAGCCCTGAGAGGTAGAAGAAAATCTGGCAACATGGGGCCTCGAAGATAGATTGAAGTCCAGAATCTATTCCTACAAGGTGTACATCAAATTAGAATGATCCCATGTTCTGATTTTTACAGCAGGATGGTCTCTGAACAGACAGATGCTTATTTCGTTCTTATTATACACAGCACTCCATCTTCCATTTTCTTTGTTCTTGGCATTTGGTACTGACTATTCTTTAAGCCTGGAATACACTCCATACTCACCTCTGGCTCTTAGAATTCCTTGTTCCCTTCAAGACTCAACTCAAGCACTCAACCCAAGGCTTCCACATGAAGTCCTTTCTAATCCGTCCAGCATCTAGTGCCTCCCCTCCCAAAACTACCCTGTATTTATTTTGTATTCATTCTGTACATACTTATTTATGCACATATCTCCCCAATGGAACATAAACTCCTTGAGGGCATGAACTGTTTCATTTTTGTCTTTGTACCCCTGATTCCTAGCATGATTAGCAAACAGTGAGTGCTTAAAAAATACTTGTTGATTGATCCTACTGAGAAATCCCTGGGAGAGTTTTCTTCACATCTCAGATCTTACAGAAGTGAAAGGGGGTGGTGGTGGTGGTGGTCAGAGTAACCAAACCAAATCAGTGGAAAATCTTAATTAAATGTAGATCATTAGCTATTAGCTATTAGTTTCCTGTCCAACCCACTCACTCCAGCAGCTCATCCTGCCAGATTTCTTTACTGAATCAATCATTAAGCGCTCCTTGGGTGCCAGAAGTGAATTCTGTTTTGTGCAGGAGACAAAGGAGTCTTAGTTCCTGCCTTATAGAAACATTCTTTTGAGGAAGCCTGGACCCAGATATGAAAAAGGTGACTAAATGCAGCAGGTATCTCAGGATAAATGCCAAAGGAGTGGTTATGACAATGACTGCTATCGGGTAGAAGAAGGAGAGGTTTCAGGGGACTGGGAGGACACCGAAGGCTTTATGTAGGAGGGGAGATTGACTGAACTGGGCTTGAAGCATGGGTGGGATTCAAAAAGTCAGATATGCTACAGTGAAAGGGGCACTGGACTCTGAATTAGAGATTCGAGTTCAACTCTTTGCTCTGTTATTTATTAGCCAAATGACTCCAGGTAAGTCACTCACTTCTCCCCGTTGAAGCTTTTACTAATCCTTATACTATTTAACCCCCAGGGTGGTTGTGAGGAAAGGATTTTGTAAAATTGTGAAGTGCTACATGAGCTATTATAAGTGGACAAGGGCATTCCAGGTGGAGGGGCACTCTGGGTGGAGAAAGCAGTGTGAATAAAGGTGCCATATATTTTGGTAGGGATGTCCTGAAGAATATCTTTTACCCATATTTCTGTGGTGGAAATTTGGGGTTCCATGACAAGCCTTCCTTACCTGCAACCTTAATACAGAGAAGGGCAGTCTGGGTAAGGAGAAAGAGAGCATATGCTCATGCCCACCTCTTAGCCCCTACCCTTGCCTTTGACCTTTCTTCTTTCCAGGGAGAATCCTCTGCAGGGCAGGACAGATGGCCTGCTATGGCCTTCTTGGCAGCAGAGGAGAGAACTGCTCTAAGGGAAGAAAGGAACTCATTAGCCTAGCAGTCCTTGGGTGGTAAGACCCCTATCTGGTTTCAGTATGTTGAAGGGATGAAATTAAATGAAAAGAATTCCAGGACTAAGTGATGCTGGCTTCTATGAGAGAGAAGCTGTTCATCTGTTTAATGATTTGTAGGTGCTTCTCCTTGGAGTTAAGGCAAAGAGGACACATGAGGACAATCCTCTGGAGGGAGATTCAATCCTTGAGTGAGTTTAGAGGGAAGGAACTCTGAGTGTCAGGCTTAGTCCAGGATGGGGCTGAATCTTGTTAAGAAGGTGGCCCAGTGATAACAGTTGTCTTTAGTCTCCAGTGCCTAGCACAGTGCCTGCTGTAGCTGCTTAATAAATATTTGCTACATTTTAGGGATGGAGAATAATTAGGGTACACCTCAGGGGCTTCATATTAGTTTTTGTGGAGGAGGGTCTGAAGATTGTAGATTTGTCCACAATGGGTATCCTATAACCTTCCCTTTTCCTTCCTCCCTGACTTAAATTGAGCTGACCTATCCTCAGATGTTACCCTAGAGCAGCGGTTCTCAACCTGTGGGTCACGACCCCTTTGGGGGTCAAACGATCCTGTTACAGGGGTCACAGGGGTCGCCTAAAACCATCGGAAAACACATATTTCCCATGGTCTTAGGAACCTCCTCTATCTGTCTCCAGGTGGGTCCGCCCACATGCAGACACACCCACATCCGACTATTAAAGGGTCGCGGCATTAGGAAGGTTGAGAACCACTGCCCTAGAGTTTCAGACTAGACCAATATAGAGGTTTTGATACGGGGCAATTCAGTTGTGATATTTTAGGTCTCCAGACTGATTTAATATAGTATGGGCTCTAGTTCAGGGACAACAAGAAGTTTTCCACTCTTTTTGCTAACTTAATTTTTTTTTAATGTAAATGGTATTTTATTTTTTCCAATTACATGTATAGTTTTCAACATTTATTTTTTATAAGAATTTGAGTGCCATTTTTTTCTCCCTCCTTTCTTTCCCTCCCCCTTCCCCAAGATGGCAAGCAATCTGATATAGGTTATACATGTGTAATCATGTTAAACATTTCTACATTACTCATGTTGTGAAAGAAACAGAACAAAAGGCAAAAACGATGAAAAAAAAAGAAAGTGAAAATAGCATGCTTGCATCTGCATTCAGACTCTATCAATTCTTTCTCTGGATGTGGATAGTATTTTCCATCATGAGTCTTCTGGAATTGCGGTGACCTTAAATGTAAGGAAGCTTCTCCCTCGGTAAATCTTCCTGTGGCTCCTGTCTCCTCCCCTAATGGCCCTGGCCAGCTCAGAACTTAGCCTACAAAATTCAAATGGTATTGAACTGGTTTTTATACCTTGGGGGATAGAGTAGGATCCTACAAGGATTTCAAACTAGAAGGGACCTTAAGGGTCATTTAGTCCAGTCCTTTGTTTTTATCCTCCTGGTGCTACCTGATAACAATGATATTGTAAATAGGACCCAAGGAGTCATTATTTAGATCTCATTCCATACTACCATATGGTCACAATAGTGAAAAGTCTTTGCCATGGCAGAGAACACTGAGACAGAGCCAGACAGAACCTCTTTTTCTAGCATGCCACATCTTGTCATTGCAAACAATCTTGGGACCAATAGGCAAAAGATGAACATAAAGTTTATATATCTGAGCCTCATCTCAAATATATGAGAATAATAATAGCTAATGTTTATATAGTGCTTTGAAGTTTGCAAAGTGCTTCACATACATTTTCTAATTTGAGAAGGGAAGAATAGATGATGTACACATTTATGCCAGCCCCCAGCTCCTTCCCTAGGCTTTGACCTTCCCTCTGGTTGGGAGGGGGCAGGAATCTGAGGGGACTGAAGAATGGGTGGCCTTATATGGCCTTCTCCTTGGCAGCTGGATATCAAGCTGCCCAAAGAGAAGAACACATAAGTTCAGCAGCCCTTGGGTGGTGAGAGTTTTGGCACATCACAGTATACCTTGTGTCCAACATTCTGTGTGAACTTCCCCCTGACTTTGTCAATTTGTGTTCTGATTGGGAAGGGGTACAAGTATAAGAGGCAGGAGGGATGATAGGGGCATAGGACTTAGAATTGGAAGGAATCATAACAATGACCTCGTCTGGTTCCAGCGCTTTGTATCTACCAATCAATGATTCTATTAATCCATCAACAAACCCTTTATTAAGTATCTGCTATGGACCAAGCACTATACTAAGTGATGTGAATACAAAAACAAAAATTAAATAATCCCTGCCCTCAATGAACTTGCATTTTGTAGGGGGACCAATGTGTTTCCCACCATGAGCCTCTTGTCTCATTGATGACGTCTTCCTAGAACCTCCATTTTGAGGAAGAGCCCAGACCTCCTTCTGTTATTCAGACTTCTTTCACCTTCCCCATCCCTATCTTTTCTGCTTTCTTTTATGTGCTATATTTTGCAATTAGAATGTAAATTCCTTAAGGAAGGAAGGAAACAAGCATTTATTAAGTGCCTTCTGTGTACCAGGCACTGTGTAGAGCATTTTACAAATATAATCTCATTTGATCCTCATAATATCTCTGGGAGATAGGTTCCATTATTATCCCCATTTTACAGTTGAGGAAATAGAGGCAGACAGAGGTTGAGTGACTTGCCCAGGGTCACACAGATAGTAAGTGTCTGAGCCTATATGAAGATTCCGGTCTTCCTGATTTAGGGCCTAGTGCTCTATTCTTCTAGATGGTAGGAATTGTCTTTTTGTTTGCATTTGGGTCCCCAGCTTTTAGCATAGTGCCTGGCTTATAGTAAGAACTTAAAAAATGCTTGTTGACATGATTTGATTATACATATAAGCATATACACAATAAATGTGGGATAATTTTGAAGAGTAGGACTTAGCTGCTGGACAGATCAAGAGAAACCTCCAGTAGTAGGAGGTAGACTATTTACATAAGCTGAAATTGGCTTACTTACAGGGTCCTTCAAAAACGAGTAGGACTATTAATTGACTTCAATTCATTGCCCAAATGGGGACTGGGGCCTTCTTTCTCTGGCTGTGTAACTGGTCAAAGCCAAGTTGTCAAAAGTCTGAATGGCCTTTGGTAGCTTTGTTGTTTTGTTCATTGTTTGCTTGTTACAAAGATAAATGAGGTCACTACTGTTGTTGCTAATAGCTTTTCCGAGTGTGTTGACATTTTAGGGGATTTTGAAGGGACCATAATGGTTTTCTTCATTTGGGCATTCAACTTCTAACCCATCTCTCTCCTCCACCCACAAATCCCCATTCTCTTTCTCAGATAAAAATATCTACTTGCAAGTAGGCTAGTTTCTGAATATGGTTGTAACTCTCTCCATATAGACTCATGTTGGAAGTGGGGAAGATGGATGAAGAGATGGATTTGGGGGATTTTAGGGAGAAGAGAGAAGAGACCACATTCTGGTGTAACAAGGGCTGAACAAAAGAGTGAGTTTTTCAAGGCCAATGCAACCAAGATTAGAAGAGAAGCAGAAAACTGAGAAACCATTTTTACAACCAGTGTCTCTGATAAAGGTCTAATTTCTAACATATATAGAAAACTGAGTCAAATTTATAAGAATATAAGTCTTTCTGCAATTGATAAATGATCAAAGGATATCAACAGGCAGTTTTCAGATAAAGAAATTAAAGCTATCTATAGTCATTTGAAAAAAATGCTCTAAATCACTATTGATTAGGGAAATGCAAATAAAAACAATTCTAAGGTATGATACCATGCCTATCAGATTAGATAACGTGACAAAACAGGAAAAAGATAAATGTTGGAGATGAGGGAAAATTGGAACACTAATACATTGTTGGTAGAGTGTGAACTGATCCAACCATTCTGGAGAGCAATTTGGAACTATGCCCAAAGGATTATAAAACTGCATACCCTTTGACCCAGCAATACTACTTCTAGGTCTGTATCCCAAAAAGATCATAAGAATGGGAAAAGGACCCACATGTACAAAAATATTTATAGCAGCTCTTTTTGTGGTGGCCAAGAATTGGAAACTGAGGGGATGTCCATCAATTGGGGAATGGCTGAACAAGTTGTGGTATATGACTGTAATGGAATACTATTGTTCTATAAGAAATGATGAGCAGGCAGACTTCAGAAAAACTTGGAAAGACTTACATGAACTGATGCTGAGTGAAGTGAGCAGAACCAGGAGAACATTGTATATAGTAATAGCCACATTGTGCTATGACTAACTTTGATAGACTCAGCTCTTCTCAGCAATGTAAGGATCCAAGACGACTCCAAAAGATTCATGATGAAAATGCTATCCACGTCCGGAAAAAGAACTATGAAGTCTGAATGCAGATCGAAGCATACTATTTGCTTTTTTTTTTCTTTTTTCTTATGGTTGCTCCTATTGGTTCTAATTCTTCTTTACAACATGACTAATGTGAAAATATGTTTAATATGAATGTATATGTAGAGACTATATCAGATTGCATGTCATCTTGGGGAGGGTGGAAGGAAGGGAAGGGGAGAAAATTTAGGCCTCAAAATCTTATAGAAGTGAATGTTGAAAACTAAAAATAAATTAATTAATTTAAAAAAAGAGAGGGAGTTTGTGTTCAGAGGAGCTATTAGTCAACTTTGGGCTAAGGAGGGTGAGTGCTGACAGCTGGGACCCATTCTTGGCCCCTGTTCTCCTCCATGGCATATTACCCCCTCCTTCCTTTCTAGCCAGCTGGAACTGTAATGCCAGGAATGGGGCTGCCACAAGGTTGTAGCTATTGCAGATTCTCAGCAACCTCTCTGATGGTCTACTAACTGTTAGAGTAGAGAGAGACTGAGTTTCCTTGGCCTAAGCACATGCTGAGCTTAGCAGCTGAGCTACCTAGGTTTCACAGGAAATTTAATAGAGTAAATCAAAGGAAGGGGCATTTTGGCCTGTGTTGAGTTGTCTGCTTGAGTCAGCTAATCTGGCTCTCTAGAGCTGATTGTTAAATTTTCAGAGTGAGAATTTACACCTCAGAAATCGACCAGCTATATAAATCAGGATTTGATTTGTTGTTTTGTTGACTGTCTAGATTTAGATCCACACCAGACTCTTTTTCTAGAATGCCACATCTTGTCACTGCAAACAAACAATTGTGAGTCCAATGGACCTTAGGGAAAGGCCAAAAGATGAACCTAGAGCCTTTGTATCTGAGATGAGGCTCAGATACACAAGAATAATAATAGTTATATAGTACCCTAAGTTATATAGTTATATGGTACCCTAAGGTTTTTAAATTGTTTTACATAAATTATTTCTCATTTCAGAAGGGAAGAACAGATCATGCACAAGTTCATGCCCAGTCCCCAGCCTCTCCCCTTGGCTTTGACCTTTCTCTCTGATAGATTGGGGGCAAGAATACAAAAGAACTGAGAGATGGGTAGCCTTACTTAGCCTTCTCCTTGACAGTGGCGATATAATAATAATAGTAATAATAATGCAGAATAGGGGCAGCTAGGTGGTACAGTGAATAGAGCACTGGCTCTGGAGTCAGGAGGACCTGAGTTCAAATGTGACCTCAGACACTTAACACAAAACTAACCATGTGACCTCAAGCAAGTCACTTAACCCCAATTGCCCTACCTTACCCCCTCCAAACAGCAAAAAAAAAAAAAAAAGAAAAAATGCAGAATCAACTTAAAAGTATGTTGTGGGTACATATTCATTCCCCATTCCCCCCACTGGAGAGTTCATTGTTAAACATTTATCAGCATACCACTGCCTGTGTCTAAAGCTTATTCTGGTTCTCCACGAGTCAGGAGGTATGGTCTTGGCCTAATTTGACCTGGGGGACTTTGTTCTCTATAGTAATAATCCCATATGGGGAAATGCTCTTTTACATCCATTATTTCATTTGATTTTCACGTTATCTTTGTGAGGGAGGCAAAGCAAGTATTAATGAGAAAAAGTGTGGCATTGTCGATAGACTGATAGTGTTGTAGTCAGGAAAACCTGGGTTTAGATCCTAATTCAAACACTTAGTAACTGCATGGATATAATAATGTGGTACAGTGAAGATCTCCAGAGTTAGAGTCAAGGGACCTGGGTTCAAATCTTAGCCCATCACTAACCACTTGTGTGACTTTAGGCAAGTGTCTTCACTTCTCTGCCCCCCAGTTTCTTCCTCTGTAAGATGGGGAAGGGAGGAGGGCTAGACTAAATGGCCCCTAAAGTCCCTTCACATTCTAAATCTATGACCCTACTTTCCCTTCCACTGAGCAAGTCACTTACCTCTATGAGCAACAACACGGTTACAGGGTAATTTAATAATAATCACTATATCATAGGATCAAATAAGATGGTTTGTGGAAAATTCTTTTCCAACCAGAAAGCATCAGAAAAATGCAAACTGGATCCTATACATGATTGCATGCCACCATGAAGGACGGGGAAGGGAGGGGAGAAAATCTGAAACTCATGGGATTGTGGAACTGAATCTTGTAAACTAAAAGTAAATTTAAAAAAAAATGCAAACTGTCAGAAGACTGAGGCCCAAGGACACACGATGAGTATGGTGGTAGAGTTGGGATTAAAACCTGCATTTCTTGAAGATTCTGCTTCTGATGAGGGCATTAAGGGACAAGTTGACCATATTAGTTTTTACCTGATGTCTACCTCATTAATCATAGAGGTTCTCCAAACATCTAACCCTAACTCTCCTCAGCTCACAATGGTTCTGTCATCTCAACTCAAAATTGCTTATATTTTTTGCCTATGCCGCCTTTTGGGTTTTTGAGTTCCAGTCTTTTTACTGATGTAAAAACAACCTCAAGAGGAGGCATGGTAAAGGGAACAGAATGCCAGCCTTGAAGTGAGGAATATGCTATGGAGTCGAACACCTGGGTTTGAATCCTATCTCAGACACTTACTGGTTGTATGACCCTAGGCAAGTCAATTAACATCTCTGAGCCTCATTTTCATTCTTTATAAAAAGAGAGATTGAATCATCATGACCTTTAAGGTCTGTTCCAGCTCTTACAGACTATGTGATCATAGGCAAGTCAATTAGCCTTTCAGGTGCCCTCAGACAACTCTCTAAAACTTCAAACTACAAAGGAATTTCTGGTATACATTGATAGGAGGAGTTTCCACACTGGGAGTTTCCCAACCTGATGAAATCACAAGTCTGGATTAAAAAAAAAAAACCCTCAAAAATTTAGGATGTGAGAATCTGCTGTTGAGTTTTTAGGGGCTTTTTGGTTGGGATTTGTCCATTTATAGAAACTAGACCTTCTTACTTACAGCCTCGAGTTCTATCCCTCATATCTCATGCTGTGATGTGAATTAGGGAGTCCATTTCAGTCAGGGGTTATTGTTGTTCTTGGTGGTGGTCCTTTGTTCTTGAAGAGGACCATTGATAACATGAGGATGATGTCTTGCCTTGCTTGTGAATTGAATTTAAGTAAGGCAGAGGTATGAAAAGTTGTCAGCCCTACTCTCTCCTCCAGAGACATCCAAATCCAGTGGCAAGACAAAGATCAAGACAACTGGCAATGAGCCAGGATGCAGTGGGTGACCTTAGCCTGTCTAAGTTAAGGTCTTTCCCAGGTCTCAATTTGTCTAAAGCAACACCCATTCAGTGACTAAGGGCAAGTGATTGAGCCATCTTTTGTCTCAATTCTTACCTAGCTAGGGCTAATTCTGAGGCCGGAAGAGGACCAAAGGGATTGTATTGTTTCTGTATTGTCACGGTGGAAAGTCTATTGCTACTGCCCTAGCATGGTGTCTGGAAGGAAGGAAAGTCTGAGGTTCCATGGACCGATCAAGGTCAGACACTTCAAAAGGAACCCTAGTCTATATGTAGTCTTACCAGGGTCCTTGGGCTGACCTGAGTTCAACTCTAGCTCCAAAGATCCACCCATCCTAGGACATGTAGGGAACTGGGTAGAGATTCCATTTGACCTCTGGTAGGGAGCCTGTCTGGGTGCAGAAAAGCTGTCTTCCCCAGGCTCCTATATAAGCTGACATTCCAGAACCCAGGAGGAGGAAGGTTAACCTCCTGCCTTATTCGGTCCTCCTGCTGAGTCTGACCTATCTAATCCCTCTCCTAGAACTTATAGAACTCAGATTCTTGCTGAAGGGCGATGATCCCTAGTCCCTCTGGACCAAATTGAGTGTACCTAATCACTGAGTGCAAGGGATAGACCTCTCATTGTCTCTGGTGAGGACCAGCTTAGGGTAAAATAGTGAAATGAATGAAGCTGGTTAGTGTTTCCTTTATCAGCCCATTTTCTGTGCCTTTCTTCCTCCCTCTCAATTCTTTTGTATCCCTTCCCCAAGAGTCCCCATTCTGTGAAAAATTGATACACTTTGTCTTGGCACTGAAAATGCTTTCCAAAAAGAAAACTCCTCATAGGAAAACACCTACTGGAATGATTGACACTGATATTACATGTAATTTTCTACTTTTGCCATTTACCGAAGGTGTTGTAACTTGAATCCTTTGGTACCAACCTTTTTCTATCGTTGGCTTGAGTTTTGCTGTCTTCTAGTAACTGTTTTTCATTTACACCATTGTATTCATTGTGTATATGATTCTTTTGGCTTTATTTTCTTGCATCTACATTGTTTCGTATGCCTTCTTATATGCTTGTGAATTTTTCGTATTGGTCATTCTTTAGAGTAGTAGGAAAGAAAACTTATTCATATAGAGAGAGGTTTTAAGGATTTTTTTAATGGAGATCCACTTTTATGAGTGGATTTTTTGTTTTTGCATTTAAAAGAATATGGGAAGAGGGTATTGCTTAACCCAAAGAAACAAACTACTTAGGTATCAATAATAGGTCTGTAGGAAATAATTTTTCTTTAAAGAGGAAGTGGATAGCATATAGAAATTTTTGGTAACTGTCCCCCTAACTATAAGCCTGGGAAACTCTATCAGGTAATAATGGATCCTGCTCATTCTCTGAGATCTAGTGATATGTTTTTGAAAAACATTTTGTCCCATGATCTCAGAAAATCTTTTTTTAGGGGAGGGAGAGGGGGGTCAGAGAATGGGAGGGAACAAAGAATTGGATTAGCTGCCATGCCTGGCAGGGTCAAAACCTCTCTTATTGGAGATGAGAGTGGGAGAAATGATACATGAGGAGTTGTTCCTGAAATTGAGTACCTTTGTCATTACCCTGCCTTCTGACTGAGTTATCTCAGGGCCAGTACAGGGAGAGTCTGTGGTGATGGGATCAGATTCATCTTTAGGACCTTAGCCAAAAGGCTCAAGAAACCCTCCAAGAACTCCTGCCTTTACCACTGGTCATTTTATGTAGAGAACACAACTAGTCACCTTTATGTAGAAAACAAGTGATGCCCAGCTAAACATCTAAATATGGAATTCTAGGGAAGGGGATTCACAATGTTTCAGCAAACATTTTTTCCTCCTGACTAGGCTGCCTGTTTATCTGCCTGCAAAGTGGTCTGGACCTCTTAATAATAGCCAACACTTGTGGAGTGCTTTAAGGTTTGCAAAGCACTTTATATATTTTATTTTGAAATGACATGAGTTGACGAGTCTTAACAAAGTGACCACAGAGTCCGAATTAAAAAGTTTTAAGGAGCTTTAATTTACCAGCTGGGGCTACTCCATGCCAATTAAAGGGGGAGCAGCTTCAAGTTCAGAGGTGGAGAACCTTTTATACATTCTTTGGTTTACGTATCTAACTAACACAATTGGTTACTAAAACAGGTTACCATATAGATGTAAGCAAGCTGTTGCTAAGACAAGTGGAGCAGAGGGGGTCTGTAGGGTAAGTGGAGGGGCACAGGGCATGGCGACCGAGAAAGAAAAAGATAAATTACCCTAGGCAGGCTTCCCAGGTTCATAAAGTTTCACTTGGCTGGTTTCTAATTCCGTAAAGTATTACTTAACTATTTCTTGACCATAACAATTTCACTTGATTCTTACAACCATCCTGGGAGGTAGATGCTATTATTATCCCCATTTTATAGATGAAGAAACTGAGGCTGAGAGCAGTTAAATGATTTGCCTACACAGTTATTAAGTGTCTGCATCAAGATTTGAGGCAGAACTTCCTGACTCTAGGTCTGGCACTCTATCTACCACAATGCCTAGCTGCTTGAAGAAAACTCCATGCAAAATAAGAAAAAGATTAAGTGATTCTTGATAACAAACATCTGATGGCCTAAAAGAGACCAAAAATAAGTCTTGGAAGCCAGCAGAAGCCATCATGGCACCACTCCAGTGGAACTTACAATCAATCAAACTTTTTTCCTATATGCCAGGCATTGTGTTAGGCACTAGGGATACAAAGATAAAAATGAAATAGTCCCTACCCTCAATGAGCTTACATTCTACTGGGGCAATCAATTTGTACCTGTGTATATGTAACAATGCCTGGTCACTGGAGGCACCTAATACATGTTTGTCAGCTGATTGGCTGATGCAAAACATGTACAAAATAAATACAAGATAGTTTTTTTTAACAGGTGCTCTAGGAAAGGCTTCATGTGGGAGGTGGCTTTTAAACTGATCTTTGAAGGAAACTTGGGATCCTAAGAACCATTCAGAGAAAGGAAGAAATCTGCAGTAGCTGTGATTCACTACTTACATCGCTTCCTTAAATGTGCCCAGCTGCATGCTCTGCATGAGATGTCAAAGTCTGGCCAAAATGCCTGACTTACGCATGACTTATGACTTCTCTGGAAGCTGGGTACAACACTAGCCTTACCTCCCTGGACAGACGTTTTCAGGGAAGGAAATAGAAATGGTTGCTTTGGGAACCCTGGCTCTGTTGCTGGTATGCATCATTTTTATGCTTGTACTTTTAAAAAAACAAAAATATCTCTCTGACTATAGACTTAATGCAATAGGTATATTAAAGAGATAGAGATGAGGGGATTGGGGAACAAAGAGATAAGGGTGAAAAAGGATAAGTCAAAACAGAAGACACCGACTCTAAATACAAGAGGGTCATTATAGGAAGGCCAAATGGGTGGGGAATACAGGTTGAAATATAGCTCATAGAGCTAGGTCCCATTAGTGGGATTAGTGCAAATGAAGAATTCCAGGAAGTGATCACATCATTCAAAATTATAATTATGTGTAAAATATATTCCAGCCCAAGGGAAATATGCAGTGCTAATTCGAATAATGCAACCATTTTAAGACACTTCAAGGGATTTCTTATTCACACTAATTGAGACTTAACTGTACAAGTATGTGAAAGATGCTACTAAAATATTGGAAAGTGCACTGGACTTGTCAATAGAAGACCTAGGTTTTAGTCTTGGCTACTTCATTTCCTTGCGTTCTGGCTTTGGGCAAGTCGCTTAACCTCTATGAACCTCAGTTGCCTCATCTGTAAAGTAGAGATGGTAAGAAATGAAAAAATCATTTTGTAATGTGAAACTCTATATTAAGTGTGAACTATTTTTATTATGAGGATTTGAGATTCTGAACTGAGTTCCTTTGCCTTCTGCACCAACTTCCAACAAAAAAAAAAGTGAGGCCTAGGTCAGTCAGAACACAATGTTTAAGGTGCTGGCTCCTTGGCTTATGTTTCTACTGTGAGCTTAAATACCCTTCTTGGTATGGGCTGATGGGGATGTTTTAGTAACAGTGGGTTAACACATGTTGCTAATGAAGACAAGGTCATAGGCATGGTCCCTGAGGGAGTTAGGTAGCTTTGTTCTGTTTTATGGCTGTTAACTATACCCTTGGCTTCAGCCAGCTGTCTTGCAAATGTGTGTGCTATTAGTCACGCATTTGAGGACTGGATAAGAATATGTAGATGACTCAGTGGGAGTCTATTCCAACTGCTGGAAGTACAACTCACACAAAGTTGTGCTCTTAGTTCAGCATGATAATATCATATGGGTGTATATTATTATATATATAATTATTACTATTATTATTATATAGTACCCCCTATGGAATACTGTCCCTATTTGTACTTGTGTATGGGTCCCCAGATAGGTGGTTACTCTCAGAGATCAAGGGTATACCCTGTGGCACTACTAAAATTAAAGCTCATGAGCCCCTACTGATGTACTTTCCATCAACAATCATGCAGTAGACTCAACTCTTAGCAAAGGTATTTATTCCAAAGGACTAACAAGAATGATAATTACAAGACTTTCTCTTGATAAACCTAAAATATACTCTCCCACAGATGTATACCACATCCATGAGGAAAGTTGCCAAAACTTCAAGTGCAGTGCTTGTAAGGGATTTGTATAGAGAATGCATATGGCCAAGACAATTCACAATTCTAACACATGATGCATAGTTTTCATGTCCTTTCATGCCTCCAGCTTCAGGCCAGTTGCAATCCTTGGCTGGGGTACTGCTGTGCTCTTTCAGAAAGAGCAGAGACCTTACCTTAGGACTCAAAGAAGCCTCCCCATTTCTATTTCCCAGGGCCTCTGCCCTGAGGTTTGCTACTTTCGGGACAGGAAGAAGGAAAAGAGGAGTCCTTTGGTGTCAACTTTTCATTCCTAGTACACAGCTTCTCATGGTGAGAGATGTCACTCTAACTTATGGCAACTAAAGAGTACATTTTCCAACATTTTGTCTCTATAGTCTAGGTCATAACTAGGCAATGACCATTTGTCCAATAATGACCAAAGAATTCCTAATAGTCCAAGCAGATCAGCAAGTAGGGAAAATGTAGAGATGCAGTCTATTCCCAAGAGACAAGTTAATTGTCTCTGCTGGCCACTCTACAACTTGTCTTGCCTTTCATATGCAAATCAGCCACTCAAAGTCTCACAAATTTTACAAAGTACAAATGAGCCAATTCAAAGTTTTATATCTTTTACAAAGTGCAAAATGATCTACTCAGATCTGAGAGAGGTCTGTTTTAAAAATCTCATTGTCTCTTTTACTTCCCTCTTTCATCTTGTGAATGTACCAGTATGAAAGGGGTGCACCCTTACATACAAAAACATTCATAGCTCACGTTTCTGTAGTTCTTTAAGAGTTGCAAACACTTGCCTCAATAAATAATGGAAAGAACTATATTAGAAATTGGAAAACCTGGCTTCTAGGTCCGGTTCTGTAATTAATGAGCCATGTAACTTTGACTAATTTCTTCTCATCTCTGGGCCTCAGTTTACTCATTTTAAAAATGAGTAGATGTGAATTAGATGTTTTCAAGGTTCTTTCTAATACTAATATTCTATGGTCTTGAAAAGTATTGAGGGCAAATTCAAGATGGAATCATTTGTGGAAGAGAGAAGAGAAAAGAGTAGGAGCTAAGATGTACCACAGAGGCTGTGGGTCATGAGGAAAGGAGGAACTTGAGTATAGGAATTGAAAGGGGATCTCCCAAAAGGAGATTGGTGCCAAAGTGGGAATGTGAGCAGAGAAATACAAAAATGGCCCACACAGCCCTGTGGTTTTGGGCAGCTGCCTGCAGGGCGAGTGGGAAGGCTGTACCAATTTGTCCTGGCATGCTGGTTTTCCCATTGTCCCCAGGGCTGAGGCTGGGGCCCTGCTGAAGCATGTGCTCTGATGTAACTGCTTGCTGCTGTCAAGGGGCCGGCTGGCTGCCTTGGCAGCAGCACATACAGTACTGGACTCCACGACCTGGGGATAGACCAGGGCTCATCTTACAATGGGCTCATTGCACCCATGGTGTCATCTTTCCCCTGCTCTCACCTCTACCCCTTCTGCACCCTGTCTTAGGGCCGGACAGAAGACTCCATAGAGAGAAAATGAGCTACATCCTCCCTTCCCATTCTCATTCCTACCACCTCCAGACACTTCCCAATCCCACTTGGGTTCAATTTAATTTAATTGAATTTTGCTTGAGACTTTTAAAATCTCTGGATGATTAAAGGCAACAAGATCCCAGGGGAGAAACCTGGCCCAATGGCATAGCTCTTTTCTAAGAACAGGGGACCCAAAAGGACTTTCATTGAGGACTTTCACTCCTGGGCCTTCTGGTGTCCCCTTCAAAGTTGTTGGTCATATATTAATCCCTAGAGAAAGGTGATTTGTGGGGAATCTCCACTCAAAGCCTCAGTTCATTTTTTACTGCAACTTAGTTGGTAAAAGGTCAGGAGTGGCTCAGCACCATATATTTAAAGCTCAAGAAAGAAAAGTCCCACAGTGCCCTTATATAACACCCTAAAGGTCATGGGAAAGAATGCCCCCTTCCCAGTGGTCTGGAATATATGTCATTCTCTTAGATGTACATAGTAAATTGGTGTTAGGGAGACTTGGGTTCAGTCTTTTTGTAATACTTTCTAGCTGTGTGACCATAGGCTTAATCTGAACTTCTTTGAACCTCAGTTTTCTCATCTGTAAAATGGGGATAATAATACTGATAGTGTCTACCTCATAGAGTTGCTTTGAGGCTCAAATGAGATAATGTATGTAAAGTGCTATGCAAACTTAAAATGCTATGTAAATGAATATTATCTAAATGTATATTGTTATCAATCAATCAATGAGCATTTATTATATGCCTACTATATATCAAGCACTGTGCTAAGCACTTTGGGATACTTGAGATAACCTGTCATCAAGGAGTTTATATTACGTTTAGTCTGTTTATCTATCTATCAATATTGTTTTTATTGGGTTTGAGATACCACATCCTAATCACTTTCAGGAAAGATTGGAAGAATAAAAATCCTTTACACCTATACTGATTTCTTAAAAATAACTGACATTGGGGCAGCTAGGTGGTGCTGTGACTAGATCACCGGCCCTGAAGTCAGGAAGACCTGAGTTCAAATCCATCCTCCGACACTAGACACTTAACTAGCTGTGTGGTCCTGGGCAAGTCACCTCAATTGGGCAATTAGCCTCGATTGCCTTGCTTCCCCCTCCCCCCCCCACAAAAAAAAGACATTTACATAGAGTGCTCGGTCTGGTCAGGAATACTGAACTTCCTGAGTTCCAATCTAGCTTCATTCACTTACTAGCTATGCAATCCTGGGCAAGACATTTAACCCTGTTTGCCTCAGTTTCCTCATCTGTAAAATGAGTTGGAGAAGGAAATGATAAATCACTCCAGTATCTTTGCCAAGAAAACTCTTAAGTGGGGTCACAAAGAGTTGGACACAACTGAAAAAATGACTGAACGACACCTGTACTGCTTTCTTAAAAATAACTTATATTTACATGGTACTTTAAGGCCAAAAAGCCTTTTATGTACATAATTTCATTTTATCCTCATGCAACCTGGTAAAATAGATAATAGAAATTTCATTACTATTCTCTTGAGGCAGCTATATGGTACTTTGGATAGAGTGCTGGGCTGGAGTCAGAAGAACCTGATTTAAAATCCGACCTCAGACATTTCTTTAGCTATGTGACCTTGGGCAAGTCACTTAACCTCTGTCTGTCTCAGTTCCCTTTTCTGCAAAATGGAGATAATAATAGGCCCTAGATCCTAGGGTTTTTGTGAAGATCAGTTGAGATAACATGGTTGAAGCACTTTGAAAACTTCAAAGCCCTAGTTATGTTGAGGAGGAGGCAGAAATATTGGACAAGGTGTATGACTTGTCCAAAGTCACATGGCTAATAAAGTAGATCTGGGACTTGAACCCAGGGCTCCTAACTTCAAGCCCAATGCTCTTCCCACTCCTTCCCACTGCTTCTTTTTCTTTATGGTTTTCAAAGCAGTTTTGTATACGAAATGTGATTTGATCCTGCCATTCTAATTCTGGCAAGAACTTGGGGTGCAGGGCTGGTGTCTGCTGCGCTGGGTCAGCTCCTGTGTGGTCATTTATAGAGATGCAGAGCGTTGGAGCTGGAAGAGACTTGGCTCGCCTCCCTCCACTGACAGATGAGGAAGCCGAGGCTTGCAGGCCAACTCCTTTGCTCGAGGCTGCCCAGCTGGCGAGCAGCAGAGCTGAGACTTGAGCCCCAGTTTTCACTCTGATTCTTTTTCACTGTGTTATAATTATTAATTTGTGTTTGTGCTGGAATTTCTGTGTTTCTTTTCTTTTCTTTTGGAGGGGAGAAAGCAGGGCAATTGGGGGTAAGTGACTTGCCCAAGGTCACATGGCCAGTAAGTGTTAAGTGTCTGAGGCCAGATTTGAACTCAGGTCCTCCTGACTCCAGGGCCGGTGCTCTATTCACTGCGCCACCTAGCCGCCCTGAAACTTCTATTTTTCGAAGTTCTTTCATTTATACCTTCTCATTTGATCAATACGAGCTCTCCACGTGGTAGACAAGGTAGAAATGAACAGAACAGGCAGTATTTCAGAGTTAGAAGGGACCCCACAGTCTGTGTAGTTCAACCCATAGCTCAGCAAGACTTTCTTCTACAATTTATTTGGCAAGCGGTCATCTTGCATTTGCTGAAACCCCTCTCCCTTCTAAGGAAGCCCATGCCACTTTTGATTATAGCACAATTATTAGGATGTTTCCCTTATATCAGCTCTAAAATAAATGAATGTTAAAAATTTTTGTATGTAATTGGAAAATATTTAGCAAAATAAAAATATATTAAAATTAGAAAAATTTAAAAATAACTAAACTAGCATTTTTGCAGCTCCCTCCAATTGTTCCCAGTTGTGGCCTTTGGAACTAAGTAGAACATATCTAAATCCTATTCCATATGGCATCCCTTCACTTGAAGACAACTATTATGTTTCTCCCAAATCTTCTCTTCTCTAAGCTAAGCATCCCTTATTCCTCCCACCGATCCTACAATAACATGAATCAATACTGATTGTCCTCTTGTAGCTTATCAATGACCTTCCTAAAATGTGATATCCAGAACCAAACCCAGTATTCCAAGTGTGGTCTTACCGGAGCAAAATATGATAGGACTTCCATCTTTCTAATAATAAACACTGTATCTCTTAATGCGGCTCAAGATTGCCTTAACTTTCTTGGCTGCCATAGCTACCACTGACAAGTTGAACTTTTAGTTACTGAAACCTCCAGATCTTTTTCAGACAACCTGCTCTCTAGCCATGCTTCTCTTAGGTGAAGTTGTTTTTTTTAATTGCAAAATTTTAGGTTTATCTCTATTAAATTTCATCTTATTAGATTCAACTCAGTTTATTTTTTAGCTTGTTTAAGATCTTTTTGGATCTTAACTCTGTCATATAGAGTGCCAACCATCTTTGCAGATTTGGCAAGCATACCATCTATGCTTTCAGCCAAGTAATTGATGAAAATGTTCAAGACCTTACAGAGCTGAGTACAGATTCCTGCAGTATTCCACTGGAAGCCTCCTTTCAAGGTGATACAAAAGCATTAATGATCCCTCTTTGGGCCTGGCCATTAAACCATTTCTTTGCCAGATTTTACATATGGGGGCAATCAAGGCTTAAAGGAGCTAGGCGACATATCTAAAGACACATGTTGTGTTAGTGGCACAGCTGAGACTAGAATCTAGGTTTCCTATTTCTGTAGCTATTGAGGGCACCAAGAGATTTCTTATCTGCTATCAACCTCACCACTTAGATGTTTCAAACATTCTTCCCTGATTCCCCTTCATCCATTATAGTACTGCCATTTATGGATTAATCTAACTCTTTGAATCTGTTTGTATTTTTGTCTGTATTATCACTTTGGTGATGAACCTAAAGATATTTATCCTCCCTGCGTAAAAATTATCTCTGAACCTTCAAGGAGGAACCTAGTTTAGGAGGTAAGGAATTATCCTTAGGTTTTGAGGTGTTCATTGTAGGACTTAGTCATCTGTAGAAGAGAACAACTTTCTCCTTCCCCTCTACCTTGCCCAACTTGATTTTGCGTTGTCCTCTTGCATGGAGAATGGGAGGGGTTCTTAAAGTGAGGACCAGTACTAGTCAGAGAAGAGGTTCTTCCAATCATCCTGGGATCTTGGCAGGTAGTTGCTACAATCTCATGTACCCATATCCATTGGCCAGGGTCATTCTTGTTATCCCAGACCTTGCTGGGGTCTGACAAGAATGCTGGCTAAACCACCACAGTGAGGTGACCACTTAAGAATGGTAGGCACAGAGGAACAACCCAAGTGGTAAGGTCATAGATAAAGGGACAGGCCACATCTGCCAACCAGGCTAGGGAGAGCATGGAAGTCCCTCAGAGAGACAGGGTATCTTTAAATATCTTAGCCAGGCATTCAAGGACCTCCCTGATTTCTATCTACTCTCTCTTTCCAGCTTAATTTTTCCTTTACATATGCTCTATGCTCTAGTCAAACTTGACTCTCCCAGATAGAGCCTATGATTTCTCATATCTGAGCCTTTAGAAATAAGGGTTATAAAAATCATGGATTTAGAGGTAGAAGGGAGTTTAGAGGTCAGATAGTCTAATCCCCTCATTTTGTAGATGAGGAAACAGATCTAGGGAGGTTAAGTGAGGTGAGCTGCCTAAGGTTGTTCAGATAGTAGTTCGTCAAAAGTAAAATTTGAACCTAGGTCCCCTAGCTCAGGAGTTAGAGTTCTTTCCACTTTACCGTAATACTTCTATCCTGATCTCTCCTGCTTTCATAAATCTTTTTACTCTCCTTATACATTTGTCATATTCTATTTTGAATTCTCTTTCCTTGAATATGTGTCTGATCACCTCTACTAGATAGCAAGTTTTTTTCCCCCATTCTTGGTATCACATTTGATTTTATTTTTTCCCCCAATTACATATTAAGGCAATTTTTAGCATTCATTTTTACAAGATTTTGAGTTCCAAAATTTTCTCCTTCCCTCTCCTTCCCCCCTCCTTAAATGGTAGGTATTATACATGTGCTATCATGTAAAACATTTTCATATTAGTCACAGTTGTAAAAGAAGAAACAGATTAAAGAGAAAAAAACACAAAAAAGAATAAAGTAAGTGAAAAAACTGTACTTTGATCGGCATTTAGAATCCATCAATTCTTTATCTAGATGTGGATGATATCAGGGAGATGATACCATGACTTGCAAGTAAATTGGATATAGCATTTTCCTTTGTGAACCATCTGTTCTTGTCTTGGATCATTGTGTTGCTGAAAGGAGCTGAGTCATTCATAGTTGATCATCACACAATGTTGCTTATACTATGTACAATGTTTTCCTGGTCCTGATCATTTCACTTTGTATCAGTTTGTACAAGTCTTTTCAGGTTTTTCTGAAATCTGCTCGTTCATAATTTCTTGTTGTACAATAGTATTCATTATATTTATACACTACAGCTTGTTCAGGCATTCCCCAGTTGATGGACATCCCCTCAATTTCCAATATTTTGCCACCACAAAAAAGGCTGCTATAAATATTTTTGCGTATGTAGGTCCTTTTCCCTGTTTTCTGATCTTTTTGTGATACAGACCTAGCAGTGGTATTGCTGGATCAAAGGGTATGCACAATTTGGTTGCCATTTAGGCATAGTTCAAAATTTGTTCTCCAGGATGGTTGGATCATTTCACAACAATAGTGCATTCGTGTTACAATTTTCCTACATCCTTTCCAACATTTATCATTTTCCTTTTTTGTCATATTAGCCAATCTGATAGGTGTGTGGTGATACCTCAGAGTTGTTTTAATTTGCATTTCTCCAATCAAAAATGGTTTAGAACATTTCTTCACATGCTTATAGATAACTTTGATTTCTTCATCTGAAAACTGCCTGTTCTTATCCTTTGACCATTTATCATTTGGGGAATGGCTTATATTCTTATAAATTTGACTCAGTTCTCTATCTATTTGAGAAATGAGGCCTTTATCAGCGATACTTGCTGTAAAGATTGTTTCTCAGTTTTTTGCTTTCATTTTAATCTTGATTGCATTGGTTTTGTTTTTGTAAAAGCTTTTTAATACAATATAATCAAAATTATCTGTTTTACATTTCAGAATGCTTTCTATCTCTTGTTTGTTCATGTACCTATAACTCACTAACTTCTTTAAGAATTTGGATATTACACCACTAGGTGCATAAATGTTTAGTATTGAGATTACTTCATTGTCTATGGTACCTTTTAGGGGGATGTAATATCCTTCCTTATCTCTTTTAATTAGGTTTATTTTTGTTTTTGCTTTGTCTGAGATTGGGATTGCTACCTCTACTTTTTTTTTTACTTCAGTTGAAACATAATAGATTCTGCTGCAGTTCCTTACTTTTGCTTTATTCTGTGTGTGTTTTTCTCTGCTTCAAGTGTGTTTCTTGTAAACAATATATTGTAGGATTCTGGTTTTTGATCTACTCTGCTAGCTGCTTCCATTTTATGGGAGAGTTCATCGCATTCACATTCACAGTTATGATTACTTACTGTGTATTTCCCTGCATCCTATTTTTCTTCCTGTTTGTCCTCCTCCTCTTTCACCCTTTCCCTCCTCAGCAATGTTTTCCTTCTGTCTACTGCTGCTCTTCTCTCCTGTCAGTCTCCCCCCACTCCACCCATTTATTTAATCTCCTCTCCACCTATTTTCCTATTGGGTAAGATAAATTTGTTTTTTCAGCTGATTGTGTATATTATTCTCTCTTTAAGCCAATACTGATGAGAGTAAAGTTCAAGCAATGCCCATCATCCACCGTCACATCTTTCCTTCCACTGTAATAGGTTTTTCATGCCTCATTATGTGAAATAATTTATCCCATTCTACTTCTCCCTTACTTCTGTACCCAGCACACTCCTCTTTCTCACCCTTTAATTATTTTTTATGTCATTCCCTCAAATTATACCTGTACTCTCTGTCTAACTGTACCATTAGTGGTACAATTTTTAAGAATTATAAGTATCATCTTCCCATGTAGGGATGTAAACAGTCCAGTTCCATTGAATCCCTTATGTTTTCTCTTCCCCTTTTCCCTTTTTAGGCTTATCTTGGGCCTTGATATTGGAGATAAAATTTTTTGTTCAATTCTGATCTTCTTATGAAAGCTTGAAATCCTTTTATTTCATTAAATACATTCTTTCCATTGAAGTATTATGCTGAATTTCACCAGGTAGGTGATTCTTGGTTGTAGTCCTAGTTCCTTTGCCTTCTGGAATATCATGTTCCATGACCTCTGATCCTTTAATGTAACAGCTGCTAAGTCCTATGTAATCCTGATCATGCCTGACTAATATTTGAATTGTTTCTTTCTAGTCACTTGCAATATTTTTTCCTTGACATAATAGCTCTGTAATTTAACTATAATGTTCCTTAGAGTTTTTGTTTGGGGTTTCTTTCCTGAAGTGATTAGCTGATTCTTTTGATACCTATTTTGCCCTCTGGTTCCAGGATATCAGGGCAGTTTTCCTTGATAATTCCTTGAAAGACACTGTCTAGGTCCTCCTTTTGATTATGACTTTCAAGTAGTCCAGTGATACTGACATTGCCTCTCTTGGATCTATTTTCCAGGTCATTTGTTTTTCCAATGAGTTATTTTACATTTCTTCTATTTTTTCCTTCTTTTGAATTTATTTAATTGATTCTTGATGTCTCATAGAGTCATTAGCTTCCACTTGACCAATTCTAACTTTTAAGGAGTTATTTTCCTCAGTTAACTTTTGTACTTCTTTTCCATTTGGTCAGTTGTGCTTTTTAAGGAGTTGTTTTCTTCAGTGGATTTTTGTATCTCCTTTGCCATTTGACCAATTTTACTTTTTAAGCAGTTGTTTTCTTTTTCCAAGCTATTAATTTTTTTTCATAATTCTCTTGCATCATTCTTATTACTTTTTCTTCTATCTTTCTTATATGATTTTTAAGCTCCTTTTTGAGCTCTTCATGAGTTCTTTTTTTTAAAATTTGATTTGTTTATTTACTTTTAGTTTACAAGATTCAGTTCCATAATCTCTTGAGTTTCAGATATTCTTCCCTCCCTCTCCCCTTCCCCCCATGGCGGCTTGCAATCAAGTATTGGATCTGCAAATATTTTCAAATTGGACATTAGTCTGGTTGTA
>CM053583.1:310346467-310362175 GCA_028627135.1 Pseudochirops cupreus
AACCAAACATGAAAAAGAATGATAGCATGTAGATTGCTTCAGTCTCCATTTAACTCTGTTCTTTCTAGATCTTTCTCTGAATGTAGACATCTCCTTCCACCCTGAGACTTGTAGAGTTGTCTTATAACTATATGTTGCTGAGAAGAGTCCAGTTTATCAGAGTTGGTCATCACACATACAATGTGTCTGTGATTGTGTACAAGTTTTTCCTGGTTTGGCTCTTCTCACTTAGGATCTTCATGAGTTCTTTTTGGGATTGAGACCACTTCTCATTTTTTCCTTTGGGATTTTGTCCATAGGTGTTTTGATATTGTTGTCCTCTTCTGAGTTTGTGTCTTGATCTTCCCTGTCACCATAATAACTTCCTATGGTTAGAGTCTTTTGTTATTGTTTTTTGTGCTCTCTCTCTTTTTGCCTTTTTTCTTTCTTTTATGAGCGCTGCTCCTGAAGTGGAAGGAGCATTGTCCCGCTCCTTGTGTGGGAGGCTGCAGGTCCTGGCTTTTACCTGCTGCTGCACGATGTTACCCTGAGGGACCTGCATAGACATGCAGGTGCTGCTCTGAAGGGGTGAGGTAGGGGTTAGCTGTCATTGCTGGAGATCATAGGGGTCTGATAGCTTACCTGGTGCTGAGCCAGGGTCTGGCATGTGCTGAGACTGGTGGGGTGTTTCTGTGTTTCCCTGTGTTTCAGTGAAGCAAGTGGAGGAGGCCCCAGCACTGTTGCCATTTTGCCTAGGCACCCATAGGGTTGGTGTCTACCTATTTGCATGGAGCTATGCTGAAGCATGTGGATGTCTGGCTGCTGGAAGTTGCCTGTTTTGGATAATAAGCTCTTTGAGAATGAGGACTTTCTCTTCTTTAGCTTTGTCTCTGTGGCTGTGTATTTCACATAGTAGGGGCTTTGCAGTTGAATTACTAACCAGGACTGGTTTTCCCAGGCAAATGTATGCTCCCGCAGGTTGTATGCTGACAGTAGCTGTCACTCTAAAACTGTGGAGTAAATGAAGTTGGTTTTCCTCCCCTTCCTCTGGCCCCTAGGAAGACTAGATGCATGGAAGTCAAGGGGAAGTTTTGCCATTTTCCATGCCCTCATAGTCAATTCTTCTCTCTCTACCTCCTCCCCTCAGGCTGATCAGGGCAATGGGGCTTAAGATCTTAGGATCACAGCACTAAAAAGAACCTTAGAGAGCCAATCCTGCCCCTTTTTTAAATTGGGGAAACTTAGGCCCAGAGAGGTAATAAGATCATATATTTAAAGCTAGAAGGGTCCTTAGAAGTCATTGAATCTGATTATGGTCCCTTTTTTTTGGAGGGGTTTTGTCTCTGGAAGACCTCGGATAAGATGGACAGATATTTTAAATATCTGGGTCTAATTCTGAATTTGTAAAATAGGGTTGACATGGATGATTCCCTAAGGCTCCTTCTGGCTTGGACATTCTATGGTTCTATGGTTCTTGGGATCCAGGAGTTTTAGACATTAAGCCATAGTCACCTATTAACGCCTTAATGTGGCTAAGTTTATTTCCTGGAGGGGGACAAATAAACTTTAATGGTAGGAGAGGATCAGGAAGCAACTTGAGGGCATTGAGATTCAAATATGATATCCTAGGTAACTTGAGAGCGTTAAATATACCACAGGAGGGGATGCTGAAAGACAGATAGAAGTACCCTAAAGACAGCTTCTGTAATGAAAAGTGCACTGACTCTAGGAGTTACAAGACCTAATCTTCTAGTTCTTGTTCTGCTACTAAATATCTGTGTGACCTTGGAGAATTCTTTCACTTCTCTGGGCATCAACTTCCTTTTCTGTAGGAAGGAGAAAACAATCCCCAGCTTTCCTCTAGGGGATATTAGAAGGATCTAGGGAGAGAATGGGTGCTAAGACCTTGGGAAAGTTCAAAGAGCTATGCAAATATATCAGATTATTGTTTTTCTTATTGTCAAAGTTAACTAAAACCTTCTTCCAGAACGCTGAACCCTGAAGAGGCTATTGAAAAATTATTCCTTTCAAACAGCTTCAGGCCTTCAGGATTGATCCTGGTCTTTGGTGCCCCAGGTCTAAAGAGACAAGTTAGGGAGTACCAGATTTTAGGGGTTGCTCTGTTTGCAGAGAAGACCATCCTCATCCTGGAAAGGCCAGCATTGTTCTCCAATACCTATCTGTGGATAGAAAGTGGAGAAGAGAAGTGAAATCAAGATGCTGTTTTAGCAACCCAGGGTCTGGGATCTCTAGAGCGGGCTTCCAGGTAGGCCTAGGCATGTTTGTATAACAGAGGGAGCGCAGGGCTCAAAAGAGCTCAAAGGCTATTCCAGCTGGCTGTTCCAACCCAAGTTCCCCCATAGAAGGAGAATTAATCTGGGGCTGAGGTTTTTCTTTTTTTTCTTTTTTATTACTCTTCTCACACTTTCACCTTTCTAGCAAGCCTAGAGGCTCTAGAGTCTAGAGACTGGCTTCTAGAGACCAGGCCATGGAGAACTCTCTTCCTTGCAATTTTTTTTACATACTTCCCTTGCCAAATTCAAGCAGTGATTAGAGCAGCTAAGGAGAGCAGAAGCCTAATGAAATACCTGCCCTAAAGGTAGCAGAGGCTGTGTGTGACTTAAAGAGTCTGAGAACCACTAACTAATCCTCTAAGTA
The DNA here is from genome assembly GCA_028627135.1 of Pseudochirops cupreus. Taxonomy (NCBI): domain Eukaryota; kingdom Metazoa; phylum Chordata; class Mammalia; order Diprotodontia; family Pseudocheiridae; genus Pseudochirops; species Pseudochirops cupreus. The sequence continues at coordinate 310,349,105 of CM053583.1, forward strand.
TTTTGACATGTAACTTAAGATAATCTTGCTAGCAAACACCTGTTTTCACCCCATTCGTGGAGAGGAATAAAGGCAAATGCTCTTTTAACATTTGGCAATACCTGTTGGTGTTGAGTCAATCATATAACCTTTTTAGAAAGACTTGATTTGCCATACACATATTCCCGTTTCTGTATGTTATCACAGGGATCTCATGGAAAATACCCTAGGTTAGGGACTGACCTCTAAGCTAGAGAGTTATGTTTTAATCCCACTTCTGCCACACAATTCAGTCCAACAACATTATTAAGTGCCAACTGGATGCAAGGCATCTGGTAATTTAAGAGAAAAAAACGTCCTCATCTTCAGTGAATTTACATTGTACAAGGGCTTGGGCAATTCGTTTAACCTCTTTTTGCATCAGTTTTGACCTCTTGTAAAGTGGGGCTAATAACAGCTTTCCTGTTGACTTCAAAGGTTGTTATGAGAATAAAATGAGGGGCGGCTAGGTGGCAGTGAATAGAGCACCAGCCCTGGAGTCAGAAGGACCTAGGTTCAAGTCCCATCCCAGATACTTAATACAAAACTAGCCGTGTGACCTTGGGCAAGTCACTTAACCCCAGTTGCCCTGCCTTCCCCCTTCCAAAAAAAGAGAGAATAAAATGAGCTAGTGGGGCTAAGACCCTAGCATATTATGCATACCAACTAGCTCCTCATACCCTGAAGGTGAAAGCTAGATATAGTTAGGCTTTTTTGAGGAGCAGACCAAGTGCCAACCCTGTGAAACTGACTGATCATGTTCTAATCATTCAGAACTGCAAGTCTCTGCCTCGGGTGGCACAGAAGATGTTGCCAATTTGTTGGAGAATCAATTCTCAGCTGGAGACCCAAGTCTAGAGGAGGAGAGGGCACTTTATGCAGACCCAATCCCTCCAGAGAAGAACCTGCAGCTCCCTTATACAGATGACAGTGAGGCTGAGAATTGGGAGAGGAGAGAGGCTAGGGGGGAGCCTGGGCCCCCTGCTGATGCTGAAGGCCACCACAGCCCTGTTTCTGACCCTGAAGCCAATGCCTCTGCCTTAGAGTCACCTCTGCCCTGGGAAGCTTCTGATGAGGCTGGGACTGGAAGGGAAAAGGAAGCCACTGAAGAAGCAGGTGCTCTTCCTGAAGAAGGAAAAGATTCCTCTCTGGAGGAAAAACAGCAGGAACTCAAGGAGGGAGATGGTACAGGAGGGCAAGAGGCAGAGGCTAGCTTTGAAGAAGGAAAAGAAGGACCCTTGGAGGAAAAGCAGCAGGAGCCTATTAAGGGAGATAGTTCAGAAAGGGAAGGGGTTGGGGCTAGCCCCTTGAGTGGGGAGGCTATGACTAAGGAAGACCCAGAATCTTCTGGCGCAGGAAAGACTGGAGGCTCAGTTGAAGAGGGAGGGGAGGCCACTGAAGAGATAGGACAGGTCCTAGGAGATGCCCCAGGAGAAGAGGAAATAGCAGCAGCAAAACCTGAGTCCTCTCCCATCTCAGAGCATGATGGTGGTCAGGATCCTATAAGAGAAAAAGGAGACCAAGAGTCTAGAGAGGCCCCAGGAAACAAAGAGACAGAAGTGACACAGGAAAATGAGTTACCCAAGGGTGATGCTGATGCAGAAGGGCCTAAGGAAGAACAAGAGCTGGAGGCTGGGACAGAAGTGACTGAAGCCCAGGGAGAACCCCAGGAAACCTTGGAGGAAGATCAGAATTTAGAGAGCTCAACACCAGCCGAGGCCAGTGGAAAGGCAGAAAACACTGACAGCTCTGGTGCAGGTAAGGAGGCTGAATTGCTCTCTACTGAAGGCCAGACTTCACAAGTAATGAGCCAGGAGCTGGAGGAGGCATCCTCTGAAGAGCAAGGAGAAGAGGAAGAGGAAGGACAGCAGTCTGAGGAAAAGTCTGAAGAAGATGCTGGGGAAATCAGCTCAGAAGAGGAAGGGGAGGTTTCTGAGGAAGCTGTGGCTGCCCAGGAAGAGCCAGGAGTCCTAAGTCATGAGGATGGAGAAGCCAAATTGAGTTCAGAGGAGGCAGCCTCAGCTCCTGAAGACTCAGAAGTTCCAGATTCTCCAGGCAGGTGGCAGGGTGAGGGGATTCTGAGTTATACCCTAAGGGGAGGAAGCCTAGTATTCCTAGGTTGAAATAGGGCCCTAATCTTCCCAAGTGTGTGGCATTTGCTATTGGCCCTGTATGCAGGAAGGAGTGGAGGGAATGCAGATGGGGAGTGAGCTGGGAGTCTTTACTGGTGCATGACTCTGGAGGCTAACATGTCTCAGGGAATTTTTGCAGTCGGGGGAAGCATTACAAACTGCTCCTAAAGCAAGAGGAAAGAAGGGCATCCTCAGTTTTGGTGGGTAGCAAGGGGGTTTGAACAGTACCCTGTGCAGAGAGTTCCTGCTAAAATTCAAGGCCACTACTGAGCTAGCTGACACATGCCTTCCCCTAGGACAGAGACCATCCAGTAGTTCCAGAAAGGCAAACTGTCGTATTGGATAGAGAACTGGCCTGGGAGTTAGGGAGATCTGAGTTCAAGTACCACCTCTTATGAGTTTGGGCAAATCACCTAACCTTTTAGTGCCCTGGGCAGCTCACTAAGACTGTAAGTTACAGAGAAGGCTGCCTATATGCCTTGGTAGGGGGAATTTCCTATATCAATGAAATCACAGGTTAGGCCTTATTCTGTTTCTCCACTGTGTTCTTGATAACTAGGTTCTAAGGTCAGGTTTATTTTTTTTTAAATTGAGCTCAAAGGGCCCACTGTATTACTGGTGATGGGAGAGAGGGTGGAGTTAGAATTCTTATGGCCAACAGAGAAATGTTTTTTTTTTGTTTTTTGTTTTGGATGAATGGATTAAAAGAGCTTGAAGGCACTTAACACCCCCACTACCACCACCCCAAACAAAAACAAAAAACAGACCAATCAATCTGTAGCTCTCAAAGTATTATGTTAGGTCCTAAGAGATCTTAGATATCATTTATTCCAAATCCTTTATTTTAGAGGGGAGAAAACAGAGGTCTTCAAGAGGTGAAATTACACGTGCATTGTTTCAGGTGTTCTGAAATTGATGATGAATTGAGGTCAAATCACAGAACTCAAATGTCATAAGATTCATAGTATTTTACAGAGGAAAAAACAGAAGCCTAATCTGTATCAGAGCAGGTGTTCTGACTCCTAGTTCTGTGTTCTTTCAGCCATGTTATTGAGGTTTGGCTTACCTAAGAAGAATGGGTGAACCAGCTTATCTATAGCATCTCATTACTTAGGATGAAAAGCTGAAAGGGGAGGAGGGGAACCCATGGTCCTTTTGGGAATATTCTGGCCCAAATTTTACCAAAATCATAGGGAGGAAAATTTGAGGAGTCTGACTGGGGCTCTGTGTGGGAAGGGCACAAATCTTAGAGGGCAGGAAAAGGTTTCTGGGATTGGGAGGGCAGCTGCATCCACAAGGTTGCATCCACAGCCCCCCAGGTAGGGCTGAGGTACCCTATCCCTCTCCAGCCTTGACTTACTTACAGCACCTTTTGTCAGGAAAGTTTGAGAAGCCTGGCAGGACAAAACTTTGAGAGGAAAACAAGGGTCCCTGGGATAGAAGAAGCAAAGGTAGTTCAGGAAAGGAATGACCTACCAGCAGGCAGTGAGGTGCTATGTCCCCTTCCTTACCTTCCCCTCCTCAGCAGACGGTGCTAAAGAACAGCTCCTTTGTAGCCTCCTTATCTGGGCTGACCACTTCTGGTGCCTGTGCTAACTACCCCTCTGCTTGTGAGACAGTTCTGTCCCTCTTAGTACTGAGGGGATTGGTTCACTGGAACAGGGCTAGGTCTCCCTTGTCACCCCTTGGCCCTTGGGAGCTTATTCTTCTGCAGGCACTTTTTTGTTGTTTGCTCTCCCCTGCTGCTTCTCTGGACTTCTCTGGCCTTCTTCCTAGGAGAGTACAAACAGTTTAAATTTTATGCCTTGAGGCAAAGAGTTTTAAGGAAAGAAAATGGATCCAGATAGGAAAACGCATTGTTGCAGGAATGGGGATTGTTTAGCTTGGAAAAGAAAAGACTGGAGGTAGGTAGGGATCTGGGAGAAGGAGTAGGCGGTTAATAACAGGCAAAAAGTATGTGGAGGAATGTGGTATAGCTGGTGGTCAGCAGCTGTTCTCTAGTTTTATTGAGGACAGAGAAAAGGAAGCAGGTTTTAATTTGTAGTTGGATAGATTTAGGATAGACTTTAGGTAGGTGTGTTAAACTGTGACACCTCCTTTTCTGGAGGACAGCCACCTGTGCAGTTTTGCCCCAAGGTGGGATGATGGACTAGACAGCTCTGGTTATAGTTATTATCCCGATCCATAAACCATAGAGGTCTTGGCTTCTCTGATTCCAAGGCAGACTGAAGTTAGCTAGAGCAAGTGCCTGGAATGGTGCAGACCTCAACCTCAGACCATGACTGGGAAGTGATCAGATCATAGATTTAGAGCTGTAAGAGGCCTTAGAGGTCACCTGGTTCAACCCCTTCATTTTACAGGTTTAAGGACATTAAGACTCACTCGCCTTAAAAGCATCAGAATCAAGTTTAAATCCAGGGCTTCCTGAGTTAAAAATTCTGCCTTCTACACCATGCTGCCTTTCAAGTGAAGTACTTTCTAGCAGAGCTATAACCAGGAATGGGTGGGATGACCAGACCTTTTGCCTAGGGGAAATAAGGATAGTTCTTTAAATTCTTTAGTAGCATAGAAAACAACTGAGCTTAGTACCTCCTTAGGAAAAATGATTAGTTTTTCTTCTCCTCACTAAGCTAGTTTCTCAATGGCCTGGCAACACTCTGCTCCTATCGCCTGTCCTCCCCATCCCAGGAGGCCTACTAAACATCAGCCTCAAGGTGTACCTTGTCTCTGCAATCTCTACTCCTTCCCCCCCTTCTCCCGCCCAGCCCCTTTTCCAACTGAATGGAAGCAGCTTTTCAAGTAACTTGCCTCAGACACATCTTTTCCTAGTCATCAACGTTGTTAGTTGTGATTGTGCTCTCCAGGGTGGCCCTCTTAGCTGGTGGTGGTCTCTTAGGGGTCACTTGTTCTAGGATCTAGGTAGAGCTGAAGCATCTTCATACATTTGCCAAGGAAAGTGGTGTGAGAAGTCATGTGGCTCCCTTAAATGAGGGCCTAGAGTGACAGGCCACAGACCAGCCTGATTTTCTTCTCTTTCTCTCCACCTCTGTTCTGATGTATGCAAGCAGTCAAATCTGTTGCATTAGGCATGGGGAACTTAAATAAGCCAATCACCCCCTTTGACCTTTTATCTGGGTACAAGATTTCAAAATGGAGAAAGGAGTAAATGAGACAGGTTCCTTTGCCCTAACTTCCCTAAAGTCTCATTCCTTTCCCAGTCTCCTGCTTCCCTGAGGGTAGATGCACACATCACAAAATTTCTCCCTTCAGTTATTCTGGGCTCCATTCTAGGCTTCATGCTTTCTGACTTTTAAGCCTACAGCTAACTATTCTCATAAACTCATCCTTGATGGTATGTTCATGGGTATTCATAGTAGAATAACACCCATTCTTAATAACACATTTGCATTTTAACTAGGACCATCTGGAGAAAATGCCTGATCATATGAGTGATTTTAATGATGGGCATTGGATGACATCATTGGAGGTATTTTGGGCAGAAGGGCATCAAGTGCTGTTCTGGATTCAGCTCTAACTATCTTGCTAGCCATTGTTAAAATTTCAGTATATAAACTGGGTATCTTACCCTATAGGAAAGTAGGGGGGAACGGGATAAGAGGGGGGGATGATAGAAGGGAGGGCAGATTGGCGGGGAGGGTAGTTAGAAGCACACATTTTTGAAAAGGGACAGGGTCAAAGTAGAAAATACAGGGGGCGGGATAGGAGGGAGGGAAATATAGTCAGTCTTTCACAATGTATCCACTATGGAAATATTTTGCATAACTACATATGTACAACCTGTATTGAACTGCTTGTCTTCCCAGTAAGGGTGGGCAATGAGGGAAGAAGGGAAAGAATCTGGAATTCAAAGTTTTAAAATCAAATGTTTTTAAAATTATTATTATTATTATCATTACATGCATAGGAAATAAGATATACAGGCATTGGGGAATGGAGAACCATGTTACCCTACCGGAAAGTTGGAGGCAGAATAGGGGAGGATATAGGAGAAAGCAGATTGGGGGAGGGGGTACACCGTGGGATCACTGTTTTGGGATGGTGGGTAGGGGAAAGAAGGGGAGAAAATTTGTAACTCAAAATCTTGTGGAAATGAATGTTGTAAACTAAAAATAAACATAAAATTCAATTTTAAAAAATACAGAATTTTAGGGAAAAAAGTAAAATTTCAGCGTAGGCATTTACACCTTAGAATCTGGCAGCCCCTACAAATCCTAGCTTGGTTTGTTGTTTTGTTTACTGTCTATCCTTAAGAATGTGTTGATAACACAAATTAAACTTAAAGGTGTGTGTTTACGTTTTTTCTTCCTCTTCTCTATCCCGCCCTGTTGTTAAACATTTACTAGTACATGTCTTACTGCTCTATGAACACTGTTTGAGCTCAGCAGGAGGACAGCGGAAGGCTCACGGAATAGAGTCAGCATCACCAGACTGGAGGCCTGGTGCCAGTGTGCTAATGATAATGATAACGGGCGTTTGCAAAGCTCTGTAAGGTTTACAAAGCGTGTTACACCCACTGTCTCACGGAAACCTCGCCGCACCCCAGGCCTCTAGGTGTCCTTCTCGCCCAACGTGCTCACAGCACAGGATCATCCGTAGATTTAGAGCTGCGGGGGACCTCAGAGGCTCTTGTCTAAACTGCTCGTTTTATAAAGGAAGAAAGGGAGGCTCAGAGAGTTTAAATGTCTTACCCAGGGCCACACAGCTAGTAAGACAAGATGTATTAGTTTCATTTTGTCTGCTCTGTCTCTTTGCGTCAGTGCCCCTTTGCCTGCTCTGCACGTTCCACCCGTTGTGCTGAGTTATGCCTAAAGCATCTAGGTGGTGGCTATGGATAGAGTGATGGACCTGGGGTAAAGAAGACCTGACATCTAATGGGGCCTCAGACATTTAACCAGCTGTGGTAGCGTAGGCAGATCACTTAACGTCTGGAGCTTTCAGTTTCCTCATTTATAAAGTGGGGGAAATTATAGCAGCTATTTCCCAGGGTTGTTGTGAGGATAAAATGACATAATATTTGCAAACCTGAAATACTAGCTATGGTCGTTATTATTATTATTATTAATGGTAGTGGTGGTAGTTGTAGTAGAAGTAGTACCTGCTCTGCTCAGCGTCTGGCTCCCTCTGCTCGTTCTACCCAGCTATGTTAGTTCTTCTCTGCCCACAGTATCCAGCCAACCTCACAGAGTTCTGTGCACAGCATTCTGTAAACCTTACAGTGGCTTATAAATCTAAGGTATTATTGTAATTTACTTCTCCTCTGCCTGCTGCATCTAGCTACATTGGTTCCCTTACTGTCTGCTGTGCTTGGCTAGATTTATTCCTCTATGCAAGGTTTAATTGGTTTCCTAATAACCTGATGTGCCTGGTTGGGATACGGTCCTTGTTTCTTTTTAGGTTTGCTGTATTTCCCCTGCCCTCTCAAACCCAGGGGCTGTGTGGCACTAAGAGTGTGGCAGCCCTAAGTTAAATATTATATTCCTCTCCACTCTTCAGCTGTAATACTCTTACCTTTACTAACCCAGTCATAAAGTCCACAGGTCAAATTCTCTCAACTCAAATGTAATTGAGGTGTTGTAAAGGGGATTCCTGCTTCAGGTAAGGCTCATAGATGATTCTTCAGTGATTTTGATGCTGGGGTTCTAGAGTAAGACTCATAGGGTAGAGATCTGGCGAGCTTCCAGAGTGCTCAGTGATACAGAGAATACAAGAGAAGTATGAGACAGGACAAATGCCCAAGAGCAAAGGTGTTAAAGTCACAGCTGTAGGTTGTATACACCTGAAAAACTCCCTAGCGTAGTCTGAACCAGATTAAAATGTAATTGTAGCATAGACGTTGATTTGTGGTTTTCTGAGTCAATGTGGGGCTTGTAGAGATTCATTTCTATTTCTGTTTGAGTTTGACACTGATGCCATGTAAGACCTTTAATTATAATTTAAGCTATCTTCTTTATGTGGGGAATAGCGAATCCCTGAGATCAGCCCAAACAAGATGTGGGGAGCTGGTGGTCATCTCTTTCTAGCCCACAATGCTGACTGCTGTCATAATGTTGAGAATGAAGGGGCCAAAGCTGGCCAGAGAGAGGAGCTGAGGCCATAAAAGGAAGATGAGGGTGGGGGAGAAACTCCAGAATCTTGGGTCTAGTTCCTGGGGGAGGCTGGTCTCATGCCTGAGATACCAATGCCCTGCTATGCTTCTCTTCCCAGAAGAGGCAGAGGATGTAAGTGAAGCACCTGTGAGGGACCGTTCTCATATAGAGGAAACCCTGATGCTGAAAGAGGACAAGCCAGTGGATGACTTTTCAGGTAAGGAGGGTAAGGTTGGGATGAGCTTCAAGGAGAGGAAAGAGTGCCCAATTATGACTACTGGGAAGTACATGTATCAAGGTTACATACAAGAAAATGTGGTCTGGGGTCATGTCTATACATTTTGAGGGAATTCAAAATAAATAGAAAGATAACTTGGGATTGGGGAGCCAGGTTATCTTCATTAATCTGGACTCTGAAGAATGAAAGCATACTTTAGATAGGCAGGTAGGAAAAGGAGGGTGTTTCAGACAGAGGGAAGAGCATAAGCAAAGGTGTGTAATTGGGAATACACATAACAAATTTTGGGTGATACTCGTAACAATCTCTGTGGCAGCATTGGAATCATCCTCATACAGGTGCCTCTGTAATTTGCCCTGACAATTGTTATTCGGTCAATTAATCAAGAACTAGGCTTGGAATGTCTAGAGTGCCTTAGCCCTAGAGTCCTTTTGATCTCTAATGAGATGTCAGAACCAGACACACTGCCGACCTCATGAGAACAGTAGGGAGAAATTGCCTACTGAGTATAGTGTATGCCCTCATGGGACTTGCAATCCAATAAAGGGATAAGACCCAAATACACATAAATGTAATATGTACTATTGCATGGTGAGTTCATTAGAAAAGTGCTATGTGATGGCAGAGGGAGAAACTCTTTACTGACCAGAAAGCTGGTGACCTATTCTATTGATTTAAATGCTGCAGCTGAGTTTAATTCGATCTGCTAAGAAGACAGGAAAAATCTTACAAAGAAAGGATTTCAGCAATGTTCTCCGGGAGCTGATTTCTTAATTTTTTTGTTATGTTAATAATTCCTCTACTGAAATCTGTCTTTGACATCTCACTATGAATTCCTATTTACTATAGGAGCTTCTTTGTGGGGCAGTAGCCTCTAAGTTAAACTGCCCCATTCCTCAGAAGGCCTGGGCTGAAGGGTAGCCCATCCCACAAAGGGGTATCAGGTAGGTAGGAACGTTAGTCAGGCTGGGCCTTTCCAATGGAGCCTTTAATCCAGAAGTCAGGGATTGGAACACACTGTTGAAAGGATCTTTAAAAATAGATCTAGGAGGCCTGAGAAGGTTTGATCTAGAGGCAGAGGGATGGAGTAAATTACTTTGTAGCTTGAAAAATTATATGATTCTTCGTGTGGCAGTGTGGTTGCTAGATGGGAGTTTACATCATGTGATGAGGAGTATGGTTATAATAACCAAAGCATTCCCCTGCCTTCCATTTGTGCAAATGATGTAGTATTAATAGGTATAGAAGGGGTTCTCTGGAAAACCATGGCTGTTGGTAAGGTAGTTATAATGTGGTCACCCAGAGGATTGGTTTGTCGACTATATATTGGTATATTAAAGCAGGTTGGAACCTATCTGGCTTGATCCTTTTTCTTTCTCTTCCTTGGCCCCTAGGGGTGATGCAGCGGTTGAGAAAGATCTACCACTCTTCCATCAAACCTCTGGAGCAATCCTACAAGTACAATGAACTGAGGCAACATGAAATTACAGGTAAGCCTGATCATATGAAAGATCCTGGGACAAGAGTCCTAGAAGACCTAGGGTTCAGGGACTAATCAGGAAGCCTTAGCCTGATCTCCTAATCTTCCTTTGGCATTAGGCACAAGCACAAGAATTCTGCTTAGAGAGCTGGACCTATGGGAGCTCCTTATATAAAGCCAAAAGTTCTACTTCATTAATCACCTGGGTTGCCAATTCCTACACTAAAGGCCAGTTTCTTTCTTACTCTATTTATCATGGGCTCGATGTCATGAGATGACTATAGGTGCAGAAATTCACTTTTTGCCTTTTCTTTTTTCCTACTCCTTAATCCCCTCACCCCAGTTCACCCTTCCTTGGGGCAGATTGATCTGCTTCCACTGGGGATAACTCCTGATTGTGTTCTGATTCTAAGTGTCTGTAGCAATAGCAACATTGGCCAGAGGATAGGGAAGCAAAGATCAGAGACTCCTTGATTGGGTGAAGGTTCACTTCTTGGACTTTAATCTAGTCTCTAGAATTCTTCTGGCATGCTTCTACTGCCAACAACATATTCTCATCCAGGCTTTACCCCTAACTCCAGCTCTAGTCTTCCTACTTTGATGTTGCTATGACTCTCATGCCCTCTGGTGTAAAAAAGCTGAAACAACAATGTCCCTTGCCCAAATTTTTTTCTTCTATGAATAACTCTAATTATAGTCTATCTCAGAAGGCCCAGCAGTCCACAGTTCATGTTCCCTCAGTCTCAATGAGCTGTGTCTAAAAACAGAAGGGCTTTCTTTATGTGAGCAACCTTGGGGGTGAGAGGGAGTTATAGAATCTCTCCTCCAAAAGCAGATTCTTGAAGAGTCCCAATAGGTCGATCAGCCCCTACTTATTGATTAATTACTATATGCTTAATACTGTATACAAGAAACAGGAGACATAGACTGAAACTTTAGCTTTGGGATTGTTGTTGTTCTTCAGTCATTTTTAGTCATGTTTAGCTCTTTGTGACCCCACTTGGGGTTTTCTTGGTGAAGATACTGGAGCAGTTTGCCATTTTCTTCTCCAGCTTAATTTATAGATGAGGAAACTGGGGCAAACAGGGTTAAGTGACTTGCCTAGGGTCATATAGCTATTAAATGTCTAAGGTCAGACTTGAATTCAGAAAGATGAGTCTTCCTGCCTCCAGGCCTGGCACTCCATCCACTGTGCCACCTTAACTTTGGCACATAGATTTTAACTAATATCTCATTATATATACAACTCTATCAACAAATTTTTTTAAGCACCTGCTATCTGCAGGAATACTATTTATTGTAGGAGATGGAAGGAAGTGAAATGGAATTACCATTAACTATATGGCAGAAGTCCTTGTGTCAAACTGTCTCAGAAGCGCTGGACTGAATAGTCCCCTCCTATAAAAGGGTGCTGGGAGGACAGGAGCTCTGGACAGTCTGGGCCCCTTTACTGCAGCCCTTAATCCAAAAGTTAGGGCTGAGCCTTGTGTCTGAGGGGCCTTTGAAAAACAATTCTGGAGGTCTTTCAAGAAGGTTTTTCTGTCTCCCCAAAACTATATAGAAAACATTTGAGTCCTGAATTTTGTGTTACTGATTCTTAGTGCAGTAGAATTATAGAAGCATGGCATCATAGAATCCTAGATCTAGAACTGAAAAGGACCTTAAAGACCATCTAGTCACACTCACTGATTTGGCAGATGAGGAAATTGAGGCTTAGGGAAGTTACAAGAATTGCCTGCTAAGGTCACACAGTTATTAAGTGGCAGAGGTACAGTTTGAAACCAGGTTCTCTGACTCTGTAAGGCCAGTGCTCTTTTGTAAGATTTCAGAAAAAATTAGTAAGGATTAAAGTGGATTCTGCAGATCAGAAGTCCAATAATAGGATTTTTAGTTAAAAAGTAATCTTGGAGATCATCTAGTCTAACCCCCTTCATTTTATGGAAGGGAAAGCCAAGCCTGGACTGAGGCAGGACTTTCTGTGAGGAGGACACTCCTGACTTCTAGATTTACACAGGAGCTCCCACTCCCCAGATAACCAGTCTTTAGTGATATATTGAAGTTTATCTCTCCTTCATTCCTTTAATGAAGCAGTTATTCTTCCTAAGAAAACTGGACTGAGGGCCTGCCATCTTGGATCAGCCCCATGGTCCATCCAGTTGAGTTTTTTGTTTCTGAGAGGGTCACTCAATTATATTCATGAGAGATTATTGTCTTCTTCCTTGCTAATACTCTAGAAGGTTAATTAATGACATACTAGTTCATATTTCTAAAGTATCTACCATTTGTAAAGACCTTTTCTCATGACAGCCCTGTGAGGCAGAGTATTATCATCAGAATCTAGGTCACATTCCCAGTAAGTTGGAGAGTTGGGACTCACATCTTCTCAAATCTTCAAATCTTGGGACCAGATCTTCTGACTCCTCCAGTGTTGTTTCCATCATACCATGTTGTAGTCTATGGACTTACTTCAGTGAATCTATGATCTTACCAATATGGGTGGTTATTTCAGGGTACAGTTTGTAACACATTCATTCATAACTTCTCATTTTTTTAAAGACTGTTGTAGGTTTTTTTTTAATGCTTCTATCAATTTTTTCTTTATCATTTTGGAGTAGTGGAAGAAAGTGACTTACAGCAGGGAGATTCATCTTCATTAAACTGGCAGTCTGATAGTCCATCACAAAGCAAGAGAGATGGAATGCATTCATCTGGTGAACACTGAAACTCCATTTTCCCACAGGTTTGAGGAGGAAACCTGGTAGAACAATCCAACTCATCAGTTCCATCCATACAATCTTCCTGCCTGTTACATTTTCTGAACAGCAGCACACAATGGGGTATATAAATGCAGGAGAACTGATCAGCCTCACAGAATGTTGGCAGTGCTGTCACAGGGCCTTCTCATGCTTCTCTTGCTTCTTGTATTTGAAAGTCAAATTTTCTGTTCAGCTCTGGTCTTTTCATCAAGAATGCTTGAAAGTCCTCTATTTCATTGAATGACCATATTTTCCCCTGAAGCATTATACTGTTTTGCTGAGTAGGTGATTCTTGGTTTTAATCCTAGCTCCTTTGACCTCCAGAACATCATATTCTAAG
>CM053583.1:310372345-310388852 GCA_028627135.1 Pseudochirops cupreus
ATTATTAACTACATCCAACTGGGAATTAAGATGAACAGGTACTGTGGTAGGGAGATCCATCCTGCCCTACCAGAAAGTCAGAGGGGCGAGGGGGAGGACATAGGAGAAAGCAGATTGGGGGAGGGGTTATACAGTGGGATGGCTGTTTTGAGGTGTTGGGTAGGGGAAAGATGGGGAGAAAATTTGTAACTCAAAATCTTGTAGGAATGAATGATGTAAACAAGAAAATAAATTTATTTATTTATTTTAAAATAACTTAGTCTAATTCTATAAAACTAGTTCTTTGGTAGTATGATATAGCACTGAATCTATAAATTAATGTAAGTAGTATTTCAATTTTATTATATTAACACAGCCCAAACATGAATTCTCCAATTATTTGCCACCTACTTCTGTAAAAAGCATTTTAAAATTGTATTCATACAATTCCAGTATGTCTTGATAAACAGACTCCCAGATATATTATACATTCTATAGTAATTTTAAATTTAGTTCTTTTTTCTTTATTTCTCTTTTTTGGTGGGGAGGTGTTGTTGATAATGTACAGAAAAGCTGAAGATTTTTGTTGGCTTTTTTATATCCTGTTACTTTGCAAAAGTTACCAATTATTTATGTTAATTTTGGTTGAATTCCTGCAAGATTCTAAGGAAATCATCACATCATCTGAAAAAGTAATGATTTCGTTTCTTCTTTGCCTGTGCTTGTTTCTGAATTCCTTTCTTTTCTTTTTTTTTTTTGATCTTACCACTGTAGCTGCTATTTGTAGAACTATATCAAATAATAGTAATAACAATGGACACCCTTACTTTACCCCTTATCTTAATGGAAAAACCTCTAGTGTTTCTCCATTACAGATGATACCTGTTGTTGGATTTAGATAGGTAGTATCTACCATATTGAGGAAAGATCCACTTATTCCTTTGATTTCTAGTGCTTTTAAAGTAAAAGGGTATTTTATCAAAATCCTTTTCTGTATTGATGTAATCTTTTTTGTTTTATGATTTATAATGCTTATAATTTTCCAAATGTTAAACCAAACTTGCTATTTCTTATATAAACCCAACTAAGTCTTAGTGTATAATATTTTATTATTTTGCTAGAGCTTCTTTGATAATGTTTTATTCAATATTTTTGCAACAATATCATTACCAATATTGGTTGTTAGCAAGGGTTGACAAACTGTGGCCTACCTATGAGTCAGATCCAGCCCACAACCTATTTTTGTATGGCCTATATGCTAATAATGGTCTTCACATACTTTAATTTGAAATGTAAAAACCATTCTTAGCTTACAGATGTACAAAACAGGTGATGGAGCAAATTTGACTCTTGGGACATAGTTTGCCAATTTTTGGCCTATAGTTTTCTTCCTCTGACTTCTTTCTCCCTTAGTTTAAGTATAGAGTAACATTTATTTCATAGAAAGAGTTTGGTAGGATGCTATCATTCCATATTTTTGCAAATAACTTATGTAAAATCTCAGTTAATTATTCTTTGAATGGTAGAATTCACTTTTTTCTTTTAATATGACTAGTTCTCCCTATTTTGCCCAGACTTAAAACGTAAAGGCCATCCATAAGCCTGGTCCCAATACTGATTGGCACAGAAGCTTTAACCTGCTCTATTTTCTATTTGATCCCCTTCTTAGGCAGTCTGGTGGAACACCACTACCAGGGACTCACCATATTGTTGCCAGACTTAGTGTGTACAGTAGCATAGAATCCTTAAATTCAAATGATTTCACCAGCCTCAGGATTATAGATAAGCATACACCATGATAATTGGTTTAGAATGCACTTGTAAAGCTATCTGCTCCTGAGATTATTTTCTTTGGCTGTTCCTTTGTGGCTTCTTCAATTTCTTTTTCTGAGATTAGGTTATTTAAATTCTCTGTTTTTTGTTCTATGTGTGAGTAGTTGACATTTTTGTAATTATACGTTGCATTTGAGTTATCATTTTTGCTTGCATATAATTGAGCAAAATAGTTTATAACAACTTTATTTCTTCATTTGTTGTGAATTCTCCTTTTTCACTTTTCATATTGACAATTTGGTTTACCTTTTTTAAAAAATCAGATTAGCTAGTGCTTTGTCATTTTTTAAAAAAGCAAATCCCTACTTTTATTCATCATTTCAGTATTTTTTTTGTTTTCAGCTTTTTGACCTCTGATTTTCAGAATTTATTTTTTTGTATTTAGTTGGAGTTGTGTTTTTTTTTTAATTTGGTGCTTTTATAGTTTTTTTAATTGCATTCTCAATTTCTTGATTTGTTGTTTCTCTGTTTTGTTGATGAAAGTGTTTAGAGATAAATTTTCCCCTAAGAATTGCTTTGGCTGCATCCCCCAAAATTTGGTATAATATCTCATCATTGTAATTTTATTTAATCAAATTATTATTTCTATGATTTGTTCTTTGAAACAAAAAATTCTCTAGGTTTGACATATTTAATCTCCATTTCAGTTTGAACACTTTCTTCAAAGACTCTTTAGTGATTATATTTTTTTTATTGCATTGTGGTCAGCAGAGGTTATATTTAACATGTCTACCATTCTGCATTTATTTGTTAGGATTTGGGGGTTTTTTGCTCTACACATGTACAATTTTTTAAATATGTCATGCACAACTAAGAAATTAATAGTTTCCTTTCTGTTCCAATTCAATAATATTAGAGATCTGTTATAACTAACATTTTTCCTAAAATTTTATTCAAGACTTTAACTTTTTAAAAATCTTTTTGTTAGATTTATTCAGATCTGTAAAGGGCATATCAAAGCCTGCAACTATGATATTTTTGCTTTTGATTCCTCCCTATAATTAAGTGAACTTTTCTTTTAAGTATTTAGATACTATGCCATTAGATGCATATTTTTTTTATTATTGATATTATATAATTATCTATGGTAGTTTTAAACATAATGTGGGGGGGGGTTGTCTATTTTAAGTGAGTTTTTTGTGTTGTCTTGCCTGAAATCATTATTAGTAACTCTTGCTTTTTAAAAATTCATCTGAAGTTTAGTAAATTTTGATCCAACCCTTAATTTTAACTGTGCAAATTTGTATGTTTCTTAAAAACAATATATTGTTGGATTCTGCTTTTGCATCCATTCTACTATCCTCCTACATTTTCTGAGTGAGTCATGCCATTTACCTCTCTACTTTTAAGACTAGATAGATGGGTTTGGAAAGGATTTTTTAGGGTAGAGTTTGGGCTAAGGGCAATAGTTGGTGAATAGACTTAGAGGCTCTGTTCATCTTAATTCAGGTTAATTCAACAAACATTTTTAAAGTACCTACAATGAGCCAGGGACTGGGTTTAATGCCTGGAATTAAAATTCAAAAATTAAACAATCCACATCCTAGAGGACCTGATATTTTATTTTGAGCAAACAACATGTCTACAGATAAAGAAATACCAAACAAAAAGGAAATAAAATGTAATTTCAGAGTGCTGCTAGAGTACTAAGAACGGAAGATCAGGGAAGGACTGGTATGGGAGTTAGCATTTAAGCTGGATCTTGAAGAAAGCTAGGAATTCTAAGCTATTGTAGTTGTCCAGGCTATATAAAATCCACAAAACAATTCTCAAAAGAATTGAAAACTATTAACAATAGTATAAAAAATTGTTCCAAATCATTAATAATAAGGGAAATGTAAACCAAAACAACTCTGAGGTTTCAAAAAATGACAAAAGGTGGAAATAGAACTAAAACAATTTCATTAATATACTATTGGTAGAATTGTGAATTGTTCCAACCATTCTGGAAAATAATTTGGAAACTATGACAAAAAGTTTTTAAAATGTCCATACTCTTTGGCCCAGAGATCCTGTTGCCAGGTACATACATCAAGAAAATCAGACAGAAAGTTACTATCCATCATATACACCGAAATGTTCATAGAATAATTTTTTTGTGGTTACAAAGAACTAAAAACAAAATAGATAACTATTAATTAGAGAATAGATAAACCGTGGTATATGAATGTAATGAAATATTACTCTGCCATGGGAAATGACAAATATGAAAAATTCAGAAAAGTATGGAAAGACTTATGTGAACTAAAGCAGGTTAAAAAATGAGCAGAACCAGGAAAAAAGATGCAATGACAATATAAACAAAAGAACCAAAATATTATATTACTTCTTTTCTTTTTTGACCCACTTTTAAAATAATGCCATATAATGCTTTTTACCAACTACAGTGTTCTTATACCCACAGTTTTAAGTGAAATTTTAAAGAACTTAATTTTAAGATAACCTTTAAGACTAAATAGAATTGTTTTTTTCTTTGAAAATTCCTTTTTGTGATTTAGGTTATTATATTTTATCCTTTCTACTTTCTAGCAGCTTCATAATAACTTAGATTATTATCCTGTTAAAGCAGGCATAGGGGTCTAGTTTTGTCCGCTGCGAATTAACTACATGATTTCTCTTCCCAGTTTTTCTTCCACTTCCCTTACTTGGTTTTCAAAATCCTTCTTCAGCTCATCTCTAGCTTTAAGGCATTCTTCATGTTTATTGGAAGCCCCTGGTGGGGGCGCTCTGGCTTCACTCTCCTCCTCCCTCTCTCTCCCATGATCTTTCTTTTCCCCAAAGAAGGAATCTAGGGTTTGGTTGCAGTTCTTACTTTCCTTCTTATGTTTATTCTTACTCATGGTTGGTCAGTCCGTGATTTTTTTTATTAAATCTCTGTGGGGCTCTGCTTCCAGAAGGGAAAGCTCTGTCCCAAATCGCTGGGGTCCTCCCGGCTGCTGTAGCTCTCAGGAAGGTGCTGGGACCCTTCCTACTTACTTCTGGTTGACTGGATAATGAAGACTCCAGGACTGAGGCCCAAGACTGCGATCCAGATCCAGGCCACTCAACGCGAGAGCACTGGCCTCAGGACAATCGCTTAGTCCCCCTGCTGTCTGCAGGCCACGGGGGGAAGCTGCAATGTGGAGGCGGGTACAAAACCTCTGCCTTTCACTTTTCTGCTCTGGAGGCCTTTCAGCTGGACTGCTTTTCTCTCCTGATTTTGCAGTTCCCACTGACCTAGTTCTCAACACTGCTCGCAGCTGCTGCTAATCCGCTTACCGCTCCTGTAGTCCGGCCGCCCCCGGGGCTCAGCAGCAGCTTCAGGCCAGGCTGGTTTTGGTTCGCAGTGCTGATATGGTTCCTTGTAGCTGAGCTGACTTTAGTGGGAAGTATCTTTGTGTGCGTTTTGGAGTTCTAGGATTGGTTTAGAGTCCTATTTTATGGGTATTTTGGGGTGGCTATGTGAGAGCTGCGATATGTTGCTGCTGCTACGCTGCCATCTTGGCTCTGCCCCCCAAGTCACTTTCTCTTATAGGTCTTAGGTTCCTCACATGTAAAATCAGGAGGTTGAACTAAATACTTATGAGGTATCTTCTTATACTAATGATCTGTGATTATGTCTCATGTAAATTTCCATCAGAAATTGCCCAACTTTTCCAGAGTATGTAGCATAAAAAGTTTGAATACACACACATATACGTAAGTATATACACATGTATATCTATATTATATGTGTAGGTATCATATGTATATATGCAAATATGTAATATACCATAGTATTGTTGAAAAGGAGATATTTAAAAATCAATTATTGAATATATCATTCCTGCGTTAAAATATACATTAGATTTTCTAGGTAGATAGTTAGGTAAGTCACAACTGAAATTTTGTGTATAGATTGTAGTAATGTTTAGCAATATTGTTTAGTGATATTTCAAGTTATATGAATTGTCATAATATATAATAAAGAATTATGATATTATACATCTCATTAATGCTTTGTCTTTTTCTTTTATATGTAAATATATAAATAGTTTTATAACAATTTTGTTGTAACTATTTTCCAGAAATACTGTTAAAACTGATACTTGACATTGATAAATCATTTTACAGTTTCCAAAGCATTTTCACATTCATATGTCATTTAATACTTCACAAGATAAGAGGCAGCAAAACATAATACATAGAAAGCTGGCCCTGGAGTCAGGAATTCTGGGTTCCTGGCCTCCCTCTAAAACACACTGATTTTGTCAATATAGGCAAATCACTTATCTTCTAAATGCCCCAAGCGTGTCCCTATTTTTGTCTGTGTATTTTGCCAGTTTCCTCCAAAACTTCATCTTTGAGGGAACTTGGAGTACCCCACTGATGAAATCACAGATTTGGAACAAAAAAAAAATCCCCAAACCTAGAAGGTAGTTGGGGCAAGTATTGATGAAGGTTCTATGTAAATTCCCAAAAGGAGTGGTTCACTGCTCTGGGAGACTAATTATACTAGGACAACTCTGGGAACTTGAGGGATTTTGTATTCATTCAGGCCACGACTACACCATTTCTTCATTTTGTCCTCTGTAAAATGCTGGCACCATCACCCAGGACAAACTTGGAGGACTACTGAACCAAAGGTCGTAAAAACCAGGAGATCTGTATTATCCCAGTGGAGCAGAACAAGACTTGCCACTACTACCACCCAGAGCCAAGCTGCCTGGGAAGCCCTGAACTACACACTTAAAAGACACTTGGCAGCAACCCCCCATTGGCACAACAAGCCCCTCTTAGAGCATCCCAACTGTTGTCTCTGACCTCATACCAGCTGCTGACTTATCTGGCCACTTCTGATTTCTTAGTCCTGAAACGTGTTCCTTCCTTTCCCTCCCTATATGTACATGCCAGTCCAACTAGCCATGTTGATTCAGTTCCCTCTCTTTGAATTTTTCCCTGACCTGCTTACTCCCAGAAGACATCGCTACCCATATCTTAGAACCTGCCTCTCTTATTTTGTCTTATTCATCCAAGTATTCTGATTATTTAGTTTTCACACCTACTCCTCTCAGCATGTTCTAGCCAAGTCTTTAATTTCCCAATATTCAACTCTTTGGCATACCTGCCTAATTTAAGAAGGAACCAGTCCTGTGGACTCAAAACTTCTCTTGACTCTGACCTACTCCTTCCCCAAAGACCCACCGCCAACTCCAATCTCTACTCTTGGCCTCAGTTCCATTTTGGGCCATTTTCTGGCCTTAGTCTGTCTGCAACCCAAGCTGTCTTGGGCAGTATTTTATCCCTATTTTAACGTACCAGGAAAATGAAGCTCAAAGTATTATGTTACTTTCTTAATGTCATTCACCTATTAAGTGGCAGAGCAGAAACTAGAATTAAAGGTTTTTTTACTCTAATCCAGGTCCCTATGTATCATACCATGGAAAAGTTCTAAAAACCTAACCAGTAGCATATTTATTTGAAATAATATACAAATAAAATTCCAGCATGACCCTTTCCCCCTATTATTAGTTTTAGGTTGAAATTGAATTCATGTTAGCATTATACTATGAGCTTAAATATCCTACAATGGAATTTAGTTAAATCACAATTTAATGGGGATTTTTGTTTCATACCCTCTGGAGGTATTCTTTAAGAGGAAAATAAGAGTCAATCGTGTAACTAAATGTGAAGAAAATTTGTTTTTCAGTATAAATATTACATTAAAATCACATTTGCATTATTTTACTCATTCATCTAAAAATGTGGAAATAGAATAAGTAGAAAGTATAACCTGTTGAAAAATCTATGATGCATAAGGAAGTCAGTTTAAAAAAGGCAAGTAGAAGGGAATTCCACAAAGCAATATCCTGTTGATGGGACCCTGCAGAATAACATTTGAGGAGATGGTCTTTCTAGAGAAGAGGGTTGTTTTTTGTTGGAGGGGCAGCCTAGCAAAAGGATAAGGATAGAAAGATAAGAGACTTGCTTTGTGTCTAGTGTTGAGGGAACTGGGTCGATGTTATAGAATGCACCTTATCTCATGAACTAAATTGACAAGCGCAGGATGGTCAGCTGCCTTTTTGAGAAGTCTTTTTATAGCCCAGAGCCCTCTCTGTATAAGGACCATTCTCCCTAATTGATTGACCCTGAATAAATAATTTATATAAAAAGATAGATGAATAAATAAAAGCATTTTAACTTGTGTAATAGATTCACTTTTATCCCTATATTCCCTTCCCCATTAAAGTGCCTTATAGATGTTAGTATCTTAATAACAGTTTGTCCAAATAAACTGAATTATAATAATTGAACCTGGATTTTGACAAAGAAGCAAACTAAGCAACCTGTTTTTTCTAATTTTTTGTGATACTAAGTAGTGAGCTCATTTTCATTCTT
Organism: Pseudochirops cupreus; assembly: GCA_028627135.1. NCBI lineage: Eukaryota > Metazoa > Chordata > Mammalia > Diprotodontia > Pseudocheiridae > Pseudochirops > Pseudochirops cupreus. The sequence goes on from CM053583.1 coordinate 310,380,515, forward strand.
CCTTCAGTGGGATGAGCCTGGAGACATTGTACAGTCATATGTCAAGGAATCACAAAACCAAGAAAATGCATCATTTGAGCTGATTAGGATTTTTTAAAAAAGTAACATTTTTAGTACCCTTCGGATGCCATTGCAGCAGATAGCCAATGAACATACATCAATGAAGTAGTAGACTTTTTAGGTCTACATTTTCCAGCTCTATAAAATGAAGACTGGACTGTATGGTCTGTAAAGTCACTTCTAGCTCTAGTGATCAGTTCTCTTCTATGACTCGAGTATATTTGTGAAAAACTTACTGATTATAAAAGTTGATACTTTATTTAAATGAACTAACAGGTAATATGTAATTAATCAGTGTAATATACCATACTGTTCTAAATATAGGTTGCTGTTTTTCCCATAAATCTTTTTTAAAAATCTGGGCATAAATAAAAATCAATATTATTTTTCAACATGTATTTTTTTCTTTGCCTCCAAAGAGATCTCATTTTGGGGTGTGGCTCTACTATTGGCAGCATATTCTTCTAACAGTATTTAGGTCTGATCTTCTCTAAGTTCTCTCTAAGTAATTATATCATCTTCCATAGGTTTAATAAGCTTCTCTTTGCATGTGATTACCAAATTTATATATATATAGGCCTTATTCTTCTCTTGAACTATAGTCCCATACTAACAATTTGCCTGTTGGACAGCTCCACATGCATGTTCCATAGGTATCTCAAATGCAGCATGTCTAAAACTAAACTCATTATTTTTCTCCTCAAAACCTGTTCCCCTTCCTGACTTCCTGTTTTATATGCAGGCGGTATACCACCATCCTTCCAATAGCCTATGTTCTGCTAGTTCCTTGATTCTCTATTCCCCTTCAGTTCCCTCTGCCATAGCCAATTAGTTGCCAAGTGTTGTTTGTCCTCTGTCCTTTTCTTTCCATTTACATGGCTAGTTTGAGCCCTCATAACCTCTGACCTGTGCTATTGAATAGTTTCCTGATTGGTCTCTTTGCCTCTAGTCTCTCCTCTTTCCAATTTATCCTCAACGCTGCTGCCATATTAATATTCCTAAAATCTGGGCCTTAACTGTGTCATTCATTTGCTCAGTAGTTTCTTGTTACCTGTAGGATAAAACATAAACATCTCTCAGTTTGGTATTTAAAGCCTTTCACGCTCTAACTTCAACTTATCTTTCTAGACTAATTTTATATTATTTCCCATCATTCATTTCAGCCTAACTGACCTACTACTTGCTATTTTCTAAAATTGATTTTACTTCCTGGTACCATGCCTTCTCAAAACTACCCCCCATTCCTGGAATCTTCTCCTCTCTCATCTTTGCCTTCCAACGGTCTGTCTCCTGTAAGGCTAGCATAAGTACTACCCTCTACACAAGGCCTTTTCTGATCCATTTCTAGTTGTTAATACCCTGTACCCCTCCAAAGTTATATTTGTATATATATTTTGTATTTCTTTTTTTTTTTTTTACTTTTTGGAGGGAGAAGGCAGGGCAATTGGGCTTAAGTGACTTTTCCAAGGTCACATAGTTAGTAAGTGTTAAGTGTCTGAAGCTGGATTTGAACTCAGGTCCTCTTGACTCCAGGGCTAGTGCTCTATTCACTGCTCCACCTAGCTGCCTCTGTTTTGTATTTCTTTATCCGTATAACTGTTGTGCTTCTCCAATAGAATTTAAGCTTCTAAGCGTAAGGACCATTTCTTTTTTTTGGTATATAGTAGGTACTTAATAAATACTTGTTGAATTGGAGTGAACTGGAATGTCAGATCTATTCATGCTTTTCCTTTTTCTTTCCTATATTCAAAACAGGTTATTAAAAATTCTCCCGTGAAGACATTTGCCAGTGCTACCTTCAGTTCTCTCCTGGATGTGTTTTTGTCAACAACCGTTTTCCTCATTTTGTCCATCACCTGCTTCCTAAAACATGGGATGGCTTCTGCCCCTCCCCCACCAGCTGCAGTTGTGATTTTCATCATTGCCATTCTATTGGAAGTATTCTCCCTCATCACCTCTATTAGGTAAAGAATGGAAACCATATCATGACAAATCTCATTTGGGATTACATAGCACTACTACATTTGCGTATACCCATAAGGGATGAATTCTGTAGCTACATTTCATCTAGGGAAGAGGGACCCTAAATGGTCCTAGTCTTTCCTGGGTCAAGAGGGTATGTGCCTACCTGGATCAGGTATCAGGTTATCTGGATCAGAGAAAGGGAGGCTCCCCACTCCTAGGAGGTAGGGAATATCTCAATTGTGAAAAGATACTTGCAGATTTATGTTAGCAGTTTGTTTAAAGAGGAGAAAGACCTGTGACTGTTTTCCTTAGTAATGATAATTGACCAGGGAGAGAGAGTACTCCTTAAACAAGTTCAAAGGTCTTTGGCCAGTGAAAGATGGAATCTTTTGAAGGGTCATCCTTTCTGTCTGCAACAGAACAGGAATTCTGCTATGAAGGTGATGCTTCACTCAGAGAATATGAACTAAGGAACTACATAAAGGATCTCTGTGTGGAGAAAATTGCAGGATTAATTGTGGAGCCTGATCAGGGTGTCTAGTCAGCATGATTAAAAGAGGAGAAAACCTAAAAGTGTGCTGAGAAGTCAAACCCAGAGTGATCTCTAGGAGTTGCTCATAGTGAAGCAGTTAGAGTAGAAATTATTCTATCTAATGTGGCTAATTTGCATGCTCAGTGAGTACTTAATTAATCTTCTACTTGATGAGAGACAGTGGAAGTTGGACGTTAATAATAGCTGAAAATCTTATTTTTCTCATCCAAAAAAATGAATATTTCCTCATTGTAAAGATGGCCTCCTTAACCAGCTGTAGTAATCATAGCTTGTGCTAAATCATAGCTTGTGTTTAAGAGTAACCAGACATTGCTATCTGTTGCCCAGGATGCAACTTCTAGAAGCATCTTTCTTCTGGTAAATTGAAAAAAAAAATCCCATAAGGTATTTAGCAATGTATTATATTCATTTCATTGTTTATAAGGTTAACTGTATTATTAAATGCAGAAATAATGTTTCCAATAAATATTTGAACTGGTGGCATAGGGTTTTTTGCACCATTTTCCCTATGCCATGAGCAGGAATAGTACAGGTTGTTTTAAGGAAATATGTGGAGACATTGTGATAATTTTTATTATTTTTAAAAAGTTAACTATGACAATATTTTTAGGTATTGTTGCTATTAAATGATCAGAGATATAAAATTCATTGATATCTGAAATTCATAAAATCCTAAGGGACCTTTAGAAATCATCTAATCAGCTCCTTACTTGAAAGTACTTAATCTTTTATGAAAAAATATTAGAAAACACAGGGTCATAGATTTGGACATTTGTTTTTCAGTCATATCCAACCCTCTGTGATCCCATTTTGTGGTTTTCTTGGCAAAGATACTGAGTGGTTTGTCATTTCCTTCTCCAGCTCATTTTACAGTTGAGGAACTGAGGCAAACAAAGTGAAGTGTCTTGTGTGGGGTCACACAGCTAGTAAGTGTGTGAGGCTGGATTTGAACTCATGAAGATGAGTCTTCCTATTTCCAAATTCAGGGCTATATCTATTGCACTACCTAGGTGCCCAGATTTGGAGATGAAAGGGATCTTTTAAGTCATCTAATCCAATCCCTTCATTTTATAGGTCACTCAGATACTTAAGTACCAATGGCAGGATTGGAATTTATATTTTATCCTGGAGGAGATAGGGAGCCCCTGGAGTTTATCTAGTAAGAGAGAGTATGGTCAGATTTTCCCATCAGGAAATTAACTGGCAACACTGTGAAAGAAGGTTTGGAGAAGGGATAGTCTTGAAGGAGGGTGGCCAGATGTGGTTGGAAATATGCTTTCCATAGATCAGTAATAAATATTTCATGTGAGGTAAAGGTGAAGCCTTTCTGAATTCCTAATTGGGATTGCCTAGATCAGTGGTTCTCAACCTTCCTAATGCTGTGACCCTTTAATACTCGTATGTGGGCATATATGCATGTGGGTGGACCCACCTAGAGACAGATAGAGGAGCGGTGTCTCATTCCTAAGACCATCGGAAATATGTGTTTTCCGATGGTCTTAGGTGACCCCTGTGAAAGGGTCGTTCAACCCCCAAAGGGGTCGCAACCCACAGGTTGAGAACTACTGGCCTAGATACAGAGAAGGGAAGGTATGGAATCTTCTTTTCTTTCCTTCACCTAGATGCAAAGTGGAGGGGAGAGGAAGGGGATAATTGAGCTTTCCTGTTAGAAGTATGCTCTGGATTATAATGTGCAGTAGATAGCCCTTATCCTTTATGAAAATTACCAGAGTTGTGCTCTGACTGGTTTTACTTTATACTTTTCTACTTATTCTTTTTACTATATATTAGAGCAAAACAGGGCAAATACTTAACAGGTAAGAAGGAAGGAAGACAAGAAGCAAGAACTTTTTTTTAAAGTTATCTATTTCATTAAATATTTATTGATTACATGTTTAAAATGTTAACATTAATTTTTTTTTTAATTTTTGAGTTCTAAATTCTCTCTTTCTCTCCTCCCCCACCTCTTGAGAAGGCAAGTAATCTACCAGTTATACATGTGAAGTCATGTAAAACATTTCCATGTTAGCCATGTTGCAAAAGAAGACGCATACACACACACACACACACACACACACACACACACAAAGAAAGTTTTAAAAGTGTGCTTTGATCTGCACTCAAGAGTTCATCAGTTCCCTCTCTGAAAGTAGATAGCATTTTTCTGTTATCTTTTTTTTTTATTTTAGTTTACATCATTCATTTCCATGAAATTTTGAGTTACAAATTTTCTCCCCATCTTTCCCCACCCACTGCCCCAAAACAGTCATTCCATTGTATCCCCTCTCCCCCAATCTTCTCTCCTATGTCTTCCCCGCTCACCCCTCTGACTTTCTGGTAGGGCAGGATGGATCTCCCTACCACAGCGCCTGTGTATCTCAAGTTCCAGTTGGATGTAGTTAATAATAATAATAATAATAATTGTACATATATATACATAGATATTTTTAACATTTGATTATAGAACTTTAAATTCTAGATTCTTTCTCTTCTTCCCTTGTCACCTACCCCCACTGGAAGGACAAGCAATCAAATACAGGCTGAACACGTGTAATTACGCAGAACCTCTCCATAGTGGGCATATTATGAGAGTCTGATTACATGTCCCTTCTTCCTATCCCGCCGCAACCCCCATCCACTCTCTACCCTAGTAGATAGCATTTTTCATCATGGGTCCTTTGGAATCGTCTTGGATCATTGTATTGATCAGAGCAGATAAGTCTTTCACAGTTGAACATTGTTACAATGTTGCTGTTACTGTGTACAGTGTTTTTATGCAATGTTTTATAATGCTTACTTCTCTCTGCTTCAATTCATATAAGTCTTCTCAGGTTTTTTTTAAACCATCCTGTTTGTCATTTCTTATAGCACAAGAGTATTCTATCACAATCATATACCATAACTTGTTCAGCCACTCCCCAATTATTGGCATCTCCTCAATTTCTGTTTCTTTACCACCACAAAAAGAGCTGCTATCAATATTTTTTGTACAAATAGGCCTTTTTTCCTTTTCTTTGATCTCTTTGCGATACAGACCTAGTAGTGGTATTGTCGAGTCAAAGAGTATGCACGGGGGATGGCTAGGTGGCACAGTGAATAGAGCACCAGCCCTGGAGTCAGGAGGACCTGAGTTCAAATGCAGCCTCAGACACTTAACACTAACTGTGTGATCTTGGGCAAGTCACCTAACCCCAATTGCCTTGCCTTCTCCCCTCCAAAAAAAAAAAAAAGCAAAGAGTATGCACGGTTGTATAGCCCTTTGGGCATTGTTCCAAATTGTTCTCCAGAATGGTTGGACCAATTCACAAATCCACCAACGATGCATTAGTGTCCCAATTTTCCCACATCCCCTCCAACATTTGTCATTTTCTTTTTTTTATCATGTTAGCCAATCCAACGGGTGTGAGATGGTATATCAAAATTGTTTTAATTGAAGCAAGGATTTCTTTTTTATTATTTATTTATTTGCTTTTAGTTTACAATGTTCAGTTCCACAGTCCCTTGAGTTTCAGATTTTTCTCCCCTTCTTCTCCCCTCTCCCCACCATCATGGAGGCATGTACTCAGATACGGGATCTACAAATATCTTCACATTAATCATTAGTCAGGTTGTAAAGAAGGATTATAACTGATGGAATGATCAGTGGGAAAGAGGAAACAAAACAAAACAAGAAAAAGAAACACAGCAAGTAGTTTGTTTCAATCTGCATTCAGACTCTGCATCTCCTTCTCCTATCTCTTTCAATCATGAGTCTTTTGGAGTTGTCTTATAACCTTACATTGCTGAGAGGAGCCCAGTCTATTGAAGTTAGTCGTCACACATACGTTGCGTCTGTGATTGTGTACAAATTTCTCCTGGTTCTGCTCTTCTCGTTGAGCATCAGTTTATATAAGTCTCTCCAGGTTATTATGAAGTCCGTCTGCTCCTCATTTCTTACTCCTTACAGTAGTATTCTATTACATTCATATACTACAACTTGTTCAGCCATTCCCCAATTGATGGGCATCCCCTTGATTTCCAATTCTTTGCCACCACAAAAAGAGTGGCTATAAATATTTTTGTACATACGGGTCCCCTTCCCACTTCTCTGATCTCTTTGGGGTACAACCCTAAAAGTGGTATTGCTGGGTCAAAGGGTATGCACATTTTTATAGCTTTTTGGGCATAGTTCCAGATTGCTCTCCAGAATGGTTGAATCCGTTCACAATTCCACCAACAATGCATTAGCATTCTAATTTTTCCACATCCTCTCTAGCATTTATCATTTTCCTGTTTTGTCATCTTCGCCAATCTGACTGGTGAGATATGGTACCTCAGAGTTGTTTTTATGTGCATTTCTCTAATTAATAGTGATTTAGAGCATTTTTTGATATGCTTATAAATATCTTTAATTTCATCCTCTGAAAACTGCCTATTCATATCCTTTGACCATTTATCAATTGGGGAGTGGCTTGTATTCTTATAGATTTGACTCAATTTCCTGTATATTTTAGAAATGAGGCCTTTATCAGAGATACTGGTTGTAAAAATTCTTTCCCAATTTCCCACTTTCCTCTTAATCTTGTTTACATTGGCTTTGTTTGTACAGAAATCAAAATTATCCATTTTGCATATTATAATGCTCTCTAGCTCTCGTTTGGACATAAAATCTTCCCTGCTCCATAAATCTGACAAGTAAACTCTTCTTTGCTCTCCCAGATTGAAGCAAGGATCCCAGATTGAAGCAAGGATTTCTTAAGCATCTACTATGTACCAGTCAGTTTACAAATATTTGTAATTTGATTTGACAAAAATTTGATCCTCACAATAGCCCTGTGAGGTAGATGCTATTATTATCCCCATTTTACATTTGAAGAAACTTAGAGCTGTCTATAACTGTTGAGTGACTTGCCCAGGGCCACACAGCTGTAAGTGTCAGAGGTCAGATTTTAACTCAGGTCTTCCTGACTCCAGGCCCTGCAGTCTGTGTTTTGTACTACCTTATCGCCTTTTACTAGAGCAAGACCATGAAGGGTTTGCCCTAGGTCAGGAAGTTAAGAGGGCACATATACCACCATCTGTCTGCTGTCCTCTCCTTATAAACCCCAGGTAGTAGCTACAGCCTCCTCCTCTTTCAGCATTCTAGAAACTTTGAGGTGTCTTGGGCTAACACTCGCCTCCCTAAGCCATACCCTAAATGAACCTCTCTGCTTTCCCTCCAATCCTGGTAATTGTTCTGAGGAGAAAAATTACTAGTTACATGGTTGAGGTTAATGGAGGTACTGTTATTTACAAAATCCCATATATAGTAGGCTAAATTGTTCCCTTTTGCTAAAGGATTTAAATTCAGGCATTCTCTACTTTTTCCCCACAATGCATTTCTGGTAACCACATCATAAAGTAGATCATTGCCAATAGACTGAATTTCCATATGGTGTACTTAGCCAAGGACTTTGTTCTGAATAAATCATAACTCCGATTAACAATATGTTATAAAAGCAAAGGCTTTTTTTTTTCAAAGCTGTGGTTGTATTAGCATATGACTCTTCCTGTGTGGAAACTCCCTCCGGTGATGTAGCTCCATAAATTGCCCATAACTTATCAATCAATTAACAAGTATTTATTAACAGTCTAGAGGGGGCGGAGCCAAGATGGCGGCATAGAAGCAGCAACACATCGCAGCTCTCACATAGCCACCCCAAAATACCCATAAAATAGGACTCTAAACCAATCCTGGAACTCCAAAACGCACACAAAGATACTTCCCACTAAAGTCAGCTC